>CM067504.1:4811941-5189441 GCA_034509495.1 Acestrorhynchus altus | reverse complement strand
ATATTTCTACCTTCTGAACTCAGTGGTAGTGATGGCTTGTTTACACCGAGCAAAGTGAAACTGCTAGAACCTGGGGAAGGAGGGGCCAAACATTTAAGTTTACAGATGAATTGCATGCATTAACACAGGGTTGCAAAAGTTCACTGGTTTTCTCCAACGATTTTCAGAGCATTCCATCAATCAATGGATAAAGAAAATAATCAGCAGATTCAGCTGCAGTGAAAATAATTATTATCTGGATACAAAATGGTTCAAAAGAGACCCCTTTTAGAGACCCCTTTTAGAGCAAACACACAACAGAAGATAGGAGAAAATGAACAACTGTGTGTGTGTGTGTGTGTGTGTGTGTGTGTGTCAGAGAGAGCGAGAGACAGTGACTTAGTGATGAGATTTAATCCATATTTCAGGAGATATAAGGTAATGGACCTTCTGAACTCAGCAGTAGCACCGTCATTCCCCCCAAATATGATGCACCGTGTTTACATCACTAAACAAAACCATTAATACATCAGGTTTTAAAAAGGTTCAGTTCCAGGAGTTGGAAGTTGGGTGAAATGTGTTAATGAGTTAACACTTATTAAACGCTACAGGCTTGAGCAGCTACCTTTACGGCGGGCTATACAACAGTGGCTATATATCACCATAACTCTACAGTAATGACAGAGGCTTTCATCAAACATCTGCTGGCTTTTGCTGCGTCGTTCCCTGCTGTTCTGAACTCATACGTGAAGATCATGTGGTGCTCGTTGCCAAACTTTTTATTACCAGATGTACAATATTCCTGAGATTCTGTCCTGAAAGCTTTTGTTTCCCAGTCATGCTGTACGATCCAGAAAGACAGGGCGTGCTTTTGTAACTGAACACTGCAGAGATTACAGACGTCTTCATAAGACGATTGGGTAATTATTCCATCTCGTCTCAAAGCGCAGCCGGTGTGTGTTATGTCATATGCTGGCACCACCCCAGAGGAACCAGTGGAGGCTTCAGCTGATGACAGAATGCGTGTTGTTCTAGACTGTAGGACTGCAGCACTGAAGCGCTCTGCTTTGTGTGTGAGCGCTCACGTGTGTGTGCCATCACAGGCCAGCTTTGCTCGTAGGTGCGTTTTTCGCAGAGGCAGCGATGTTTCAAAGTAGCCTCTTAAAGGAGGTGTGTGCAGGCGTTTGCACTTGATCAATTTTAATAATTGATCCAATTAAAAGGTTCGATTCGATTCAGTGACACGGAATAAACTGTTTCACGGCACATTGTTCACCTCTGGGAGTATAAACGGTGCATGTCATCAGCTACAACTCAAATGAGTTTTCTGATTCTGTTTCACGATAGATGTTGCACAGGAGGTCTTTAGGTGTGCAGGAAAACACTGTTTGATATGGAGCTATTGTTCTGCTCTCTCTCTCTCTCTCTCTCTCTCTCTCTCTAACTCTCAGTAAGTAATGCGCTCCTATCGCAGGCGTCCCACAGGGAATGAGTCCATCACAGGCCGGATTACGTTCCATTGTTTTATGCTCAGTTTGGCTTTAATAATTAACGCTATTGGCAGAATGATGGACGTCACTTCTTTCCCTTCTTCGTCTACTGTGAGCATGAGCAGGTATGAAGGAAAATAGAGAAAGAACAAAAGAAAGGTGGGGGCAGTAGTAAAGAAGATAAATCCAAGGATTATTCTCCTCCTAATATGGGTAACTGGTGGTGATGGAGGGGGGGTTGGGGGTGTGGGGGGGTATAAACCTCTCAATCTTAATATCTGATTGGCTGATATTAGTAAACTAACATACTGCACATGGCATTCAAGGAACAATGAGAACAATCGAAAACAACATTTTCCAGTTTGAACGTGAATCTGGGACATTCAAATGATGGAATTCATGTTGAATGAACCAATAGAAATGATTGGAATGCAATTTTGAACAGTCACGTCCATAAAAATCCATACAGGAGCACTCTCCAGTTCTATAATTACAGTCTGTAGTTCATCTGTTTGTCTGCACACATTGTTATCCTCCTTTTACCCTGTTCTTCAATCATCAGGACCCCAGAGGACCACCACAGGGCAGGGTCATTCTCAACACCGCGCTGACACTATCAGGATCAGATGCAGCAGTGCTGCTGGAGTGTTTCAATCCCACACTATCACTGCTGGACTGAAAACAGTTCACCAAATATATCCAACCGACATCCTGCGGTCAAGGACTACAGGATGACCAACACACCGTCTCTGACTTTACATCTACAAGGTGGACCGACGACGTTGTAGGAGTGTCTGACAGAGTGGATAGTGAGTGCACACAGTGTTAAAGCACTCCAGCAGCACTGCTGTATCGGATCCATTCATACCAGCTGTGGGCTCCCGACCACTGAAGTCACGTGTAAGTTAAAAATCACGATTCGGTTTGAAGGAGAAGCAGAAGTGAGGGTTTGATGAACTGACTGGTGTGCACACAGTCTTGCTTTGTGGAAAAACAAAGACATTATTTTGATTTTTGTATAAAAAAAAATATTTTGGGTAAATATATAAGGATGCAAAGATGCATTGGAAGTGCATTTATTTAACATAATGCGAGGAGAATGTAAGGTAGGTCAAATTCATGCGTTTATTTACTGTTTATCTAAACAACTACTAACAGAATTACATTTCAACAGCAGAGTGGAATGTCAACAATAACTTGCCAAGCGAGGAAGCGTTTAGAAAACATTCAAAAATGACTGGTGCACTAAATAGAAATATGATAGCATAGGACCTACTATTTTTCAACCCGCAATTCATCCCTTACGTAGACAAAGACAGCACAGGCAAAGGCTGATTTAGGCTCCATTGCAGAAGAAAAATTGTCAGAAGGGAAAAAAAAAGTGGTCTCTGGTCTCACTCAGGTCCTTGCCTCTCCTAGCTGACAGCACATGATTAGGCACTGATATGTGAAACGCACCAGATGATGTTACCGTCAGAGCAACAGGCTCAATAACAGGTTCACTAGGTCAGAAATCCATGTCTACACTAATGATTGCCAAAGCACAAGTACTACATGATGGAGAGATGCGGTGGAGAAGTGCTGTCAAATGAATGGGTGTGCAGACAGCTGTGAGATGAACACCCCCCGGCATTAATTTAACTAGGATTACCAGTTAATTAACTAAAGTTTAATTGAACTGCAGACACGTCGCTATGCACAGAAAATATGAATCGTTCACCACTGTGTGTTTATTTCTGTACTGCTTATTAATTATTGTACTGCATATAAGCTCCTTAGACAAAAAAAATACCTTGAGTGTTGAAGGTGGTCGTAACTTCAGGCTCCCGCACATGCCGATGCACGGAGATAATCAGGCTGTAAATACCTGTGGGGTGTGTAACAGCCACAGTGTGAAGGAAGGAGCAAAAATCCCAGTCTAGAGGATATTCTCATCAGACGTACAGCCCAGCAACAAACTGACCTCTTGTGTGCCACACTGATGGTCTGCAGTTTTTGTAGAGTGTTCTTTCAGAAGTTGGTTATGAAGGACCTGCATTGACTTCTAGAAGCAATGCTTGCAATTCTTTCACAAGCTGTGAAACACTATGGTGGTCCCTGACTGTCATCTTATGGTCACAATTCACAAAGGAGAATATCCTGTATACTGGAGTTCTGCCACTGGTGGTAGACCAGTATGAGTGTACACTTCCACAACCTGCAACTTCAGCCCCTACGGCCTTCAGCATGACCAGATGCACACACTCCGTATAGCCAATCATTAACATCTGCTTTGCGAACCTTTTTCCACACACCGAACAAGCCATTCACTGCACTGCACTCTTCTCAATTTAGGAATCCCGTTACACACCCTGCAGGTATTTATAGCCTGATCATCCTTGTGGAATGCCGTGGACGGTTTGTTTGGTCGACTTGTCCCTTCACTGTCTCAGTGGCCAACACCCATCCCAGTCCTCCCAACGGCCAGACCGAATCCAGAGCCAGGCCTTAGACCACTAGCTGCACATCCCTTTAACAGGGTAAAACACAGGGCTTGCATTTTAGCATATAATGACATCATTCTTTACTCGAGACCGAGTGTGACTTCTGACAGTCCGTGTTTTAGAGTCGATGTAAAATGAAAGAATGTGCTGAGTGTAGAGGTGAAGAGAGGGTCAGGATGATTATAGGGCTGGAGGGGCTTGCTGAGCGGATTCACAGAGAGAGCTCGGGGAGATTAATGCAGGGATGAGATTATAGCACGTATGTGTTAAAGGTCCAATAAGTATGCGTGAGAGCTAGATGGGAGGTATGTAATAGGTGGCGTGAGTAAGCATGTGAGTGGTGGGTGTACTGGGAAGGTGAGTGGTAATCCATTGGTAATCCACAACACTTTATGCTGTTTAAGCTTAGAGTTTGGTGTGGTTGGTGTCGTGCAACTGATAATACCACCAAATGAGCCGCCACACCATGTGGGAGACTTGGGTTCAGCTCCTTGTTTGGAGTTGTGCTACACCAATAAGAGTCCTTGGGCAAGACTCCTAACACTACAGCTCTCTGTTGGTTCAGACACTGATTTGGCCATCGCACTTTGAGTTTCTCCTGCTTGTCACCTTGTCACAAACTCCTCAATCCTATAGAACCTGATATAATGTCCTGGACAATTCGCTGGTAGGAATCCTCTCCGTTAGAGACCTGGCAAACGATAGCAGCCTCTGATAGCCAAGACCCTCCAGTGCTCCTGGAGTGTTTAAACCCCTCAGTGTCACTGCTGGTCGCATCCTGTGGGCATCGTCCTGTGAGCACTGAAAAAGAACTAACACACCACCACGTCAGTGTCACTGCAAGGGGTATAAAGCCACCTAGGGTTGAGTTGTGGAGCAGTGGAACTCTGCTGTCTGGAATGACGGTGCTTCATTCAAACACTTTTGGAATGAGTTGAGGAGTTGATGATGAGGTGGGGTGGGGTGGACGCTGAATGCAATCAAATCATCACACCAATGCTCCGGAATCCCTCCACAGTAGAGAGAGTTACTCCAACAAATGCAGAATAAGCTCTTTTTAATCCCCTTCAATTTGGGAGAAAGGATGACCGAGGCGTCCAAATATGTCGTCCATGGAGTGTTTGGAAGACTCTTCAACTTGCAGTGTTTGTAATGTCACAGCATCGCCACAGCGTTCACCCTGATCTCTGACACCTTATGCTCGCTAACACGTAGTCAAAACTACGGGGACGACCTGCTTGCTCCCAAAGGAATCGACAGAAGTAAAAAAAGCCCTTGTCCTCCAGAACTTGAAAGGCGGTGAGGTTGATGGAAGCGCCAGCGACAGGAGCACTGCGACAGAGGCATCAAATATTGAGAGGAAAAGCTACCTGCGAGGCCTGCCTTTGTTTAATGGATGAGTTTTCCTATCACTCACAAAGGGAGCGCCATCTGCACACGAGCCCATCAGCTCACATGCTCACACTCGTACTGCTCCACTCCGGCTGTCATGTGGGACAGTGACAGTGAGAAAGAGCCTCCGTTCCATCCGCATTTGTATCTGTCCTCCACACTCGCCTTCAGAGAGCGAGCCAGGGCGCATCAGCGAGACTGACAGGAAATGGTAATAGTTTTTGTTAAGCATCAGTTTCCTGTTGAGTCTCTTTCTTTCCTCTGGGGAACACAAGGAACGATGGGAAAGTGTGTGTGTGTGTGGGGGGGGGGGGTGGGTGGGGTGGTCTCCTTTAAGCTCCCGAGAACTGAGGGGAAAATAGGGGATTTCTTTGTCGCTGCGTTTCTTGCCCTTCTTTTTTCAGCAGCTGGCAATGAAAATAACACTGTGCCGTGAGTGTAATTCTCCTGGGTGCTGATACACAAAGGAAGTGCTGGCACTTTAATATGTGCACTGGTGTGATCACAAGCAAAAAAAGAAGTGGTCTGAGCTGATCTAAGCTGGATCGTAGCACAGGTTTAGAGGCCTTCGACAGTACGAGGTGTGCATTTTTCGTGCTCTCAAATATATCAAAATAAAATAAATAATGATTGGATGTCAAAAATTGTACAGAATCAAATTACATCACATTCCAGGTTTGTTGTGCTTTACTGTGGGTGAAAGCTTGTCACGTCTACTATTCCGGAGAGAGTGGAGCGCAGCTAGGAATACCAGGCAGATACTTTTAATGCCAAACGTGATAAGCTTCTCATATCTCCGCTGAGACATAAAAGAGCGTAGAGATGTCTCACAGCATACGCTCACAATATACGCTAGTGGAATTTCGGACTCCCTTCTATGATCTTCCCATATGAACGTATTATTACACTCCTGGCTCTGCCATATGGATTGACAAAAGCATAAAAACACTCACCGTCAAAAAGAAATTGTTGCACAAATAGTTGCACTCAGAAGGAGGCATCGAACTGCAGTCCTATTCAGAAGAAGGATAAAGGTTCGAACAATAAATATTATTGAACTAGATTTTGAGCCGCACATAAAATAGTATCTGGCACTGGTGCTCCTGGACTTGTATTTTCACTCAGTTCTGCAGATGGTGTGGTAGGGGTGGAGTGTTGATAGAGCATCCAACAGCATCCCACACAGGGACAGGTCTGGAGATGAGACCGACCACGGCGTACTATCTGTGTCTTCAAGACGAGATCTTGAGACGACAGCAGCATGTGGACGACGCACAGAACCACTGGTTGCAGGACCTCATTAATGTAATGTTGGGCTGCCAAAGTGTCTGTAATGAAGACCAAAGGTTTTCACCCACACCATGACACCAGACCATCTGTGTGGCAATAAATCGTTACTCTAGGTGCTGACCACAGCACCTCTTCAGATGGATTTGATGGACCACCTCCATCACATTCATCTTTCGAAACTCTTAGAAAAACATTTTTCTGCGTTAAAAATCAGGCAGTCCAGGCTTTAATAACAGTTCACATAAAAATGAGGAGAAGAAATAAGAATTTGTCCTGCAGCTGTTTATGCTCAGATGGTCTTGATGACCAAGATGGTCTTGTTCTGTCAAATCACATTCATATTATGAGCCAAGTGTACATATTTTGCCAAAAATCTGCAGTACTTAATTACCAACTATGTCACATGTACGAATGCCAAGTGCAGATATACTCACAGGACAATTTATCAGAAACCCTGCTCAACCCGGCATTCTTTAACTGAATTCTTCAATGTTCCCAAGTTCAGTTATGTAACTTCTCTGCTGCGTTCTCTTCACTGGCTTCCTGCAGCTGCCCACATCACATTCAAAACCCTGACGCTGGCCTACAAAGCCAAAAATGTACCCTCCGTACTTCATGGCGATGGTCAAAACTCAATCTGTACCAAGAGCCCTTCAAGCATCAAATGCAGCTTGGCTCGACCCACCATCCCTCAAGGTGCATGGAAGACAAGCATCCACACTCTTTTCTGTTGTGGCACCAAAGTGGTAGAACGAACTTCCCCTCGGGGTCCGAACAGCTGAGTCACTCGCTGTCTTCATACGCAGACCGAAGACAATCTCTTTCAAGAGCATTTAACTGATTAAAGGATTATAATTATACTGCATCTTGTTGGCATCAAGGTCTCCAGACATTTGTATTGGGCAACATCTAAGCTTGAGAAATCTCTGGATTCCAGCCTCTACTAACTAGTTAAGGATATCTCCGAGTGACCAGCAAAGCACATCCAGTAAGTGGAAGTATATGGTATGTGCAGACGAATGGAACCTGGGCAGACGAAACAGCTCTGAACGCTTGAGAATTCATTCAGCTACTTCAATAAGATGTCACAACATTAATAAACACCAATGACCCAGTTCCACTGGCAGCCATGCATGCCCAAGTCACAGCACTGCCTCCACCAAGTTTGACAGATGAAGACTGCTTTAGATCTAGATTTTGATCACTTTCCTTCTCCATACTCACATTAATCTTGGTGTTATCTGTTCCACCGAGTGGGCTTTCGGAATGTTTCCCAGCAGTCTAATCTGGCCTTGAGATTGTTCTTGACATCACTAGATGTTTTTAATTCAAGCTGAAACTACACTATCATCATATCTCGACTGCTTTACTGGAAATCTAGTGCGGTGGTATATAGAACCAAATTATAAAAACGATGTCACTGTCCAAAAAATGTACTATTTCGCTTTGGTATTTTGGAAATGCTTACATTTCAAATCAGTGTCATGTGGTGCATATTAAATGTATTTTTAAATGATCTGCTTTTCTCTCTGTAACATCCCCACTGAGCCAGAACACTGAATGCTGTGCATGCTTTAATTAAGCTGAAATTTAGATTTAGCTACATTTACAGACACGGCAGCAAATCGCTGCCTATTTCAATAATAAAAGAGAAAACCTTCTCTCTTCTGTTGCATCTCTTCTAAATTTAACTAAAATCCTAATCATTTCCCCATCCCTGAGGCTTAGCCTGCCGCCTCTTCCACAATCTCCTCCTCTGTATCCCAACCCTCCACCCCCCTGCCCTGCCTTAGCGTGCCCTCATTTCCACTGAGAGAGAGAGAGGGAGAGAGAGACAGAGTGAGACACAGAGAGAGAGAGACAGATTGAGAGAGAGTGAGCAAAAGAGAGAGAACAAAATAGATAGGAGAGAGAAAGAGACAGAAAGTGAGACAGAGAGAAAGAAACAGATACAAAGAGACAGACAGAGAGAGAGAGAGAGCAAATGAGAGACGGTGAGAGAGACAGAGAGCAAAAGACAGAGAAAGAGAGCGAAAGAGAAATGTAGGTCCATTTGTTCATTCTAATAATGCATATTTCATTTGTTTGAGATTATGTAGATGTATATAAGCGAAAGAGAGAGCGAGAGAGAGAGAGAGAGAGAGAGAGAGAGAGAGAGAGAGAGAGAGAGAGAGAGAGAGAAAGAGAGAGCAAGAGAAAAGTCAAAAAGACACGGGGAAGACAGAAAAAAACAAGAGGGAACACGATGGGGAGAGAGGAATAGGGGATTGGCTCAGGCATTGCATGCTCTTTGATCCTTATCTGTGGTGCTACACATCTATTTTGGGATGCGTCTAAGATAAACTGATGATTTCCTGCTCTTCATGTGCTTCAAAATAAAGAGAGAGAGAGAGAATGCGAGAGTAGGTGAGAGATAGTGAGAGAAAGAAAGACAGAGCGAGCAAGAAAAAAAAAAGAGAGAGAGAGAGTGAGAGAATGAGAGAGAGAGAGAGAGAGAGAGAGAGAGAGAGAGAGAGAGAGAGAGAGAGAGAAGGTTGGCAAAGAGAATCGTAACTCCAGCACAGAGAGAGGCCTTGCTGGAGAGATAAGGACACAGCGAAAGTGGAAAGCGGACTGTGGAGGCGAAGAAGAAGGAGGTAGAATGAGGAGGTGATGGCAAGCTAAAGGAGGGTAAAATGAGAGAATCTAAAGCCTGAAGAGTGTTGAGAAAATTACAGACAGACAGGCTGAGGGACTGTCTACTATGTGGAAGTGAGCAGTATCCATTTTGCACGCCGCTGTATCTTTAAGGTACTTGGAGCTGTCCGTCCAGTAAATGACTGTAATTTCCCCGATGAGCACCACTGCTCTTACAAAAAACAACCTTAATGTCTTCCTACCATTAAGCCTGTCAGCACCATCCTTGGCTGCCAGTCTGAATGCCCAAGTGTTGCCTTCGACGTTCCCCCCCACACCTCTCCACACTCCCCCTGAAACTTTTCCCACTACATCATAAACCTCTACTGCATTGGTGAACTGGTCACTCACTCACTCGCTCACCATAATCCCACCACCTCTGATGGGCAATTGAAGGATTTCTGCAGTGTTAAAGGGTCACATCCACTAAGACTGCCAGCAAGCTTCAATTTACTCGCGAGTAGCATTTCAGGGAAAATATCTTTTTTTAATTCAAGCCAGAAAATGATGGACATTTGCAGCAATTGTTTCAATTACATAGTGTCACTGTCAAAAAATGGATTGTGCTTTATTTCACACAGCAAATCTGAGATTGGATTTGTTTATCAGGGAATGTCTGTAATAAAAAAAATCAGAAGTGATTAAATGCTATAGTCCTCGTATATAGTACGTGAACATTCATTTTTTCCTGCTTCTAATTTCAAACTGGGGTGAAGCAGAGCTCCAACAGCTGATTTCACGTTTCGTTAATGATTCAGAAAGTGTTTACAGCCTTGCAGAGAATCTCTGATAGATATATGTGCTCACAGGCTAAATAATAAAGCACAAAGCAGCAGACAAAACCTTTCTTATTCCAATGTGAGTTGATATCTGCCTGAAAAAACACACCTTTAAGAAAGCGTCAGAGAACACTCCACTTTCCTCATCCAATCACCTACCTTCACTTGTGTTTAAAACCCTTTGAACACGCCCCTTTTTCATTTCCCCCTCTGTCCCCCACACCTCCACCACTCTGATCCTGTCGGTCATCCAAAGGGTTGGCTTCGTCTCGGCCTTCCATGCGTATCAGGATCTGAAAGGGCTCAGATGTTTCAAGACATGGTCTGAAGACCTGTGCCAAAGGCTATAACTTATTATTATAGTTCAAATTGTAAAACTTTTTGTACACTCCTCAGCATCTTCTGGAAGACATCGAGATGGGTCGTAAAAGCAGCCAAGTTAGGAGATAAACAGATAATTCCGCCTGTCATTTTCTCAGGGGAGGAGAGAGAAACAACGGCAGATAATTCAGCATCGTTTTCTCAGAGATGGATCGAGAAAAACACAGACAGGGCTGATCTGGAAATAAAATCACAGCTCTTGTACAAATGTAAATTTGAAGATGGGTGCTCTTGACAGTGGGGAAAAAAGGGCAGAAAATGTGAATTGCAGAGATAAGTATACTTAAATGGAACATTGACCTAAAAGCTTTAATGAAGCCTGATGAGGTCGATTAAGAGTAACAGCGAGATGGGCATTCTGGTAAAAAAAAAAAAAAAAGAAGCAGGAGGGAGGGCACAGGGGAAAAACGATAAGAAGGGAATTATGCATCAGGCTAGTGCTAGATAATTGAATCAGAACTTTACATCATCAAACCAGAGAACCAGAAGCCGAAAAGGAGGGGGAGAACGAAAGAGAAAGAGAGGGAGGGAGGTAGACAAAGAGAGAGAGAGCAGCATGTGGAGGGAGATACCCGGGGTAGTTAATGTGCTGTGACAGGAATCACTAGCTCCCAGCCTCAGCTCTGCTTAAGCAGGAGAGAAAGCAGGTAAAACAATAGAGCTGTAGCTAATCGCTCCACCATGGCCACATTTCGCAAATGTGTGCTCTCATCTCCCACTCTGCTGCACACCGCTGAACATCAGCAGGCTCTTTACCATGCTAGAATAAAGAACGCTGTCAGGAGAACTCCAGATCACTGTGTCTAAAAAGGCAAAAAACGAAGCAATACGGATTCTATTATGAACGGGATAAAAAGTCCAACAGAGTTGAACCACAATGAAGAGAGTTCCCAAGACAAGAACATCCACACCATCTCTATCAATCGTTCAAAGAAGAACAGCAACAGCGAGACATCAACTGTCTCACTGACTCAGTCAATTGTATTTACCATTTTATCATTTTAAAGATAAAGTCATTGTCGTGAAAGGACCCAGAAGGATTCAACATCATGACATCATGAGACCTGCGGCACATGTGACATAAGCAAGGATGGGCCTGTTGCCTGTGCTTTCCATTCTGACTCGTGCTGTTGTGTTGCCTGGGAGTATGCCTGGGAGAAGAGTCAAAAGCAATTTGAGCAGATGGAAGAGTTTGAGAAGGCTCACAACGTAGGGTTGGTCTTATCAACGTATTACATGCCGTGCAATTTGTGTAGATATTACCGTGTCATGCAATTGGTGGCAGCAGATTGAAGAAGGCATGCAACAGCGACAAGAAGGATCTTTGATACCTACACCAACCACAGAGAGGGTGAACCAACAGATTGTCTGACATGCATGGAGTGACCCCACAGACATGATTGCAGACATTCAGAGTGCAGTGGTGCCCTCCATGAGTCATCCGGGTTGGTGCCAGCGTTACCACGACTGCTCTAAACATAACATCTCCACTGCAGTGGAATCATATCAGTCTGTCATGGAGCCACTCAGCAGTCCCTCTTTTGTCTTGGTGCAGACAAGCAATGGAGAAAAAATGGAGACGCACTAACACACCATCATGTCAAAGTCACTGCAGTGCTGACCATGACCCATCACTGAAATGACACCTGCCCTATTATGGTCCCGTGGGGTCCTCACCATTGAAGAATGTATCATATAATGCTGGACTGATGCTTGGCTTATAAGCTGCAGTGTCCATATACGGCTTTAGAAACACACAAAAAACAGCATTAACACACTGTTAATGTGATTAAATGTGGTTTAACTTTCTGTACTTTTATTAGGTTTAGTCAAATTCTTAACATTAGCTCAAAAATGTCTTTATGCCACACTAGGGGCCTTCCTGGGGGGCCTGCATGCTTTACAGGGTCCTCCTGTCATGCCGTTTAAAATGTCAACTGTTGTTCTTTCAATTAAATTCATCTGCACGATGCCTGTTCAGATGTGTGTAAGAAATACCTACAAAGCCGTGTTAAATGTCAAGTGGAAGCCAAACAAGCCGTCATCTGAATCGTGTTCCATGTTCTGTGTAAATGATACGTTCTAGACTCCCTGGTGAGTAAAATTAATGTTTCATCGTGTCCTAATCTACACAGGCCCGTCCACATGGCGTGACAGGTACAAACCATACCAGTTAAAGCAGGGAGTTTCCCTTCATGCTGAATTACGACCAGCACAGTGGCTTGGCTTTGCTGTGCTCTGCTGTCAGTTCAGCAAGGACCGAGGGGGGGCCTTGATCCAAGTTCACCCTGCCATTATGCGGTCCGTGCTGGATCCGAGCATCTGGTCGCCCAAGCCACAAGTGTGCCATAGAGCAGTGAGAACATTCCTCTGTTACCATGGCAGTCATTCAATGTTTACTATAGTCACCGGCACAAACCATGGGACATGGTTCATGACATGGGACAGCAGACAAGGCCTCTCAACACAGTCATCTTTCAAGATGAGTCTTCCTGCATACTTAGCAACCTCCATGCATTGTTGACGGAAAGCTCAACAATGATCTTATTAAGTCACTAGGTCTATAACCTATAACAGATTCTCGACATTAGAGACGTAAGACTCATCTCCAACTCAGCACACATGTCACCATTCTCCCAACTGACATTCATCTTAAACCAGGGATTTCAGAAAAGAACGCTGCAGGATTTATCTTCTGAAAATATGAGAAGAAGCAAATGAAGAGTCATCAGTGGTTCCTGCCTCCTAGAAAAGGCCACCAAAGGAATGCTGAAGTGAACTTTAGAACTTCCCAAACTTATTGCTTTGATTAGGATGATGCAAAGGGCCCCGTCACCAAAGCATGTGCTTCAAATAGTCCCTCCATGGGGACTGCAGTTCCTCCTACATAACCCTGACAGAGGCTGGCTCCAGACAACATCAAGGGCATAAACAGAACATTTCTGAAAAGTAAAGAATTTGAGTCTATGTGGTGGTGACCCTTTCCTTTAACCTCCATTCAAATGAGGAGTGCATGAAGCCAAAAACAGAAAATCTCCATCCATCAAATTCAGTTCCTGCAACATATGCCTTATCCAAGGGCGAGAAAAGCAGAGTGGATTGGAATGGCCACAGGCACGCCACAAAGGACAGGGTTGAGGCACAGAGACAGAGGGGGGGAAGGAGAGGGAAGAGAGGGGCCATTCTGGAGCCAGGGGACAAGGGGCCAAACCCATAAGAGAAGTTCAAGGGCAGTTCAAACCAAGTCTTGGAAATGGGTGCATTAAAAACAAAACGCCATCCAAGTGAGCTCATGTGAGCGTCTTGGGGGAATACACTGAGTGGGGGAAGTTTGCAAGCTTCGAAATACTGACATGATACAGAGCAGAACAACTATCAAGGTTGACATCACTCCAGTGGTTCAACCTTGTTAGTTTCATAGTTCCAAGCTCTGCTGAAAGATCTATGAGATCTGCCTAATGTGATCGATACAAAGACCGAAAAAACTTTAAGCTGTGCGGAGTGTGAGACACTTGATGTGTGAAAGATATGATTAAAGAGGAGAGCTGGATGAAGTGAGGACCGTCACACAATTAACGTTGAAACAGTCCACGGTTACAGATACTCCACCCTTCTACTTAAAAGAGTGGGTTGCGAAGAAGTACGAAGATAAGCATGTTAACAGTGGCGAGCCTTGATTCTCACTGCGGCTTCAAATCCTCCAAAACTTGCTTTTGTGGCTGCTGACATCTGTGAAAAGAGATCATCCCATGAAAACGGACGGTTGATAGGACAACGCTCCTCTGAGACTGGATAAAGGGATAAAATTAGCACAGAGGAAAAACTAAACTGAGGGTTTACAGAAAGACGGAGGCAAAAAAAAAGAGAAAGACTGGCGAGTCTAAAGTCAAAGGAGAAAATGTCATCTCCTATTACAGACAAGCCTTGAATGTGAAGAGAAAGAGAAAGAGGGCACTACCCCCACTGCTGCTAATGTCTGACCTTCAAACTGTTAGTGGCTGCAGAGCAACAGTCTCCATGCCATGATGGATAACCTTTTATTTGTGTAAGTGTTTTGGTTTCAACGTGAATCCGACCGAGTAAGCAGAACTGCCTCTCTGATCTTAGAGAAGCTTTGATTTTCCCTCAACTACCAGGCTCTTGACGCATGTGCCCGAAAAAGAAAAGGAAATCAAAGAGTGTTCACCTTCAGAGTGGAAGTCTGCAGCGTCTCGGAGACAGCTGAGTCGAGTGAGAGTCAAGGCTGCCTCCAGGCCCTCATCACTCCAGAACAGCCATTCCAACTTTCAGTGACAGTAGCACGCCACATCAAAGATTACTTCTCACTTCTCTGACTTTGAGAGGGTGACCTTGAATACCCTGTGGTCACTTCTTGATGAAATCCACCTGCGGTGTGCCGCAGCGATTTACTTAACCTGAGGTGCCTTGGTAAGGATCCATCGTGGAAAGGGCTAATATTGGTTGCCTTGGATTTGTTCAGTCTGGGGTGAGCAAATGACACAGCTCCAGTGTTTTTTGTGTGTTCCGGGACAGATTCCTTTGCCTTGAAATCTGTCGATCTTTTTCCTCAGAATTTAAGTGCCCTAAATGTTTTGTTCATCATTACCAAGGACACATGGGGAGAGTTTAAGCAATATAACTACTAGTAAAAGGAAAGCAAACCGAGGAGGAGGTCAAGGCAAAAGAGCAGCACCTGTGTCAACATGGCTCCTTGGGCTATATTTACTGAAGCATCATTAATCCTGCTGGACCGCTGTCTCTTCCAGAGACTCTGTAAGTTTACAGAGAAGACCAAAGAAGACAGAAGGTAAGGGATGGAAAGCAGTTATTTAACTCCGGGGCACAGTTCAGGCAGATAAGCAAACTGCTGTCACTGGCAAAAGTAAGGCTTATTTACTGTCCTTTTGCTTGGCAGAGGAACCAAGAATCCAAGTTAGCAGAAGGTTTAAAGAAGCATTTGTTTCTCGCAATGCATTCTTCTTAAATTGTCAATCAGTCATTATCTTAACGGATTCTTCCTGAAAAGGGTCACGGTTAATCCAGAGCTCACCTGGAGTCATCGGGCGCAGGGCAGGAATACCCCACAAACACACACTTAGGGCAATTTAATTCACAATCTTGTCCAAGCGGGTATTGAACCAGCAACCCCTGGAGTTGTGTAACACATGCACCATGCCACCCTCTTCTTCAACTGTAATTAATCAAAAGATTGTTGATGGGATACTAACAAAATATTAATCTAGTTTGAAGAGGCCATTTTTACAAGCTATGAAAATCTCCAAGAAGCACACTGAATGGACGACTAGTCCCAGCCTATCCCATCAGACAGAGGCTCTCTTCTCTCTTGCACTGACAGTTGGCATGCTTTCACCCACAACTGGGTAGACTTAACTCTTCCTCTCCCTCCCTCCCTCCCTCCCTCTCTCCCTCCCTTACTCGGTGGCATGATTTATACCCCTTCCCCCAGTTCCTAAATGTCAAAACAAAAAGGCCATTCAATGTACGGGAGGGGACAGAAGAAAGCTCTGGAACAGGCATGAGCAAAACGTACCAGAACATAACCCTCAAAGTCCCACTGCTGTGCTCACCCCCAACAAGCATGTGATCTGCCAGATTCTCTCTTCCTGTCTCGGCGTTTCACAAAAGGTTAGGACTAATCTTCATCTCCTGGCTCACGCTGGAATCCTAACAAGGAGCAGGAGAGTTGAGCAGCTCTGGGAAAACCCTGGAGTGTTGATTAAGTTAGATGTGTTGTGCTCTCGGCTGCCTGCAGCAAAACTTTGCTTTCCAGAGATGCATTAGTGTTAATGGCTGCACCAATTTACAGCTTGTCCAGCTAATGCAAATGGAAGGGTACCACTTTACACCAGTCATCGCAGTGTACGACCTCCAAATGGCATTAAGAGTCTGGAACATGCATGTGAAACATGTGCTTGCATAGTATAGATCTGTGCTTCCATTCTTTGCTCCATGCATCCACCTGACTACACAGTTAACCATCAAAGGCATAGTGCCTCCAGGAACAGCAGCTAATATTAGAGCTTCAGTGATATGCAGTGGGCCACAGCATTTTTTTTTTCCATTGCGTAACAATGGTGACTGCTAAAACGGTCTTACATAAGAGATGTTCTCTATCTGCTCACTTCCAGAAAACAAAGATTAAAGACAGACATTTTGCAGGAGGGATTCCTGGACATGGATTAAGCTTCGTCCAGGACTAAATTGTAGTCAGTGGTCACTTATCTCTGAAAATCTTTTGTAGTCTTTATTTAAGTATAAATACTGTATAATCCCACCACTCACAGCTGGTCACATCAGTTTTTCTTTTGTGTGTGTTAGTCTCCAAAAGAGTTACAAAAGTGTTATCTACACAAACTACAAACCAAATCAGGGTGGTTGCCTTAATTTCTGTGAATTATCCCTCTATTCCTCTGGTCACTGCCACCCCCCTCCTCTACTCTACTCCAGGGCAGGTTTTATACTGGTAGCTCCTCCCCCTGGGGTCTACCAATATCAACACAGGTAATGTTCATGATACACCATACCAAGGTTGTCGACACACAATCACATTCAACATTCAATCATCATCACCATTCACCATACAATTCATGATGTCATTTTGAGTATTAAACAAGGACTATAGACATTCAACCTTCTTCTTCTTTGTCCCCTCACAAGCCCAGTCTCCCCTCTCCTTCAGCCAGAGGTGGACTCACCCAGGTAAGTAAAATCCCAGGGATTTCAGTCTTACTCTTTTGACCCCGGGTGGACGTGAACAGTCCACAGGTGTGAACAGGTATGTATGTGACCTTATTGTTGGTGATGTGTACGAGTGAGCTTTCATCATTACAAGCTCATATTTGCAGGTTTCCTTTCATGTACTCTTAAAAACAAAGGTGCTTCAAATGGTTCTTTGAGCAGTGCAACAGAAGAACCTCCTTTTATTTAGAGAGCCACATTTGTGAGAGTAAACCCTTTAATCCTGAAAACCTGGAACCATCCAATAATTTCCACACAGATCTAATTTTTGAGCACATCCACTTCCAGAATCAGTTGGTCTCCAAGTCAGACAAAGCAGTGCTGCTGAAGTGTGTCCACTCACTGTCCACTCAATTAGACACTCCTATCTCTTTGCTCCATCTTGTAGATGTAAAGTCAGAGACAGAAGCTCATCTGTTTCTGCACAGTTTGTGTTGGTCGTCCTCTAGTCCTTCATCAGTGCTCACAGGACGCTGTCACAGAACTCTGTCGGCTGGATATTTCTAGTTGGTGGACTGTTTCTCGGTCCAGCAGTGACACTGTGGGGTTTAAACACTCCAGCAGCACTGCTGTGTCTGATCCACTCGAACCAGCGCAACAAACACTAACACACTACTACCATGTCAGCGTCACTACAGTGATTAGATAATACTTGCTCTCTGGTGGTCCTGCGGGGTCCTGATCAACATTGTATCATTTCAAAAATGTATTGCTCACAGCAGTATTTTATAAACAAACTAAAACTAGAAAACAAAATTGTAATTTTATACCCTATATACCCTTTAATTTGTAGGCTTTACAAGCTTTACAATTTTACTCAAGCAGTTTCAAAGGCATGTACTCCAATCAGAGATCAGGAAACATGCCTCTGTTTATGTATATACATTTGCATAATTAATTTAATCTTGTGTATTACTTTTTTCTATATTATTGTTATAATTGTATATATTTTTAATAATTAGGTAGGATGAACAATTGTTTATCACACTGACATAGCAGAGGTCTTAAAAACACAGTTGGTTTTAAAGGCCTTAAGAACCTCTACTCAGTGTAAAGGTTCTTCACACACATCTCAAACCAACACAACAAACCAGGTTCTTCACGGAACACAACAAACCAGGTTCTTCACGGAACACAACAAACCAGGTTCTTCACGGAACACAACAAAACAGGTTCTTCACGGAACACAACAAAACAGGTTCTTCACGGAACACAACAAAACAGGTTCTTCTATAGCATCACTCAAACACCTTGTTTTTATGAGTGTATAGCTGAATTTGTCTGCCATTTTAACTTTATAGAACATGACCATGTGCAACATTTCCATGATCAAATTGGCCTTTTTTTTTGTATTTTTCTGCTCTGCTGTTACAACAATAACCAGAAACGCAACGTTTATTGCTGATAACTTTACTAATACATTTTTTAAAATGCATATAATGTGCTCTGGGTCTGTCCGAGGAGTAAAATCTATGTGGCCATAGATCTGAGAGGAAACGACTGGGATTAAATGAGCTAATCTGGGTCTGGGAAACGAGCCCTTTTCGTGCAGTAGAAGTTAATGCACGCAGCAGCCTGTGAAAGGGGGTTTTATACATCAGCCAGGGTGAAGCTGGAGTTTAATACCCAATTTGATGTTTAGACGAGCTACAGCTCTCAAGCTGTAAGCTAATGTGCGTTTAGATTGCACACATTAAACCATGGAAACATTACTTTATGCAAACAACAGAAGTGCAGTACAGTAGTTATGTTAGCGGTCATTGCACTGCGACTGCACTTGAGGGCATCGTAGAATGTAGACTTAACCTGGCATAAACCATATTACCCATTCGGAAGCCTTTTAACAGAGCAAAGGCATTGAAACTGTCCTCAAAATGACCACGGGAGTTTGAGACAAAGGCAAGGGGCATTGCATTCAAATGACACTGGTGCGGTTTCTCCACTGCATATTACACTGAGGCAAATGAATCCAGAGGCTTAAGGACCACATCTAAAATGCACAGACGATAGAGGACATAAAACGAGGTCATAAAAAGCATGTGTCTTCTTTACTGGTGATCATAAATAGCTAGTGAAAGGGTGATATTGAGAAGCAGTTTCAACTGTTTTTATATATATATATATATATATATATATATATATATATAAACCTCAGTCCTGAGCCACGACACACCAGTGCAGACAAAAACAGATTTATGGTACAACGTTCTCCTGCACAAAGGAAGTGTTTATCATCACCCGCAGAACTGTCTGTGAAAAAATAAAACCGACACACAGAAGATACACAACAGACATCTGAAACAGTGCACACCTACACCTTCAAAAAGCCGTGGTTTCGTGCTGCTTCTGCATTCCTCTGAGGTAGAACTGCGGGGATGACGATTTATATAGAAACACACTCCTCGATCAAGACCACGAGGGCTTGCTTCCAGTCTTGAAGGATGTTTTCACTTTGAAATCATAGTTAAAGTGTAATCACTGAATGAAAACGGCTGTTCAAAAAAAAAAAAAAAAAAGCACACTAGGGTGCACTACGGGGGGAAGTGCTGAACGCCTGTGTGAGCAAGGCGGCCTACCAGCATTTCAAATGAACTGTGGAAGGAAAGAAAAACCAGAAACCCACTGCTTTTAAAGCGCTTTCAACTTGGGAACAACTTCAGCTTTTCCACAAAACACATGGACTTTATGTTTTATGTGTGGCATCTGCGCCCACTTCAGAGTCACCATCATGAACATCAATAGAGTAACAATAGAGTGGCACAGACAGTGTGCAATGACACCTGTTAAACCACTTCATTTATCATTTAACCACCACAGGCAACAGAACAGTCACTGGTCAACTGTGCTGTGATCCAGCCTTTATTTTGACCCCTATTTGTCAGGGGTACACACTAGTGTAGCCTAGGATCAAGGGTTTTCTGTGCTCTCTTGACACTAAATTGAACTGACAGACAGTGAAAGAGATAAGACAACTGTCACTCACTTCCTATGTCTGTTTTTTTAAATTAGTAAATAGATTCTGGTTAATTTTTAATTTTGGGGGACTATGATTTCTGCAATGACACATTTAGATTTAATATATATATATAAATAAATAAAAAAATCACCTAAAATATGAATAAGAAATAGAGCAAAAAAGAAAAGACATTAGAAAAAATCCAGAGGATTTTATAGGTCCCTATATATTGTATATAACTTATTTATCAGGAAACCTCTACCAGTAAGTGGGAGACTCCTGTAATTTCTGGGAGAGGTGGGATCCCTGTATTTTTTAAAAAAAGAACAAGTAAATAAACAAACGTAAGCGTAAAAAAAAGCCAGAGGCTCACCAAACATCAAGCAGAGGTGAGATGTCGATCATTTCAAATCAACAAAAAGGAAAGACACGAATGTAGGTGTAGAACAAACATGCACAAGAATTAAAACCACAACATTAGCTGGAACACAACAACAGTAGCCACTCGATATGCTGGAGACTCCAGTAGAGGTGGGATGTCTGTATCGTTTGTGTCATTTGAAGTAGGGCTGGTCACTGTGACTAAAACAATCATCATGATATGACAAAATGATGCTGGAGTGTCATCCCTCCAGAAAACAAACCATTCCCACACAAGCAACCAAATCACATTTGGGAGATAAATCATACACAAATGACAGTTGCATAACAGATGCAATGTTAAAAAAATGGTAATTTTTTTATATGTTGCACAAAATATATCTTGATATCAATATTTACAATTTAATGTCCAGCCTTATTGTGACGAAAATACTGTAACACGATACAATGTACCTGTAAACAAATATTATTATTATTATTATTATTATTATTATTATTATTATTATTATTATTATTATTATTATTTATGAGAGTCTCTTGAAACGTCTGGGAAACGTTTGGATTTTTTCAAACCAAAAAATAAATAAATAAATGCACAAAAGTACATATATTTACATATATTTCAGCCACATATTTTCTGCACACATACCACTGATTAAGAGCATCGTGACTGCTTTTCCTCCAATCCTGCAGGTCTATATAACATGCTGGAAAACCACAAGTCCACAACCGATAGGGCAGTGCTGACCATGCACCACTTGATCAGGTCAGTTTTCTCAGACCTAGCTTCTTTATCTGTCCTGGTGCGCATTAAGATAATGGTTGAAATAGGTTCTTTTTTTCTTTACTGAAGAAAACATTCGTCTGCTTGATTGTTTCTCATGAATAGCAATGCTTTTAATTTCCAACTGTCCCCTAGGCAATGGCTATAAAATGCCAATTTAATGCGTGTGCTGGCTCTGGAAGCAGAGGCTATTTATCTTAGGAGCATTAAAATACTAAAGCACTGCAGAGATTAAACATATTGTCAGTTCTGTTTATATCATGTGAAGCGAGCCCAGTTCAGATGTAGTAAAAACGGCTGCAGATTCGCACTCACTCGGGACCTGCTTCATGAAAAGTGACCGTTCTACTTTTCAGCACACCAGAAAAGAAAATCTTGCTCGTGAAAATCTAATAAGGTATTTTCACCTCAGATGGATTGTACCTAACTGCACTAACTGGCCAGTCATATGGCTTTAACCTATACCCCATGTTAACCCACCATCAGTTACTGTGTACTGAACTGAAAAAAGGCCAATTTTGTGGGATGTTTTCATAGTTTGACATGCTTGTTGCTTTTGTTTATTTTGCTTATAAAGACTTAAAAAAAATGTATATGAAGTTCTGTTGCAAATTGATCATCCAGAGTGTTTCTACGCTGATAATGGAAGAATTGTGATTCATTATTTTTCCTTAATTTTTTTTTCTGTATCAGTTATTATCCCATCTCAGGACTTTAATTCTGAAATTTGAACACTGTGTGAGCAAAAAAAAAAAGGGGGCAAGCTGTCCCTTCCTTCTCACTTTCTTCTGTAACCCAATATCTGGATTAGTGATGTCATTAGCCCCGCCCCCCTGTTGCTGATCAGAGAAGGAGGAAGACTCCTTTGGCATTTAAACTGGGATTTGGAAACGAGTCAATTGTAACTTGTAGTTTGTGTAGGATGTCTGTAGGTTACTCTGATCCTGAGCTGTGAACCCTAGAGATACAGCATGTAACTGCCTGCAAAGTGCGGCTCTCAGGTTCTCGGACTCGAGTTAATGTTACGTTTCACGCACCTCAACTGCAGCCAGGGATTTCTGAGAAAACCTAAATTAATAGAGCCCTGCATTTCCAGAATGAAGCTCAAGTCTCTGTGCTTTCTCGCTCTTTTCCCAGCGCTGTATCGACTGGCCCGTGTCCTTCCGGGTTTTCCGAGCCACTCGGTTAGGAAATTCTAATTGATGTTGTAATATCTTGAGGGCCTAATCAGATTTGAAAAAGGTTAACTAGGTGGAATTGCTCCACCACATTTGCAGCCACAGCGGAGCTGAGTAGAGTTAAAGCAATGTGCAGGCCAAAGAGTGTTCTGCCAGAATGTCAGTAAAATCTGCACCTCCCTGCCACGGGGGAGAATGGAGCACAAAGGAGAAACGAACGAGGCGCAGCTGTGCAGGTCCAGGGCCACAAACACAGAACTTAGCACTGAGTTGTTTTTCTTTTTTCGAGGCGGGGTGGGTAACACAGCACCTCAACAGCTGCCAAGATAGAGGATCCGCATGGGACAGCCGAGGAGAAAGCTACTGTTTATGGTCTGCTCTGCTCTTTTTTTTTTTTCCGTTGAGGGTCAAAAAAGGCTCATGCTGCTTTAAAGAACACCAAAGTTTTACCACTTCGTACTGCACTGAGCTCAGTTTGTGTGACCATTCAAAAGGAACGTGCCTAATGAAAGATAGTCCAGTTCACAATTATGAAAACTGTATATTTGAGGTGACAATTCATCACGAATTGCAATGTCGCAACACGATGCACGGAAAAATCTAGATGTCTCCAACTATGTATATGACAGGTCACTGAAAAATCATATCACGTGGAATGCATTGAAAAATGGTGATGTCACGATGCCACAAATATGAGATTGCACTGAAAGAATTTGTGGGCACAATGCAATATCATGTCAATGCATAAAATTTGGCAATCCATTGAGAAATTGCAATGTAAAATCTAGATGTTAAAAGGAATACATGTTATATGTGTCAAAAAATTTAGTCACAATTCAAAAACACGACAATCCATTATAAAATCTTAGCCAGACAATGCACATGCACATGCAAAATATAGGAAGATAATGTGCGAGAGTACTGAAAATCATGACATCATAATAAATCCACTGAGAAATCGTGACGTCACAATGCAAAGGTATGACACTTGAAAGCTGGTGAGCTCAAAGCCTTTTGAGTTCCTTTAATCAAATTCTGGAAATATAGAAATATTGATCCATCACTCCAGAACCCATGAACTGAATCAGATCTTGGTTCTGAGGCTGCGTGCATATTGTTTCAACCCAGTTATTCAGGACAGATCTCTGGAAACTGTAATAGTATGTTTTTTTATGTTAAGCATTTAAAGCTGGATCCATTAATTCTGTCTTAATTCTTCTTTTGTCCTTTAATAGCAGGATCTCACAGCGTTTGTGCCCCATTTATTTCCATATATATGAAAATCAGAATCAGAATCTCTTTTTTAGTCTCAGGGGGAATGAATATGAACAGGGGTTTCCAACTTCTATCTTTACTCTGACAAAACAAATCAATAATAACTTCTTAGCGACGTGAAACCTCTGAATGTGTGCATGTGTAATTATAGTGCATCCAACACCAAACAGCATTGTGCTTCTTCTACCTAGTGATAGAAAGCTCCAATTCACACGCTGATCCATTTTACTGTGGGCAACGTGTCCGTGCTCCCCTTCAACTCGTTAAAACCAGCTCTAGGGTCAGACTGTAATGAATTAAAAGGGCATTTCGCCACAGTCTCTGAATGCGTCCCTGGCAAGATATTCGATAAGACAGGTTTAATGCTTCTCAGGTAAAGGACACACCGTTGTATGCAGCAGTGTTCTGCTGCTGTCTCCTGTCCTCACTAAATATAGCCACAAATAAGGCAAATGCCTGTCCTGCACGTCTGGCTGCTGCAGAACACATTGATCCCAGAGAAGAAGCGTCCACCAGCACAGATCCACACACCATCAGCCCACTCTGTCTCTGTCATTAGCCCTTCTTAGCAGGCGTGATTGGGGTCAGGCAAGAAAAGCAGCATGCCAAACTAAGCACATGCCAAGGCTCTTGAAAGCTGGCCATCCTAATTAGAAATGTCAAACACGGACTCTAAAAGTCAATGGTATGATGCAGTTTTGCAGAGAAAAAAACAAGGTGATATATCTACACTGCTGCTAGACAGCAGCCTCGGGTCGATAACTGGTTATATAAAATACTGTCATCATTTCTTCCCTTCGCTTTCGTTTAAACACTGACCTCTGCACTACTCTAATGAATGCATTCATCTACTTTAAGTTGCACCCGATGCTGACGTAGACGGGCAAATGCACACACGGCTTCTCTAATCCCTGTAAAGAAGTACTGCCGATAGAATAGGACTCTGGTGTTACGATACCAAACACAGCAACGTGATTCTAATGTTCTGACTGCAGTGCACGTCTGCAATGGTGTTGTGCCAGACTGTCAGAATGGCAGCAGGTCATTATCACTTATGAATCTGGAGATGTCCAACGAATCAGTGGGTGGAGACACCATGGTCAACATCAACATCAAGAGTTTAGTGTCACATGTCCAGAAGGCCTGGTGTTACGGCATGGGGTACAATTTGATAAGATGCCAGATCACCTTTGGTCTTCATTACAGAAGTCGTGCAACCAGTGGTTCTACCATTTCTGGACACACACTCCAGTGCTCTATTCCAACAGCACGACCTTGTCCACATACTGCTGCCGTCCCAAGAGATGCTATTGGATGCTCTATGAACACTCCACCCCTACTGCACCATCTGCAGAACTGAGTGAGAACATTCAAGCTGCATGGGATGGATCATCACAGAACACCATTAGGAACTTCTACAACTCCATGCAAAGACTTCTGGCATGTTGCGTTAAACCCGACGCCGTACTGAGAGACACCACTTCTGTATGAGAAGATCAATAAATATTGATCAGATCAGTCAAACGTTTTAATCATTTATTGTTCCTGGTGACCTTTATCTTCCTTCCCAACAGCACTGCAGTCTCACACCTCCTTCTTGGTTTACCTGCTTTGGTATATACAGGTTTTCCACCAAGTCAATAACCATTAACCAGGCAAAGAATAATTAAGCATTCAAACTGTTCTACATGGAATCACGGAGACTTTACTTTACTAAAGAAGCTCCGAAGAACCTTTTTCAAGTGTTTGTACTTAGTTAAAAATGTACAGTATAGAAAAGACTGCACTTAATTATAATCTATACAATTAGGACGACCAACAATGTAGAACACCATGTCCAAAGACTGCTGGCGTACATGCAAATGAAACAATTAAACCAGAGTTAATGAGACTGACTCTCTAATACAATCTTAAAAAGGTTCTTCAGTTGTTATTTCACCAAAGGCAGTGGTTATATATAGAACCGTGACACATCAAACAATTCTTTGATTGCTTTAAGGGTTCTTTGTGTAGAAAAAGGTTCTTACCACTGATGAAAAGCCTCCTGTACATTGTTCTACAGAAACCTTTAAAATGGACTTTATAGCACCAAATCATACAGTAGGGCTGGGAGATGTGGGCAAAAAAATCTGATATGATATACAGCACAATATGATGTAAAAAAATGAGGACACCCCGTGAAATGTTTAATACCATGTAATTTCTTACCATACTTAAACCATTCCTTTATACTCACGAAGTCATCTTCGTGCAAGAGCACCTCCATGGCGTGTGCATGAGAACACAAGTGGGGGTGGAGGGGAGCAGAGTAGAGGAGGGGCTGAGAGCAAGGGGTGGAGCAGAGCGAGGGAGCAGAAAAAAGGTCTGAAATATTGCTTCCAAAAAAGGTTTGGAGATTGAAACAGAAGCCTGTTTAAATATCCTGTTCTGTTTATATTCCGATATAAGAGATAAATATCGATATATCACCCAGCCCTACAGTCATATCATTACACGGTATAAGAAGTAAGCGCACATAAATCACAAGCATGCAATTTGTGCCAATGATTGTGCAGATGATCAATATTCGTCTAAAATTACATCCAAACTGAGATCAATTATTGGTGCATTTCTGGAAAAGAGCCACAGCATCCAGTCCAGTATAAAAGCCTATTGCCCTGAGCGAGAGAAAGAGGAATGAAAGGGGTGGGGATGAGGTACCATCCTGCCCCCCCTGCCCCCCCCCCCTCCCAAATTCAGAATAAATAAAGACTAAAGCCACTTACTAAATAATCACTGCTTAATATATACTCATCATTAGCTAATTAGGCTTGATGTGCTTTAGATAAGGCTCGACTGCCCTTTAATCAGTAATGAGTATCATTAGGGGTCGAATTAATAGAAAAAAAAAAAAACATTCTTGTGGCACCCAAGCAGATATTCTACCCCTGTTCTACAAGACCACACTGTTAGGAACCCTTTAACCAGAGGTCTATTATTCAGTTATTAACCTTAAAACGTAATATTCTGTAATTACCACAAACCATTTGGTGACTATGTACATTATGTATTCATAAGTGAGGAACTGAAGTAATACAAGCCCTTACAGTTAGAGGGGTTAATGAAAAAAAATGATGAAACTGGAGAAAAAAAAAAAAGTCCATGTATGTTCTTGGTCTCTTTTAAGGAACACCCATTTCCATTCTAACTGCAAGAACAGGTGAGCCCGGGCCCCCGTTAAGCGTAATATGATCTAATGAGCTAGGGTTAGTATGATGTCAGTGTCAATCTCTACAAGATGCTACTCAATTTAATGACACTCAAATGTGTGGAGCAGAAGTGAGATTTGAGGAATCCCATTACCAAAACATCTGACTTCCTAATGTGCTCGGAATAAAGATATTCCTCCCATTCCGTCAGTGATACTGGCAAACTGTTATTAGATTCTGTGACAGCTGTCAAGTATATATCCCATTAATGCCTCGTTAATAATGAACAATGAGCAATTCAATAGCAACAGGATTAACCGTTAGAAAATACTGTAATTGATCATTAGTTTGAGAGCACACTGATCTGCCAAAGACCAAAGCTTTGGATTCCCCATAAATCACAGACGCAGAATCTTTCATCTGACAGTCCATGAACTCACATCAGCTATGCCTCAATTTCTAGAGAGATGTCTAGGTCTTTAAATATACATTCCTCATCAAGGATCAGTACTTTGTTGCCCTAAATATGCCGTCTGGCACTGAGCAAAATGGACAAAAAATCATATTTTAGATACATCATACAGTGCATCCATGAAGTATTCACTCCACTTTTTACACATTTTATGTTACAGCCTTATTGCAATATGGATTCGATTCATTTCCCCTCGAAATTTGACATCTGATACCCCACGAGTGAGAAACGTTTGCTTAAAATCTTTGCAAATGAATTAAAAATAGAAAGATAAAAATATAATGTACATAAGCATTCACAGCCTTTGTCATCACACTCAGAGTTAAGCTCAGGTGCAGCTTGTTTCCACTGATCATCCTTCAGATGCTTCTACAGCTTGATTGGACCCCTGTAGTAAATTCAGTTGATCGAGAGGAGCCAGTTGAGGTAGCTCGGGCATCTAGTGAGGATGCCTCCTGGTTGCCTCCCTGGTGAGGTGTACCCGGCACGCCCCACCAGGAGAAGACCCAGAGGAAGACCCAGGACACGCTGGAGAGACTGTGTTTCTCGGCTGGCCTGGGAACGCCTTGGGGTTCCCCCCAGAAGAGCTGGACCAAGTGGCTGGGGAGAGGGAAGTCTGGGTCTCTCTGCTTAGGCTGCTGTCCCCAGGACCCGACCCCGGATAAGCGGCAGATAATGGATGGATGATGGATGGATGGACATGATTCGGAAAGACACACATAAAAAGTGTCTTTTTATATAAGGTTCCATAATAGTTCATGTCAGAGCACAAACCAAACCATGAAGTCTAAGGAATTGTCTGTAGACCTCCAGATTGTATCGAGAAACAGATCTGATTTCTGCTGCATTGTTCCCAACAGGCATGTATGGTAGAGGGGCCAGACGGAATCCACTCCTCAGTAAAAGGCACAACAGCGGTCTGATGATTACCAAAAGGCACCTCAAGGACTCTCAGACCATGAGAAACAAAAAGATTGACTTTTTTGGACTGAATCATTGGCCAAACATGATGTCTGGAGGAAACCAGGCACTGCTCATCACCTAGCCAATACCATTCCTACAGTGAAGCATGGTGGTGGCAGCGTCATGCTTTGGGGATGAATCTGGGACACTAGTTAGGGTCGAGGGAAAGGGGACTGCAGCGATGTACAGAGACATCCTTGATGATAACCTGCTCCAGAGCGTTCTGGACCTCAGACTGGGAGGAAGGTTTATCTTCCAACAGGCAACAACCCTACACACAGCCAAGATAACAAAGGAGTGGCTTCGGGACACCTCTGTGCATGTCCTTGAGTGGCTCAGCCAGAGCCCAGACTCGAACTCTCTGGAGAGATCTAAAAAAGGCTGTGCCCTGACATTCCCCATCCAATTGATGGAGCTTGAGAGGTTCTGCAAAGAAGAATGAGAGAAACTTCCCAAACTCAAACTCAAAAACACTTGAGGCTGTAATTGCTGCCAAACGAGCTTCAACAAAGTATTGACCAAAGGCTGTGAAAACTTACATTACGTTATACTTTTATATTTTACTTAATACAAATTTGTTAAGATTTAAACTTAACTCACTTCATCATCGTGGGGTTTTGTATGTAGAGTTTTGAGTGGAAAAATGAATTGAATCCACTTTGGAATATGTGCATAAAGTGAAGCTCTGTGAATACTTTATGATACAATATGATTCTTTTTAACAATTTCTTAAATTTTTTAACTGTATTTGTACTATATTTTACCATATTTAAACATTACTACACTCCATGGTGTGTACTAGGAGGAGCTGAGTGAGAGCAGAGGTCAGAGCAGAGTGTGGGGGCAGACAAAAAGCATTACACAAAATTGAAACAATGTTATTTAAAAACTTAGTTAATATAAACAATATCTGTTTATATCCTGATATAGATATAATCGCCCAGCCCTAGCTGAGGTGGGTTTATTTACATTTCAGCAGTACGCTCATCCACGATGCTGGATAGAAGTGTTGTAGCAAGAACAGAAGTAATAAACACAGGTAAATATATGTGAGTAATGTAAAATTGTATATTTAATTACTTCCATTTCCACTACAGTAGTGAAACATCACCTTTAACATCACTATTTGTTTAAAATCAATGCAAACCATTTATACCCTTCGGTAAACTCCACCCCTTACGAAACCCCACCCAAAAGCAATCTTCCAGTTGTAACTGTAACAGAAGTCCTTAGTTGCACAGGACGTAAATAAAGAAAAGTGCCCGTGTACTTGTGCAGTAAACCTCTACAAGCCATTCACATTCCACCTTAAATGATGCCACAGCTTCATTCTGGTGCTAACATCTACCTGCCTAATACAACAGCACCTTTTAAGGTGGACTGTAAAATCATATTCAAAGCCAAAATCTGAACACGAAGGATGACCTAAAATACGTGCTGCTTTCTTTCCACCCTCAAAGGCATCATTTGCATATATGACTACTCCACCTCTACTCTACGCGTAACACTTATGTGTGTAAAGAATTATGTTTTAATATAATAAAAAAGACGGAAAAATGTATTTTTCACATCATATATCGTAACACACACACTGCATATCATCCTTCAGATCAAATATATCGGGATATGATTTTCTTTGTCCATATTACTCAGCACTATGTAGGCTGTAAGATCTACTCCTGTGAAGCAGTGTCCCAGAAAGCTGTCTAACCCCATTACAGTTCACGTTCAGTTCAAATGGGGCTCACATGCACAGCTGCCAGGTCATATGTGATCAGAGTGGCATGACAGGGTTCTTCCACTTAATCCACGCTTACTTCACTCGCAGTGATGTGGGAGAGATAAGGCCTGGCGAAGTCCGTGGTCACATTCACAGTGTGCAGGGTGTGTCCTCCTCGGAGACTGACGCATCCGATTAGACACCTAATCCCCATCCATGATATCTTATTTACACAGTCCAGTTGGGTTTCACGCTTTCAACAGACACCATCGTGATCAAGTCAGCCCTGCTAAACGAACGTGATCACCATCTCTGTTCACTTCGCACTGTCTCTGAATGTGTCTCTCTGTCTCTCTATTCTCTTTCATGCTTCGCCCTGAAGTTCCAGATCTCCCAGCCTAAGGAAATCTTCCACACTGTGAGCTGACTGGGTTCCACGGGGAATCTTTGGCACTTGGTAATGATTGGCTGAGTGTAGTGTGTCAGCCACCCAATGCACCAGCGATCAATAATTCACGACGAGTCCATGTTTTTCCTCTCCCTCGCAGTGCTAAGAAATGGTTCAGTCGTGCTGTTTCCCGTCCTCTCTGAGCCTGAGCTGGAACTACTACAAGAGGACCTGGAGTGATCAAAGACAGTAAAGTGTCAAACTGACCAAACGCCCTGCCATGAAGGGGGGGAAACATGCCATACAGTCAGAGAAAGCAGCCATCTTGGGACAGACAGAGTTAGCTGTCTGACCTACTTTGCATATGAACACCCGCGAGCTCAGTCCACGCCACTCCTCCTCCAGTCTATCCAGACACGAAACGGCAGCAGCATCTCCAATAAAGAACTGAATAAACACACGTCCTTCTTTCAACATCAGATGATCAGATTCTTTATTTTTCCAGAGCATCACTGAATCCAAGGTTGCTTAAAAGAATTGGATTAGTTCATTAGGAGGCATCTATCATGAGCTTTCTTTATGTTCCTCAGGGATTAAACGTTCAAGAACATAGTACCATATTGTGGAAATCATCGTTATGCAAGTATGCAATCATCTAGTAGCATGTATTTTCTACTAACTCACCACACAACCTTTGAAAGTTTGCTTTTCTGATTAAAAAGTTTTCAGTTTTCTGTCTCCTGCTAATGCAGGAGATGTCCTCACTTGAGACATGAAGGTCTCTCCAAGTTCACGGTTGAGAAAACCTTCCAAGCCATCCATTCTTTGTGTGTTTTAGATGGATAGGTGTGGTAGAACATAAACACGTTTGAAACAATGAGTAACAGCAGTCATGTACCATGTATTTCCTGCCAATCAGTGCTGATCTCTGTCTGGAGAACCATGGAGGTGTGTGTCCAGGTGGGACATTATCACAGCACTGTTGACATTGGTGCCAAAACGTAATGCAGGTGGTAATTTTCTCAGGGGAGGAGAACGTGAACATGGTAGATCCAGACAGAAATTCGTAGAGGAAATTACCACTGAATTTCATATTGGATTACTGTTTTTGTACCATCGCTGATAGCAAGAGTACAGCGGAAGCATGTTGGCCTGCCGACGGCAAATCTGGTGGTCCGCCGGCTCTTTGTTCAGTGTTTTTTTGGATGGTCTACCAGTGGTTAAGCAGAGTAATAAACAAAATGACACTTTTATTTTTCTCAGCTGTTTGTAGCATCTATTTTCCAAAATAAAAGTCCCATTGTGCACTTGATTAAAAACGAAGAGAGAATGATTCGGGTGGTGCTACGGTGGACCATCCTCATCAAGCCAGTGAACCAATATCTGCTCGCAATCTGGGTTCATCAAATAAAGTTTATATATTGAACTTAAATATAACCGTCCCTCATTAGGCGATAATTACAACTTTAGATGACTTTAAAACAAGCAGCCATTTCCCGACACCTATGTATGATCTAATGACTACTTCACATCTCTTTCTTTCCCATGCACATATGCCCCACATGTGACCCACATGGCACACACATGGTAACACTCACCCCCTGATGCACAGGCCCCTGGAGGCTGGGGGCCTACAGGTGTTTGGGACCCTCCGGGGGTCGGAGGTACAGGCCTAGGCCAGGATTTCCCCGCAGGCAGGCCCACCCGTACAACCCCCGCATACTCCACAAAGGTGCCCGGGAAGTCGCCCTTCTCCTTGGTGCGCTCGTTAGTGCCACTGAGCCAGCCCTTAGGCGTTTTCTCATCACCCTCCTGGTAGTCTGGTGTCAGAAGTGTTAACTTGCTGACGGTGAGGAGGTCTCCAGGTTGTAGAGAGATGTCATCACCCCTCTCCCGCTTGTACTCAAACAGTGCACGGTACTGAAAACTGTCCGAGCTCATGGTGTACGCTTTACATGAGCTTTAAAGGGCTTTTTTTTCCTGGATTGGTTAAAAAGTATAGAAAAAACTGCTCTAAAAACGTAAACCTGTAAGTCCTTTCAGCACGTCCTGAGAATGCATGAACATTTGGATTAATTCCTGGCTGAGGTTACAATTCCATGGTGCTGGGAGGAGGAGGAGGAGGAGGAGGAGGAGGAGGCCGATACTGCGTCGTTTCTGGACTCCAGTGGTCACTTGTAGTCTGTGGTGCTGTACGCAGGAATCTGGACGATACGAGGCACAGCCCCTGTCCCATTAAAAGAGGGCGAGGAGAAGGGGAGCGGGGGGACAAGGGTGGAAGCGCAGATTTGGGGGCAGAGCGACCTGCAATGTGGGCGGTCGGTGGTCCTGCAGAGCTGGCAGTGGCCCCCAGATGGTAAAGCAACATTTATTAAATGATCCTCAGGCTGGTTTCAGATGTGCTCACAGACAGACAGACTGGCACGTGCAGCTGTCCATTAATCCAAACGTAGGGCACTTAAAAGGGTGGTCCAGAGGGTTTCTGCAACCTGAAAGTGTATTGTCAGAATGATTATCATGCATTTCAGCACATTCATGGACATTTATAATGCAATGGATTAAGCAATGCAATGGGTGCCCTGCATTATGCAACACTGTGGGTGGGCTGCATCCCAAATAAATACCTGCACTGCAAAGGGAGCACTTCTAAAGCCAGGCTCTCACAACTGGGTGAAGGCAGATGCGCGCGCAAGCTCCATCACTTTGAAGTGCGTGCCTGGGGGGCGAGGGGCCAGGGGCAACTTCAGCATGCAGGCAAACTCGGACGGGGTAAGTGGGATCGGGGGGGGGGCAGAGGAAACTTACCTCGTCTCGCGCTCGCCGCAAAGAAATCCGTCCGCAAACGCATCCAATAGGCGCGCAGGAAGGGGCGCGCGCGGGACCGCGGGGTCAGCTCGCCGCACGCGCTTTGCTTTGCCTCAGTAAGTCTGCGTGGCTGACTCAGACTCAGACTCAGAGTCAGACTCAGACGGACAGACCGCTTTAGGTTTCCCACCCGTATTCCGGCGTCTCCCGAATGCCGAGCTCCCATTGGCTGCCGGCTGCGCGCCTCCCGCGCTGGCATTGGCTGGACGTTCCCGCACGCGAGCTAGCACCGCTCTCTCATTGGTGGGCCGCCTGTAAGGCTGAGGTGGGCTTCCCGAACGCGGGTGGGAGATCAAACAGCCCGCCTGATGCCGGGGTTCTTTTACGCACGTGACGTCGCGGACACGCCCCCTTCGTCTATAACACACAGTCATGGAGCAGCACGAGACCTGAGAGCAGGTTTAGTACAGAAGGAATTTGCTGATTCAGAGCTTATGTACCAGTGCACCTCAAACAGTTACACTATAAAATAACAATAACAATACTACTACTACTACTACTAATAATAATAATATAATTATGATAATTATAATAATAATATATAATAATAACAATTATGATAATAATGTTATTAATACTAATAATGATAAAAATAAATACAGCAATAATAAAATAATAATAATATATAATAAAAACTAGAATAATAAAAATAATAAATACAACAATAATAAAATACATATAACAATAATAAATATAATAATACATTTAATAATAATAACAAAACCAATAAATACAACAATAATCAAATATGATACTAATCATAATAATAGTAATAATAATAATGATAATAATATGATATTAATATTGAAAACAATCATAATAATAACTGCCATGATCATTACCATCATTATTAATATTAATATCATCATCATTATCATCATCATCATCATCATGATCAGCTTATCATGATGATGATGATGATATGATGTAGATGGTAGTAATAATATTAACAATAGTAATATTGTTATCATCTCATAATAATAATAATAATAATAATAATAATAATAATAATAATAATAATTGTCACAGACAATTGTCACACTGACATTCATGATCATTACCACCCACTGTACTGTCCAATGTGGGTGGTAATGGCTTTTATGATGCATTCTTGGTACACGTGTGACAGTGAAGCAATGAATGTTAAATGGCCGTATAACTTCAGAAACAGATTGTCTCACCCGTCTGACACCCACTATCTTGTCTCACTCAAACACCAATAATTCATGAGCACTCTGGTCAGTGTTCAACCTCATTCACAAGATAACACCTCACAACTTACACGGGTGTGGAGGTTGCCAAGCTGTCCCCTGAGGTATCCATGATAAATTAACATACTCCTGTCCCATGACTTTAGAAAACAAAGAGGAGGTCAGATTGCTGTCAATGTAGCACACAGTCTTTTAGGTGATGATGCTGCATTAAGAATGAAGTTGCTTAGCTAACTTGACACTCCCTTAACTGATATCAAGTGAGTAGTGTGCACGAAATACAAGGGCACTGCTTGTGGACCTGGTGAAATGGAATGCAGAGTTTTGTTATGTGGATGAATAAAGGATAGCATGTTTCCCCAGGACAATGTCTAACGGCAACAGCAGTTTGACGTAGAATACTGCTGACAGCTGATACTGATATTTTGTTGGGTTTAAATTGTGTTGTTATTCAACTAAAACCCAATGTCTCTGAATCACATGCCAATGTCATATTAATGTAAATGATCAACATTAATTGTGATGTATGATGATCAAAACCCAGTGCCTGATGAACTTCTGTCATGGAGTCATTCAGAATGGCAGAGGGTCCTCATCAGTAACGAGTCCCACTTTTATGTTGGTGGAGACAAACAACAAATTTGTATGTGGAGGCCCTATGTTCAGCACCCTGATCAAAATCGTGGTGTGATTGCAGTTTTATATGATGCCAGGTTACCTTTGTTCTTCCTTAAAGGCCCTGACACCAGTGGTCTGACACACACTCCGGTGCTCTTTTCCAACAGGACAACACTCATCCACACACTGCTGCCATCTCAAGAACTTGCCACAGATATTCTATTATCATGGCCAGTCGCATCATCAGACCTACCCTGATTGGAAATGTGTGAGATTCTGGATGCTGAAAATCTGCATGAGCTGCATGAGATGGATCATCACAGGACACCATTAGGAACTTCTACAACTCCACGCAGAGACGTCTGGCATGTTGCGTTAAACCCGACGCCGTACTGAGAGACACGACTTCTGTATGTGTAGATCAATAAATATTGATCATATCAGTGTAAAATTTTAATAATTTCTTCATCTTGCCAATCTTTATCTCCTTTTCTGTATTCCTTTTCAATTTCCTGCTGGGATTAATAATGTATTTCTGATTATAATAATAATAATAATGTATTTAATAATGTATTTCCTTCCTTCCTATTATTTTGACAGTGAGTTTAATTGATTTTTCATATAACCAAATCCCAATTTTTTTGATCAATATATGGCTTGAAAATGTGCTTTGGGTGTCAAACTGATTTTCATTTTCCACGATAATTCAAAGCCTGTCCAGCTTCAGAGTCCAAAGTCTTTCTGACATCAAATGGATGCCTGGTGCCTGCTCAGTGAGCTACATATGTTGGCTCTGGAGAAAATATCAGGCTGAGAAGCATTTGAAACATTTAGGAGGGTTGCACATGAATTATTAATGTGTATCTGAACATAGATTATATACGTTGACTTCTGTAGATGAGACTAAAGCACACAAGATCATACTTGAATGAATCATATTCTTTTTTTAGTTGAGGGTCTGTCTTTGTAGTTATTGCATCAGCACATATAGGTCTGTTCAGCCCTTGAGCTCATGTAGAGAAGCGTAGAGAAGTGTGTGTGATGTACTCTTCTGTATGTGAAGAATAAACAGCAGGGTTGTGATGAAAAAATCATATGAAATTTTCTAACATTCATTCATATTGAGATGTGCATTCAAATAAATTTATACACTCATGACAAAAATTGGACAAGCCTTGAAAAAGTCTTTTATATGTAAACATATAGACTTTTGATCTAATTTGATCTAGTGATGTGAATAAACTCACAAAAATAAAGAAATGTCTTTTAAACATCATTTGTAAAATGAGAATTAGAAATGCAATATTCTTGTGAGGGAAAAGTTAGGACATCCTCATGTTTATTATTATTTCAAAAGCCTAAAATTAGAAATAGGTGCAGCATCACCTATGGAGTAGACTTTGGAGGAGTCTACCTCAGACATTAGTTTGGTTTGTCCTTGATTGTTGAAATGAGTAGTGTCACCATTGGATTTAAAACAACTATCTGAGGCCTCCAGAAAGAAAAGTGTAGATGCAGATGAGTTCAGGAAAAGATTTTAAAAGATCTGAAAACAATTGGCCAACATTGCCAGGTCAGGACATCCTACCAAGTTCAACCCAAGAGCAGACCACAGGTCTCCAACAATTCTAAAATGTCATCATGTGACCTACAGGTAGCTCTTGATACAGATTTTAAAGTGCAGCATCTACCATCCGAAAGAGATCAATTAACTTTGTTTGTCATGGGAGGTGAGAAACGAGGGGAAAAAATGTTGGGGTAAGATTACAGTCTGCCAGAGAACACCTTGACAAAGTGCAGGACTTCTGGAACAATGTGCTTTGGACAGATGAATCCAAAGTTGATTATTTGAGCACAGTAACAGAAGACATGTTTGGCACAAACCAAACACAGCATTTTAGCACAAGAACTTCATAGCAACTGTGAAGCATGGGGGTGGAAGTGTCATGGGGGTGGAAGTCTCGAGAGCTCTCCATCTTAGAAACCACTATAAAATCTTCATTGTATCAGAGGTAAATGTAAGATTTTCTGTACAAAATCTGATGCTAAATCATCACATAACTGAAAGAATTCCATATGGAAGAGTGGGAAAATCATTCTTCCAGTTGATATCAGAGATGGCTACACAGTTATATGAAAATTCCATTTGATATTATGTCAACCAAAGGAGGAAATACCAGCTATAAGAGCACAAGGTGAATTAACTGTCCTCACTAAAAATTGCATTCTATTAATTACATTTTACAAATGATTTTCAAAGGCATTTCTTCAGTTCAGTGTGATTATTTATATGACCCCCATCTTCAATAATGTTAAAATAAAGATCAAATGTCCACATGTTTAGATATGTTAAAAAGTCCAAGGTATTAATAGTGTGTCCTAACTATTTCAAAATGCTACCATTGCATCATTGCTGAGCTGCCAATTCTATTGGAGGAAAGCGTTGGGTCCCTAGATCTGAAACAATGGCTAACAGATGCCTGTGCTGGGTTTGATGTGGGTAGAAAGCACTATCTACCAGAGAGGGCATGGCCAAATTTGCTCTCTACATTGGCCGATGGTGAGCAGCATGACCCAGGAGTCGAATCTGCAATCCTTTGATCATAGTGCTACCAAGTCAGACCACTCTGAGCCTCAGCCTCAGTCCCATTCAAATACTGGTTCTATGTGTGTCAGCAGGCCTGTACAGTCTGTTCCTTACCACTGTCTACCCCTTCTGACTGTGGTCGTCACTGGGCGCCGTTTAATTGTACTTTGTTCTGAAGTGCATTAAGCGAGGCGCACTAGCTCTCCTGTCACCAGCATCAAAGACCATACAAATGCAAAGTGACAGGCATCAAAGCACTGTGCTGAAAGACGGATCAGATGTAATCAAGATAAAGTACCTTGTCAGACATAGGTCTTCACACATAATCTAGCCCATATGTTCTAATGTCTACTGAGGCTGTTTATAAGCAAATGCTCCATCAGTGGCAGAAGCTTGTGAAGGGAATAAAAGGAGGCAAAAGACAAGAGACAACATCAAATGCCCCCTGACACTAACTGCTAAGCCAATTCCCAAATTAACCTGAAAAACATACAGCTGGGTTCTCCTCCATGCTTATGCATGAAGCCAGACAAATTGTTTAGTTTTGCTTTCAGCATTCACACATGGTTGGAGGTTTGCAGCGTAATGTGTCCTAAAACGTCTCCTGCTCACAAGTGTGAGTGCAATGTGTCATCCCTCACTATCAGAGTCAGCCAAGCTGAGAGAGGATGGCAGAGCTTCATTCAGCGCACTATCTGCAGTCCCATTAGTCCGTCCACATTTATTTTGGAATATTATGGGAAGCCGAAATGGACAGAAAGGAGAATTGAACCAAATGACTTCATGTAATATAAAACTTTTATAAGATAAAATTGAGAAGAGCTCTTGGGGTTCAGTGGAATAACAGACTTAACTCCTGAAGTTCAGTTTTGTCAGATATTTCTTGATTAGTTTGGAATCAGAACAATTGCAGGGTTGTAAAAATCATCTGCAATGACTGTGTTTACTCGTGCATCTCAAAAAAGTCTTTTTGGTTGATACTTTAATTAAACTATTGAATTGCTATTAAAAATGATATTGAATTGTAATTTATCAAACCTTTTGTATGAAATTATGAACACAAATTGACTTTTTCACAATATTCTAATTTTCTGAAAATTGTTTGTTTATTTTTTGTTGTTGTTTTTTTTTGTTGTTTTTTTAATTGCTTTAAAACAGTGGTGGATTCCATTAGCTAACATTCACTTTTTACAGAAGAGGGCAAGAGAGAGACAATGATGTCCTGCAATAGGACAGGATGTGGATATCTGTCCCACTTCTGTTCCATACAGAACATAGCATAAGATCCCATATTCCAGTAAATGCATGTATGAGCTAGACTCACTGATTTGGAATGGAATCAGATGCAATTTTTTACATCACTAGTCTATTTTTATTAAAATATTTATGAATATAACTGTACTATTATTAATGGATTATCAGGCTGCATTTGAAATATGTTATATGGAATATACTGGTAATGAGGCTCATTGTGTACATCTAAGGCATTTTTACTCCTAAAACTAAATACGGTATGTAAGTAAGGTATATTTGGAGCACTATCATGTATGAACCAATAAGAACCATTTCCAGTGATGGTTGAATTTTGATTAAAAATAAATGAATAAAAAGACCTTTGTAAATAAAGTGAAGATTTGTGGCATTGAAGCAGAGATCCAACCATTTAGGAAGTTTAGTTTAAGATCAATGCCCACAGCCTAGGACTTAGTGTCAAGCACCTTTCCCACACTCAGTGGTGTGGACTCACCTCATACATCTTTCAGCTGTTCACCAGTGAGCCATGTTTCTGTTGATGTTCAAAATCTCATGACCGTGTGTACTTCACCACTGCGTGTTCAGGATTACTTGCTGCCAGGTCTAGTGTTGTTTGCTGCCTGGGTTGCCAGGTCTTGTGTTGATTTTGATAGTCCAATTAGAGATTTTAATGTTTAACGTTTATTTTCATGTATTGTTTTATGTTTAATATTTATTTATTTAACATTTTGGCCCTTAAGCCCTATAGGTCATCCCTTCACTCCACTCCGTCAAGATCAAATACCAGACTTGAGTCTCACAACAGTAGGATTTAAGACATAGAATAGAATAACTTGAGATAGAATAACAATGAAGAGGTGTCAGCGGTCTTGCACTCCTACAAGCTTAAAAATAGAGGTGCTCCATATGGTTATTTGATTGATGCCATACAAGAACCACTTTTGGTTCCATGAAGAATCCAATTTGTAATAGAGATGTGTGTTTGGGTCTTTAAACTGGTAAATGATCTTTACATCAACTTGTGTTTTTAATTCTCCGTTATAAACACAATCGTTTATGGAAACAAAAGGGATTATTTTATGGCATCACTCAAAGAACTATATGAAGCATCTCTAGGTTTATTAGGGCAGCAAAAGCCTGATGTTCATGATAAGATGATTTGTCAGTTAAAAAAAAATAAAAAATAAAACGTAGCAATGTAAATTTCTTTATTGGGGGAACGGTTCTACCTTAAATCACAAGGTCTCAACCATTTGAAAGTTTAAATAATTCTTTTCTACACATGAAATAACGTTTGGCTCTATATATAACACTAAAAGGGCTCCAGTATTGTTATGAGTCAGAGAACCTTTTCAATACTATATAGAACACTTTTATCTGAGATCATACTGTAGCACATCTGTATGTGCGTAAGTTCTTACACTGAAATAGGACTGACTGAGAGCCTGAGGGGGCAGGTAAGAGATCAGTAATAATCCTCTGTTTGAAACTCGATTCAAAGCAGGGAATGCCAACTTCAGAAAGCGTTCAAAGCTTCTACTCTAGCGATGCTGCACGCAGATTCCCTCACAGTGTTTTGTGAAGGCCCCCTCCTCCAGACACCATGGTGTGCATCAAAGCTACAGTCACTCCTCATCCTCCAACACAAAGGGCCAAACGCACACAGAGAGCCAGATGCATGGGGGAACACATCTGCTTTGAGCTGCAGGCGCACAACATGCTCCAGCCCCCTCCTAATTAGCCTAGGACTGGATCTGGTTGAACATGGAATGGACTGGACAGCAGGCAGGGCACCCCATGCATGCACTTTCAATTAGGCCTGGAGGTCATGCAGAGCTACTTGGTGTCATATTCGATCGCAATTTATCTATGTGAACTCTGTCATAGAATGCCGTTACCCTATATACAGCAAAGCCATGGCCAATGTATATGTCTGTTGTCTCAGCCCACTATGTGAACGTATGGAGACATGGAAGTCCTGAGGGTGGATGCTGCTGTGTATGTTTTCTTTACTTCATTTTCTGCTCCCTCTTTGGCTGATGTCTAGAAGATGGGTTCCACCTAATAGAAGTCAAGGGTTCTTTGGTGGGCCTGGTGCTTCCAGCTCTACAGAAACAGGACACAATCTCATTATAAGTGTATGCGTGGCACACACTTGGAAAGAAAACCAACTACACACTTGGCAAAGCAAAAACACCAATAACGTCTGTGATGCAATTACTCTGAAATAATTGGAGAACGCTTATTGCTCTTATCATGTTAAAACATGTGTCTTGACTTGGAGAAGCAGACGAAACACTGACTGATGAAGTGTGTAATGAAAGGTATCACAGGGGCTTACTGGTCTAGCTGTATCTATATGGGATAAGGTAAGAGCAAGGTACAGGAGGGCAGGCATTTTTTAAGCAAGAGTGAACACGCCTAGAGGGTATCTCACATAGCTGAACATTCAATTTGCTAAAATTGCCAGGATTAAGGTTGAGCTTTCCAAACTGATAGAAATCTTCATTGCTATTGACGAAATGTTTTGCCATGCTTTCATCCTCTGTCATACATTCCTCTGCAAGAAAGCTACTGAAGTGTTGCATCATATATGGAACCTGTTAAATCTCAATACCCTCAGGGCTTTAATGTGAAGCCTTTAGCCCGTGTTATTTATCATGTCTACATAGAGCCAAAAATCCACACAATCTTTGACTATTTTGAAGATGTCCACTGGGTATTTAAACCCTCTGTAAGACAGGAGATTCTCTGCAAGCTCCCTTTTGATCTGCAACCACACTCTTTAAACAGAATCTTGCTGGTGTTGTGAGGTTCTGGATATAGTCATTGAAAACACTCCAACACTTTTTGTTGAATCTGTAATAAAACCTCAGGGCATGTATGCATTATGTGGTAACGTACGGTATATATATTCTGAATAAAGAAGATATCGTGGGCTTTGTGAAGAAAATACATGCCATAAATTCATGAGTTTAGAGACGCCTTTGCTGCTGTGTTCATGATTTCCATCTTGATCCTACAGACAGTATGGATACCCACCATCATCCCTGAATGGCCAGAAAGGGGTTAACACAGGGCCCAACTGGGTCATCCACTGCACATTGGGTCCTAGCTGGATCCCAAATGTTTTGTCCATGATTTCAATCTTGGCCACACATATGGAGAGCCACCAGCATTCCTGAATAGACCAGGAGGGGGTAAACATGCACATAGATGGGGACCCTAACTGAGAACCAAATGTTTTGTCCATGATTTTTGTTTTTGTCCATGTAGCCCCAAATAGCCACCTGCATTCCTGAGTGGAATAGAAGTGGTTATACATGGGGCCCAACTGGGTTGTACACTGCACACTGGGTCCTACATGGGAGCCATTTGAGATTAAGTTGGGCTGTGTTATGGTTGGTCCCATATGAGAAGCCCAACTGGGTCCCAGTAACAACACAAAAGTGCTTTGCTGTTCACTCAGATATCCTTAGCTAGTAGACGAGGCTAGAATCCAGAGATTCCCCTACATGAGCATGTTGGCTCGGATGGTTCTACTGTGTAGAAGTGGACTGGGAGCCAGTGTGAGAATTACAGAGCAGGAGTTTAATGTTCTTATATTCTGGGGTAGGCAAGGAATCTTATAGCAGTGTAGTTGTCCTTCAGCCCACAGACAGGACATCCAAAGAAAACAGAATTTTAGTAGTCAAGCCTAGATGTAATAAAAGTGTGGATAAGGGTCTCATTGACAGGGTGGAAAGGAAGTCTATGAAGTCACTGCTTCAAAACACACATGTTCTAGTGCATCTCGGGGAAGTACTATACTGTTTTTATCTATTTTTTCAGAATTTAATTCAACTTTTTATCTTTTGATCATTATGGCTTATATCTCATATGTATTCAGTGTCTCAAATTAGAATATGAGTTGTTTATGAGTTAATTTCTATTCAAACAGTACAAATACTGTGTCTAGTTCAGCAATACAATCACAATCATGGGAAAGACTGCTGACCTGAGAGTTGTCCAGAAGCTGATCATTGACACCCCCACAAAGAGGTCATTGCTGTTCTCAAAGTTCGGTATCAAAGGCTATTAAAGGAAAGTTGAGTGGAAATGGAAAATGCGGTGGGAAAAGGTGTACAAGAAACAAGGATGACCACAGATGTGAGTAAAATCTCAACTCAAGCTTCTAGAGTTTGGAGGAACAGTGGAGAGTCACAGAATCCAAGGTGTCTGAAGACCAGGGTTTGTGATGGTTTAGGGGGGCCATATCATTTGCTGGTGTTGGTCCACTGTGCTTCATCAAGTCCAGAGTCAACACAGCATCGACCAGGATATTTTAGAGCACTTCATGATTCCACCTGTTGACAAGCTTTTTGAAAATTCTTTGAGATAATGGATTTCTGGATTTTCACTGATTGGCCATAATTACCAAAAATAATAAATAAATAAATAAATAATTCACATTATGTGGAATGAATATAATATATGTGATAGTTTATGTTTGTATGAAACTATGAACAAAACTAAACTTTTCTCAATATTCTAATTCTCTGATATGCACTGGTAGGTTTACACTGCAAATGATAATTTCATTGTTGCCATTAAAACAGTTTTGGTATCAAAATAAGTTACTTCTAGAACATTTACCTTAAAAGAAGGTTCTTTAAACTTTAAAATGGTTCTTCACATTCATACCGTTTTCATAAAGGAAAAATTCAAGGTCATATAGACCAGCATCTGCCTTGGCCATGCTCTGCCCTACCATCCATCCATGGCAGGATCTATATAAATGTATATATTTGTTAAATGTATTAATCTATAAATAACTATTAATCCATTCTCTAAAGAATCACCTTCTGAGGCTAGTTTGTGAATCAAAAATGGTTCTCCTATGGCACCAGCCACCTTCATCATTAAGTTGAACTTCTTAACTCATACCAGTTTTTAATCAGTTTTAATATGATTAATGATTATTATGATCCATGCAGTAACTGCTATGCACAGAGAGCTGAGAGCACAGCATTGATGTTTCAGTCAAGTATCTGTTCCAGAGGATTTAAGGGGTTAATTCCATGAAACACCTTCTGTAAAATGGTTTAATTCAGAGAATGGATGATGTTAGAATTTTTCTCCCTTGCATCAGATAATCATTTTCTGCTTTCTGAAAGGTGCACTATGCAGAAACTGGTGTGCTATGCTGAAACTGTCATTTTCTGGTATTTACACAACATTGCACATCTGGATCGCTCTCATAATGACTAGAAAAATACACTCAAAGGAACAGAGACAGAAAGCAAAGCTCAGTGTATTTAATACACTTCAAATACACTGTAATTCCCGTAATTCTTTTTTCTTCAAATAAGTTGTCTGTTGTACATAAAACAGAATACAGGCCACATTTTACTCAAGTTACTTTCCAGATCTTTTCATTATTACCTTGATGAGTAACACTCACACCTTTCCCACTGGCTCCTGGCACCATCTATTTGCATTCTGGTTGTGTTTTTATGGGCTGTAAGAACAAGTTATTGTTTCTTGCAGTCAATAGTACACGACTCATTATTATTATTATTATTATTATTATTATTATTATTATTATTATTATTATTATTATTATTATCCATCCATCCATCCATCCATCCATCCATCCATCCATCCATCCATCCATCCATCCATCTATTTTCTATACAGCTTATGCCTGAATAGGATCACGGGGGAGCCGGTGCCCAGCCGGCAACTCAGAGCACAAGGGCAGGAAACAACCCTAGACTAAGGGCCACTTTAGAGTCACTAATTCACCTACCACACGTCTTTGGACTGTGGTGGAAACCGGAGTACCCAGAGGAAACCCACGCAAACACAGGGAGAACATGCAAACTCTTCACATAATAATAATAATAATAATAATAATAATAATAATAATAATAATAATAATAATAATAATAATAGTTGGTTAAAAACTTTATGAGTTATTCTAACCTGATGTATCTGAGTTCCAACATACAAAGGGCCACTGTTATCTGGTCTAACAGTGTAAAGCCAGACTGTGGTACAGTTTCCTACTCAGTCAAAGCACTGCTGCAAACTGGAGATCACTGGAACACTGAAATATGATACTGATACTGAATCAGATACCTGACAATGAAATCCACATCACCATCAGAAGACCTGTTTCTGAGAGTGAACAGTCTGTACAACAGCTTGAATCCCAGCTTAACACTGAAGCAGGTCTCAGTTTCAGCTGTGAAGAGAAGACTTGGGGCTGCAGATCTGACTGGTGCAGCTGAAGTAAGAAAGTCATTGCTAAGATGGTAAAATAAGAAAAGCAGACTTGTCTGGACACACAACACTATCAGTGGACAAATGAAAAAAGTTGGGCTGGTAGTTAAAGCAGGCAAAGACACCAATTCACCATTTGTGTTGGACACCCCACATTTAACCCGTCCATGCACTGAACACACACACACACACAACAGTGATGCAGTGAACACATGCCCGGAGCAGTGGGCAGCAGTTTGGGGGTTGGGTGCCTCACTCAAGGGCACTTCAGCTGCAACCTGTCGAATCAGGGACTCGGGCCAGTGACCTTCCAGTCACAAGTCTGCTTCTCTTACCTCCAGGCCACAGCTGCCCTCTGATAGACAGACAGATAGAAAGAGAGACAAATATGCACCATCCACTTAGCAGACCAGTACGACATATTAAATGCATATGAATGTACATGATAAATGATTGGACTGTCACTTATAACATTACCATCGAAAAGCACGAGAGAGAGAGAGAGAGAGAGAGAGAGAGAGAGAGAGAGAAGAAAATGTCTTTTCCAATTATAAGCAGGGGGCAATAAGAGAAGAGGGCAGCAGGGAGGATGGAGACAGAAGTGGAGAGCGATCGTAAAATAAAAAGAGAGGAAAGGAGGCACAAAAAGCTAGGCAAGCGCGGTCACCTACTGCCTACAGCGTCCCTCGTAAAAACTGTTACCCAACCAAAATAAAGATTATAGGAAGCAATGAATTTAATGGAGAGCTATACAAAGAGACAGAGGACTGCTGCCAAGCTGGAATGCCCCAGGGCCCAGCCAATGAGAGGGGACGGCCACAGACTGCCGGTGATGTCACTGCACAGCACAGGGATAAAAAAAGAGATGGCTACGAAGGACAGAAGTCAGAGAAAGAGAGGAAGTTTGGTGTAGAGGCCATACAAAGAGCATGGTGAGCAGAACAGCTTTCTCTGCTTGGAATCCAGCCATGGACACAAAGCCTGTTGCTTTGAAACCGTGCCAGGCATGTTCTGCATGCTACCTGTCACTGCATCCAACAGCAGGGACATCGCCGCACACGCATATCAATACCGACCTCGTAATCAAACAAAAGCATCTTCTCTCTGCATATTGAACAGCAACATCGAGAGCTAAATACATTTAATGAAGTCATTTATATGTATCTAGCGAAAGTGCGACACAGCCACACTGATACACGGTGTATGGTCAGGATTATCATTTCACGAGCATATGTCCTCCCAGCGAGGGACAGAAGCAAGGTGTGATTCGTCTGGCACAAAGAAAACACTGGGGCTTTTTGAACTGGTGCCATGACCTAGTATATATACACATACTGACATCAGCAGCTGCAAACATGACAGCCAATGTCATTACATCTGTGTCGTGTGCAATTGAGTAAATGAGGTACTAATTTGGTTTGTTTATAGGATTAGTAATGAACACTTAATGCACTTTTTAATTCGTCATTTAGAAAACAGCAGAACCTCACCGGCCAGTCGAGAAAATGACTATAGTTCAGATCATTTGCACTGCTTTTATGCATGAAGTTCATTTAAAATCCACTTGAGTTGAGTGCCATCATTTAATATCTGTTGATTGCAAAACATAAGAGAAAATTCATATTTAAATTAATCATTTAGTATATATTAATGCTACCACTCATTGCCATACACTATAAGGACAAAAGTATTGGGACACCTCGTTCAAACAGCTTTCATTGAAGTAGCTATCTCTAATCTCCAGAAATTAGAAATCTCCTTCTATTAGAAAGGGCATAGCTGTGGGGATTTGATTGTGACAAGAGGTCAGGATGTTGGCTCCTCACCAAACCACCTCATCCACAACTCTACATTGGAGCTCCATCATTGCAGAGAACACAGTTCCACAGCTCAATGCCCCTTTTGCCCACACCTGGCATTAGGCCTGGTGCCAATAGGTTCATGTTTATCTGCTCCAGAGAGTCCTATTCTATTAACAATACCTCTCTACAGGGAAAGCACAAGCTGATTGTGTGAATTTGCACATCTGTGTAACTTAAGATGAAGCCTGCATATATTAGAAGTGGTGTCCACAAACGTTTGGAAATACAGCTCTGGGAAAAAAGACCAGCTTTAAATCCAGCTTCTTTGAGGTAAGGTGCTGCACATTTAATCCATCCACACTCAGTGATATACATACACATTAGTAGCACACACTAGGGGGCAGTGAGCATACGTGCCCGGAGCGGTGGACAGCCATATCCACTGTGCCTGGGGAGCAGTTGGGGAGTTAGGTGTCATGCCCTAGTAGTTCAGGGAATGGTCTCTTAAATTTTTCCAGAGCTGTACATGGATTCATGAAGGCCAGCAAGCTCAGGAGATTTCCCTGATGGTAACTGGCACAGGGTCAGGGGAGAGAGCCCACTCTCATGTTCTGCTCTGGCCCAACTCCAGACCAGGTCAACATATTTCACACAAATAAAACCGATCAAAGCCTGGAGTGCTAGTAAACCCGAATTTAAACCAATGAAACAGTGTTAAACGTAGACATGGAGAGGGTCCAAAAGAAGATGGAGACTGGCAGGGCTGCAAGTTTGAGAGCATTTAAATAATTTTAGACCTGTGTCTAATACAAATTTTCAAGACACAGGACTATTGTAAGACAGCTTTACCAAACCAGCCATATTTCTGATTGATTTGATGTCTTTTTTGTCCCCAAGAGTGTCCCCAGACCCCCCAGAAATGCTTAGCCCCTATCTATAAATCTCTAGTGAGGTCCCTGGTTGTGAAGCAATGGAGCTGTGTTCTCTGGAGTGATGGAGCTCCATCCAATACCTGTGGGACAAGTCCTCGCAGCATTATTCTATCATCTGCAGTGTGAAGCCCTCCCAGAAGAGGCTGTGGTTGCCTCCCTCTTTGAGACCTCTGATTTAAAATGAATTATTGGCCTAATTCTTACAGAGTTATAATAATAAATTATATCTAAAATTTCTGTTCAGAGCTGGACCACCCTATGCATGCAGTTAGTTTGTGTCTCTTATTAACCCAAGAAAAAGACTGCGGGAACAGCAGTCAGGTAAACTTGTGATCATCTTTCTCAAGGTTGGATTATTAATAAATAATAGTCTAATAAGCAGAGCCACAGGAGGATATAAAATACACCAAGTTCCTTATTGATCCATTCCACCATAAACAAAAGTATAACAGTTACTTCCACATGCTGAGCTGAGTTCTGAAATTCAGTTTATCCTTAAATCCTGCTGTTAAAATTACACAATCATCCTCATTTGATACTTTCATTGCACCTTAAACAGTGAAGTAGTTACAGATGCCTGGAGAACAAGCACCCAAGTTGGCTTCTTTTCTTCTAAACTTTCTAATTCAAGTCCTACAACTTTGCTTCTTTGTTCCGTTATAGTTATTCCACCTTAAGTTCTACATCTGCATTGTGGAATGTGTTCATATTTGTGTAGTTTGACCTACTTTTGTTCACCAGTCACACATGCCAAATATTGCTATTTTCAGGAGATCCAAGGCTACTCAGATTTGTCTTCATTTGAGATGTAAATATTAAAAAGAATTTAGTTATTTGTATGAATGTGAAAATGTTTGATAAAATAATTACTTATAAAGATTAAAAAACTTTATTTCTCAGAAGTATTGTTGGAAAATGATCATCCAGGGCGTTTTAGGCTGAAAATGCAAGAATTTATGCATTTATGATTTGTTTAACAAGGAATAATAATAATAATAATAATAATAATAATAATAATAATAATAATAATTGACAATGGTCTTAATCTCAATATAATGTAAATCATTTATTATTTTTGCCAGTTTTATCCCTCCTCAGGACTTTATTCTGAAATTTGAACATTGTGTGAGCAAAAAAAAAAGATCAAACAGCCCCTCCCTTTCATTTTCCTCTATAACCCAATATCTGTGATGTCATCAGCCCCGCCTCCTCCATCAGAGTCTGCATGCAGGTTGAGCATGTACACACGGACAGAGCAGTAAACATGCACTGGACTTAAACGAGTGAACTAAATCTGTTTTTTTTTTTATTGAATTGCTTGCTAATAATTCATCACATGAAGCTCATATCAGATTCTTAGATAAGAAATCTAGAACACAGAATGTAACTGCCTGCGAAATGCAGATCTCAGGTTCAAAGAGTTAAACCAATAAAAGTTTATTTTTTACACTCACACAAATGGTTCTTTACGGGTTACTTATAGGCTGTAGTGCTAAATTAAAGACGCATTCTCCTGACTGATCGCATTGTGACACCACACATCAGTATTTATTCAAAGTAAAGGCTTGAACTCAATAAGCGCATAATCTAACGGAAAGGTTACCCTACAAACAGCATTTGATCCTTCATTTTTGATCCTCCCACCCATATATGTGCAATACACACACACACACACACACACACACACACACACACACACACACACACACACACACACACACACACACACACACACACACACAAAGCCTCATCCAGAGCCACAGATTCACAGTAATACACCCACATTCATGCATCTCATCATAGTTTATCCCTACTTTCTCTTCTGAGCTGCAGAACAGCTGAACTCTGGTGCACCCTCGTGATTAAAAGCCCAGTTTCATCTGTTCAACACCAATCCATCACAAAAATCCCAGCATTTACTCCCACCTGTTTTCCTAGGTATAAATAATCAGTCTCAGAAAATAGGCTTTCAAACTTTCCAAAGTATGTACACACCGAGAGCTAAACCTGACAATGAATACCTTTTGTGCACACACACACACACACACACACACACACACACACACACACACACACACACACACACACACACGCATGCTCACTGCTCATTAGTAGTGATAAGTGCACTGCTCATCATGTAGAGTTGCCAAATGTTGTCACACAACACCCACTCACATGCTCCCAGAGAGCATCTCTCTCTCTCTCTCTTTTCCCTTCCCTCGTTCCCTTGTTCTCACGTTTCTCTGCAGTGACACACTTTCATCCGCTCCCTATCTCTCTCATCATGGCCAATTACACTCCCAACCCAAACATACAGACAGGCAGCAAGAATGACAAGAGGAATAAAAATGCGGTGAATATTTTCAGTTTTTTTATTCACTTATTTATTTATTTCTCACACAGCCTCCCCTTGTGTTTTGCCGCCGCGCTACAATTTCCATCCCAGTATAAATAAATGATCAGGCAGTTATTTAATAGTTTAGTGTGCTAGTGCAATGGGAAAGTTAACATTCAGAAATGTATTTTACATTTTGTGCTGAAAGAAACGGTGCCTTGAATATAATAAAAGCCATTACATCAACACAACTGCTGTATTTCCTCTAATATCATGATATTTCATTCAGGTATTCATGTATACATACATGTACTATACATACAGAGTGTCTGTCAGGCATTAGGTATAACACAACATGACAGAAGTCTCCATCCTATGCAGCTTGAATATTGTCACGCAGATTGTGCAGAAGAGATGGTGATGCAACTGAACACGGCACGCTATCTGGGTCTTGAGATGGCAGCAGTATGTGGACGAGCGTCGTTCTGTTGGAGTAGTGCACCACAGTGTGTGTTCACAAAAGGTAGGACCACTGATTTCAGGATATCATTAATGTAATGTTGACCTGTAAAAGTGCCTGTAATGAAGACCAAAGGTGATCTGACATTGTGTGAAATTGCACCCACACCATGACACCAGGCCTGGATAAGTGATGCATGACAAAAAAACATTGATCTTGGTGCTGACCATGGTGCCTCCACACACAGATTCATTGGTCATCTCCTTCAAGACAGTGAAGAAGTACAGGGGTTGGACAATGAAACTGGAACACCTGTCATTTTAGTTTGGGAGGTTTCAAGGCTAAATTGCAGCAGCCTGGTGTCCAATCTTCATTAATTCATTGAACCAGTAAGAGCAGAGTGTGAAGGTTCAATTAGCAAGTAAGAGCACAGTTTTGCTCCAAATATTGCAATGAACACAACATTATGGGGGACATACCAGAGTTCAAAAGAGGACAAATTGTTGGTGCACGTCTTGCTGGTGCATCTGTGACCAAGACAGCAAGTCTTTGTGATGTATCAAGAGCCACGGTATCCAGGGTAACGTCAGCACCACCAAGAAGGACCAACCACATCCAACAGGATTAACTGTGGACACAAAAGGAAGCTGTCTGAAAGGGATGTCTGGGTGCTAACCCGGATTGTATCCAAAAAATGTAATTCCCAAGACGAATTGACGCTGTATTGGCCACAAAAGCCCTTGTACACCATACTAATAAATTATTGTGGTCTAAAACCAGGTGTTTCATTGTCCAACCCCTGTATGTATATATATTGTGAACTCTTTGACAAGTTTCGATTTTTCTGTTGTTTTATCATGATTCGCTTATTTTATCATCTCCAGTTTTTGTTTATGTTCAATTCCATTTATCTGTTATGTGGGAAATGTGAGAGTTTCCAGCAAACTACGTGAAACATTAGGGTTAGGGTCTGCTGAAACACAAGTGGGTGCTCAAGTGATCAATTAAGCAGACCAATCAAATGACGTATCCTTGAGAAAAGTTTTAGCCACACTGATTAAAAGGGAGAGAAAATCAACCAAACCACTGTCATGCCAAGACATAAAGCACACAGATCAACAATGCACAGAGGAAAGGAGACATCTGAGGACATCAGGTACAAGCTGATAGCCCATCAGTCTGGAAAAAGCTACAAGACCATTAAAAAAATAATTTCAGCTCCATCCATCACTGCAACTCTGCCTAGAAGTGGACAGCCATCAAAACTTAGACCAATAAGCACCAGAAAAATAAGAATTCAGGCCAACCCACACATTACCTCCAGAGAGCTGCAGACCTCTCTGGTAGTATCTGGAATAAAGGTCTACATGTGTTTACAATCAGGTGAAAAATCAATAGACATGGCATTCATGGGAGAGTTGCTAGAAGGAAGCCCCTGTTCTCAAGAAAGTACAAAGTTACCCATTTAAACTTTGCCTAGAGAGGATTTGGACATACCAGAGGCCTTTTGGAAGTCCATTTCTGGACAGAGGAGACCGAAATTGAATTATTTGGCCATAATCACCGGTGCCATGTTTGAAAAAACTCAACACTGCATAGCAACAGTGAAGCATGGTGGTGGAAATGTGAAGCTCTGGGCCTGCTTTTTTTGTCTCCTGACCAGGACAACTTGACATTATACAGGGAACCATCAATTCTCAAGCCTATCAACACATTCTTGACCAGAATCTCCTACCATTCATCTGGGAGTTGAAGCTGGGACAGAAATGGGGACAGTCAACAAGAAAACAACCCAAAGCATTCTGGCATTCTGGAAAACCACTATGGAATGTCTTAAGAGGAAGAAGATTCACACTCTGGATTGGCCCAATCCCAAATCCAGACCTCAATCCCATCGATCTCAAGATCTGAAGATCTGAAGATCTGAATATATATATATATATATATATATATATATATATATATATATATATATATATATATATACATACATATGGTATATTCTTCACTTTCAATGTATCCTGTGCAGAAGCTAAAGTGCCATGAATATACTTATATATTGTCTGGAATATAATAAAACCCATTACATCAACAAAAGTGCTATATTTCTATTGATATAATATATTTCATTCACGTGCGAGCGATGTACATTTTTTTACAGGTACTGCCGTTCACTTAATGCGAGGATATCAGCATGAAAACTGACACAATAAGAAGGCAGTAACACAATAAGAGAACATTGCTTCCTGTTTATGTGCGGTAGGTTATAAGATGCTTCAGCTATTACTTTCAAATCGGTTTAAGCCCAGAGTGTTTGCTTCCCTCACAACAAAGTTCCTGGCGTGAAGTCTGCCGCTGTACTTCCCAACGTAACGCAATAAAACTGGCACAAACGCCTGCGAGAGGGATGAGCTGTTGTGAGAACAGAGTGATCAATCCAAAGCAAATCAGATTCTCTCTTTCTCTCTCTCCCTCCCTCACTCTCATTCTGTTTCTGGGTCTCTCTTTCTCTCCACCTTTCCCTCTCTCCCTGTGTCTCTCGTCCTCTTTCTCCCTGGGGAAGGTGATAAAGTAGTTATCCACGAGGTCATTCTGGCCTCTATCACATCAGGCTGGAGGAGGGAGAGGAGGATGTCGTTCCGCGCTGATAACACTGTGACGGACACAGATGGCCTGGGCTGGGTCCAGTCTTACTCTGAAGGTGTCCCCTGCACATCTGATTCCTCTGCTCGCAGGATCTGTAACCGCATTGTTAAAACAGGAGGTGAATCACAGGGTGTGCCTCGGTTCTACTACCTGCTTGATGGGCTTCAGCTTGATTTTATCTGATTATTTGGGAATAATTCAGAAGACTGGAGACTGAATAGACCGAATACAAGTGTGACTGAAGGATCTACTTAAAATGGTCTAATAGTACAACTAGACAGACAGTATATAGAATCTGTCCATTAAAAACAAGCAAAACTTCTTTTTCTTTGCTGAAGATGATGTGCTTTAAATGGTTCTTTGAGGGATGCAATGGAAGAACCACTTTTGGGTCCCTGAGGAATCATGTTTGACACTGAGGGGTTTAAACACTCCAGCAGCACTGCTGTATCTGATCCACTTACACCAATACAATGCACACTAACACACCACCACTATGTCAACATTAGTGCAATGCTGAGAATGACCCACCACCCAAATAGTACCTGCTCTGTGGTGGTCCTGTGTGGTCGTGGATGGACTACAGTATATAATTATAAAACTGCTCTTATACTATAGTTATAAAATTGCTCCTGTATGGTAAGAGGAGCTCATAAAATGGACAGTAGGTGGGGAAATAATGAGGTTGTCATTTTTTTATGCCTGATGAATATGGTGTATGGTGTCTGTATTAATATTTTGTACATCTGACCACAACAGTAATGACTGTTTTTCGGTAGAGCCTAAACTAAAAGTAATTTTAAATGAAAATCACATCTTAACTTCCAATTTAGTGCAAGATTAAGATGTATTCATGTCTACAAACCTGCTCAAAAAGCTCATATGTATGAACAGTAGGAAAAAAAACTTGCCATACCTTCAGGAAAGGATTTGGGCCAATTAGAGCTCTGGTTATATGGGGCAAAGTTTACATGACCCTAATTCTCTGTACTGTGTTCACATGAAAACGGCAGATAGTACATATGCAGGACAGTAAATACACAATGACTTCAACAGGCTCTTATCATCACTAACCTGTCACGAGTGCTCTCATAAATTCCCGATGATTGGCCTAATGGAATGATCAATGTTGAACAAGTGACAGTTCATTTTCCTCCCAGCTTCTTTTATTTTTAGTTGGGTCCCCAGAGCGGATTCCCTGAAGTTCATTAAAATGCTACAAATCTACATGGGATAACCATTTGCCACTCGTCTGATGGCACGACACTTCACATTTCAACCATTAAAACATTAATTTCTTCCCTCAGCTCATCCGCCTGCACAGAGGTTCACTGCTGGCTGGCTGTCGGCGTCTTCCCCAGAGAGGAGCTTCAGTGGTGGAAGATCCAGGGTGAATTTGCTTCTCTTCTACAGCTGGGGGATTTCTGAAGCTTTGGTGGCTGGTGTTGAAACCCAGAGAGAGAGAGAGAGAGAGAGAGAGAGAGAGAGAGAGAGAGAGAGAGAGAGAGAAGGTGCTTAGTGGAGAGTGAAAAAGAGTGAGGGAACACTCTGACCTAGTTGGGGCACAGCCTTCAGAGCTTCTGCTAATGAGCTGAAATGTCACAGGCTCTGCTCATATCCCAATTAGCCTCTTCTCCATCTCCAGACAAAGAAGAGCTCAATAAAAACAGCATGATCAAATGAAACGCTGTGGTCAAAAAGGCCTGACAAGGTTACTGAGCAGCAGCAAACTCCACTGATGTGGAAGCTTAGACACTAATGGCTCATCACGACCAGAGAAGATGCTGTATTCCAGGATTCCAGTTCACAGTGGGTGCTTTGGCTGAATGGCCTTGTGGAGATGCTGGCACAAAGAGTCAGTGGTCACCAAGAGCCTTCTAGAAAATGCAGTGAAGGAGGGAATATACATGCGACCTGAGCGGAGTGGGAATATTCCTCCTCTGTTTGTTTCTTCCCCTCCTCTCTCTAATATGCAGTTCTGCAGATGAGCCCCAGAGTGCAGAGAGCAGCTGCTGCATTCAGATTGCCATGTCCCCCACCCACCTCGCTCTATCACTCTCTCTCTCGCATGGTCTCACCTGCTGCTCCAGCTATCATATCAGGGCCAAATCCTGATTACCAATATACTCATCTCATCAGCTCTCTGGAAAATGTGTGCACTCACTGTCCATTTCATCAGCTCCACTGACCATACCGGAGCACTTTGTAGTTCCCTAATTACAGACTGTAGTCCATCTGTTTCTCTGCAGACTTTATTCTCCTCCTTTCACCCTGATCTTCAATGATCAGGACCCCACAGGACCACCACAGAGCACCTATCATGTGGGTCATTCTCAGCCCTGCACTAACACACCGCAGTGCTGCTGGAGTGTTTAAACCCATCAGTGTCACTGCAACAACCAGAAATATCCAGCCAACCGTGTCCTGTGGGCAGCGTCCTGTGAGCGCTGATGAAGGACTTGAGGATGACCAACACCAACTGTGCAGAAACAGATGAGCTTCTGTCTCTGACTTTACATCTACAAGGTGGAGCAAATAGACAGGGGTGTCTAATAGAGTGGACACTCCAGCAGCACTGCTGTGTCTGATACTCTCATACCAACGTAACACACACTAACACACTACTCCCCAGTCAGTGTCACTGCAGTGCTGAGAATGACCCACCACACACATAGTTCCTGCTCCGTGGTGGTCCTGTGGGGTCCTGACCATTGACGATCAGGGTGAAAGGAGGAGAATAAAGTATGCAGAGAAACAGATGGAAATGATAAAACTACAATATGCTACTGTATGGTCACTGGAGCTAATGGACAGTGAGTGTAGAAATGAGGAGGTGTGAGTTCACTGTGCTAAATGCAGTCAACAACATTCAGAAGGCTCTGCTGAACTTTTTTTGGAATGGTCATCTCTGGCGTAGGACTGCTGTGCTACGTGGGGGGGAGGAAAAGGCCTGATAGACACACATCACTGCTGGACAGACGTAGCCTGTGCTCTGCTGAGGCCTGTTAGGCACAGAAGTTCTGAACTTTCACAGCCTGAGGGATGTGAGGAGACTAAACAGACAGAGGTTGTTGGGTCAGGCTCATCCCCTAAAGGTAGCTGGTGTGCTGTGTATAAAAGCTCACTGCAAACAGAGTGGCTGACCTCCAGTGGACGATTGCACACAGGGTTTTTGCTACAAACACACGGCACGGATTGATCTCACTGTCGGGAGGCTTGTCCTTCTTCCATGTTTTTTGCAGTGTTTTTCGAGTCACATTAATTGGGGTTTGAGATTGTTTCTCTCTTTCTCCCTTCTTCTCCACCCTTTTCTGTTCTCTCTTCTGTCATTTCTCATGCTCTCTCCTTCCCTTTCTTCTTCTTTTTCTTCTTCTTCTTCTTCTTCTTCTTCTTCTTCTTCTCTCTCTCTCTTTCTCTCTCTCTACCTCCTTCATTCTGTTCTTCCACATCCTACTCTCACTCTGTCCTATTTCTCTCTCTCTCTTCTCTTCTCCATCCCATTTCTCTCATACTCATCTTGTTTCTCACCCTCTCTCTTTTCTCCTCCATCCTACTTCTCACGCTCTCTCTTTTATTCATCTCAGTCTGTCTCTTCCCTTCATCCTGTTCCTCCCTCTCTTGTCTTCTCTCTTCTCCATCCCATTTCTCCACTCCGTCCGTTTTCCCCATCATTTTCCTCACTGTCTCTCTGTTTCTTCATCCCGTTCCTCACACTCTCTCGCGCTCGCTGTCAATCCAGAGCACATTACACACACAGCAGAGTACAGGAGTAAAAAGCCTGTGCTTTTCCCATGCTGTGGGTTTAATTTACACTCGCGCTGCCTCCTCTGAAGAAGCACAAACCATATTACTCTGTGCACAAATGAAATCACAGCTGCGTATTGATGTTTCCTCCAACGTAATTAATTCTGATTTATCACATTACTTGCTCAAGGATGTGTAATAAACACATTGGAAAATAATAAATTACCTTGTCTCCTTAAAAGGAGTTCCACATCTAGCATAGGGTTTTATCTGCAAATGACTTTATTACCCGCGTGCTGGAGAGGCTGATTTCAGTTATAGACAGAGCGGCCTTCATAACACAGGTGCAGATATTAGAATGCAAAACTGATCAAAGCACTCGAGGTTGGTAATTCGGCAAAGGAAAACATCAATACACAACGGCAAAGAGCAGAACTGGAGCTGAATTTATGCTTTAATGAACTCTCTTAATATCAAATCTCACCAGTGTGCCGAGCCTGAGCGCGGGGCCTGAGCGCCGAGCGGTTATGCGTGTGCTGATTTGAAAGAATAGTCTTTGGTGATAAGCAAGAACACTCGCGCTTCTGTCCTACATTTTTTACGCCGTTTATTTCCACAGAGATCTCGAGTAGGATATCAACCTCTCACACGACGCCAGCTTATCTCAGTGGTGGATAAGGCCACGGATGCTGAGTGTGTGTGGAGAGATATCTTGGTTCAAGGCTTTGAGGAAAATCCCCAAGTCTATTTGAACTTTACAGAGCAGAAAAAAAAAAAAACACACACACACACACACACGCGCACAGTCGTACACACACCGCTTCTGCATGTTTGCCCTTACTTTTCCATTTTATCTCCATTCTGAAAGCGACTCCCCAGCAGAGGCCTGTTGTGCACGAGCTTGGATTCGACAGTCTGTTCCACAGCTCTTTAAAGCTGAACGCAAACTCAGTGTGAAAGGCATCGGAGAGACTCCCACAGGTGGAGCGAGAGCCTCGCACCTGACCCTGCATTGATTTATAACTCTGTGATCACATGCTGGGATTACATCGATTAAAGCTTCTCACACTTTCTTATTTAATATTCAAAAAGTATGTGCACTTCACTGGAACATGCTCCTGGGGTGCTTTTTTGTGTCTCATCATCCCCACCACCCTCCTCCTCCTTTTCTTTCACGGGCAAAGATATTTTCTCATACTCTGTCTTCTGCGAGGCTGCGCCACCACTTCAAAAGGCCCTGTGCCATTACTGAAGCTGCGCTGTATAAATATTGCATCCGTGGAGTAAGTTAGGCCTGCGTCCTGTACACAGCATAACCTGCTCTGACAGCTCCATTAAATATTTAAACAGCAGAACTGCAGGCATGCAGAGAAAGAGAGAAAGAGGGAGGGGGGGGGCAAAGAAAGGAGCTAGGAGGAGACAAAGACAGGCAGAGATGGAGGGAGGGGAAAAAGACAGAGATGGACAGATTGAGCAAAAGAGGGACTGAGAAATGTGAGAGGAAGAAATAGGGAGAGAGAGAAAAAGAGTCAGGAGAGGGAGAGAAAGTGAGAGAGAGAGAGAGAGAGAGAGAGAGAGAGAGAGAGAGAGAGAGAGAAAAGGAAAGAGGATGCAGAAAAGAGATGGGATGGCAGGCAGGAGGGGGAGAGGCAGATGGATGGAGGCGAGGAGAGAAATAGAACAGAATGGGGAAAGAGGAATAGGGATGGAGGTAGGGAAAGAAGCAAGGATAGAGACAGGATAGAAAGAGAGGAAAGGAAGGGGCAGAGGGGCAGATAAAGATTGGGATGGAAAGACAGAAACAGAGAGGGATGGAGAGAATGAATTGAGAGAAAGAGGAAGGGGTGGACACAGCAAACAATACAGAATCCGTGTCAGTCTATGTAATTTTCCTCCCTCTCCCTTCTCTTTATTCTCTCTTTCTGAGAACTGAAGAGGAGAGAGAGAACACAAAGTGAAAGTCAGGAAGAAAAAAATAGAGAAAGTACAAGAGGGAAGAAGGAAGAGAGAGCTGAAGAAGAGAGAGAGAGGTGAAGGGAAGTGAGGGAGAGCTGAAGGAGAGTGCTGAAGAAGAGATAGGGAGCTGAAGGAGAGTGAGAGAGCTGAAGGAACATGAGGGAGAGCTAAAGGAGAGTGAGAGAGCTGAAGGAGAGTGCTGAAGAAGAGATAGAGAGCTGAAGGAGAGTGAGAGAGCTGAAGGAACGTGAGGGAGAGCTAAAGGAGAGTGAGAGAGCTGAAGGAGAGTGCTGAAGAAGAGATATAGAGCAGAAGGAGAGTGAGAGAGAGCTGAAGAAGAGACAGACAGAAAGCTGAAGGGGAGTGAGAGAGTTGAAGGAGAGAGTGAGAGAGCTGAAGGAAAGTGAGAGAGCTGAAGGAGAGAGAGAGCGCTGAAGAAGAGTGAGAGAGCTGAGGGAGAGTGAGAGAGCTGAAGGAGAGTAAGAGAGCTGAAGAAGAGAGAGCGCTGAAGAAGAGTGAGAGCTGAAAGAGAGTGAGATAGCTGTAGGAGAGTGAGAGAGCTGAAGGAGAGTGAGAGAGCTGAATGAGAGTGAGAGAGCTGAAGGAGAGTGAGAGAGCTAAAGTACTTAGTTAAATGAAGAGTGATGGAGAGCTGGTGGAAAATACAGAGTGGGAAAGCAGAGGGAAGGCCAAGGGCTCATTTTAATCACCCTGCTACACTTCCATGTACACGACCACTGCTGCATCTGGCCAACAGCTACCACGTCCAGACTTCATTTAGACTGTGAATAGACTCAATAACAAGCTTGAGGAGTAAATAATAATTAGTTGAACAAAGAAATCGAAAATGGTAAGCAATCACAATGCAACACCACCCCGGAACATTCCACACAACACAACTCACAAAACACTTGTTTTTAATTCAGTAACATGAACGATATGTTCATCCTCCAGAAAACATATTTTCCTCCTGAGGCAATAAAACTTATTACACCCATCATTAAAAGATTGTTGCAAGTGTGGGATTGCAGTGTTATTGGGAGATAAATGTTACCAGGATCAGTATTTATTGATCTGCACATACAGAAGTGGTGTCTCTCAGTACGGCGTCGTGTTTAACACAACATTTCAGACGTCCCTGCATGGAGTTGTAGAGGTACGTAATGGTGTCCTGTGATGATCCATCTCATGCAGCTTGAATGTTCTCACTCGGTTCTGCAGATGGTGCGGTAGGGGTGGAGCGTTGATAGAGCGTCCAATAGCATCCCACACATTTTCAATCAGGGACAGATCTGGAGATGAGACCGACCACGGCGTAGTATCTGTGTCTTCAAGATGAGATCTTTAGACAGCAGGACCTCTTTATTCCAACAGGATGGATGAGTGTCGTTCCATGACACCATGACACCAGGCTTTCTGGATCTGAGAAAGCAAACCATTCTTCAAATCCCAACATGGATTTGTGGGTCATCTTCATTAAGACAAAAGCATAACTTGTCACTGAAGATGACCCACTGCCATTCTGAGTCAAGCACTGTGACCCATTAAGAGCACACTTTTAATAGCTTATAAAATCATCTGTGGTGTGAAAGGCTGCTGTAAGTTGGATTGGATATGGATGAATAACAAGGTTTGCAAGAAAGTTACACTGTAAAACAAAATGTTGCTGCAGATATAAATAAAACGCAAGATACAGAATTATGTTAGAGATGAAGGACATGGTCAATAGACATGGTCCACTGACTGCAACCCTGTCAGAATTCACACATTAAACAAGTCTCAATTATGTCATGTGAGTTTAGCAATCATAGCTTTTTGCTTTAATATAGAAAACCTCCAGAAGGAGACAACTATATCTTAACATGAGAAGGAAAGCATTGGTGTTACAGAAATACCCTGTAACCTATTGACATAACGTGAATCTGGCAGTTGATCTTTATAGTGCCTGCTTTTCTAATGAATGAACCAAAATTACTTTGACTTCCTTTGAAAGTTTGACTCTTACAACCCAAAACATGATGCATATTTCATATCCATTAAAATCTCATGCGTCTCATCATTTCCAAATGAATTAAATCCCAGTTTACATACTAAAGGAGCTTCTAGTGCATGTTTACTGCTCTGGCCACATGTACATGCTCAACCTGCGTACAGACTCTGACTGATCTGTGAGAGGGGGCGGGGCTGATGACACCACTGACACAGATATTGCGCTATAGAGGAAATGAGAGGGGTTTGGGCAGTTTGCTCTCTTTCTTTGCTTACACAACAAATTTGAGAATAAACGTCTTGAGAAAGGATATTGATACATTCATAAATAACAAAAACAATAGGAAATGTAGGGTTTTTGTTTTATTTTACAAATAGTTAATGAAAATTATTGCATTTTCAGCTCAAATACCTTTTAGATGATCAATTTCCAACCAGATTTCTGAAAAAAAAATTGTAGGCACAAGTAAATCTTTTTAATTAAACATGGGAAATATCTAAATTATCAAAATAAAGACAGTAGAATCTCCTGAAAATAATAATATGTAGCAAATAAAAATGTCCCCAATAAATACTTTTCCTTTTACTAATTTTATTTTTTTGCATGATGGTGATAGTTTTTATTAAAATAAATAAATATACAAAAAAATAATACATTATTGTTTATTTTATACAGATTGTTTATGTGTGGTCTTATCAAAAATAATCAAATCAATTTCATTTTTTTAATTGCTTTTTAAAGTAGTCCGTCTCAGTGGGTCTTTCTGACCTGACAGCAGCACTTTCGAGTAGGGGGATGCTGGGAATACGGCGACATCTCACAAAACAGATACTGTGAGCAGATGCATCATCCCTGCTGTGACATTTAGACCCGGGCGCCAAGATATCACCACATCTCTTATTGAGCGTTTGGTTCTGTATTTTCCTTTCCTTCTAGAATTCTCGAGAGTAAAGAGCACATCATTCATATGAACTCAATAATCTTGCCGTCACTGTTCTATACAGTGTCCTCAAATTATTGCGGTCTCACCTAGGCCTCATTGTTAACGGGATGGCCAGCACCTTCACCCAAGGTCAAAGGAGACATTAAGAATGACAGGGGGCTTATTCAAACCTGTGTGCTTCCATAGGCCAGGGCCCTGAGGACCCATTCATCTGCCACACTTTCTTCACTGGGTCAGTGAGGGCAGTGTGGAGTGTGAGAGAGATGTGAAAGGCGACAGCAGTGAAAGGGAGGAAGTTTCAGATATGAGTGGCTGAATAACCATTCTTCAATACCACACGTCTTTATGAGCAGCTTTAAACCGTCTGACTATTCTTTACAATACATGACATAAAAGTATAGTAGGACATGTACATTTTATAACATAATAGACCTTAAAAATCAGCCGACATCCAACAAAGTGTGCATTTGTGGTCATTTTATGCTGGTATTTGCAGTTACTTAGTGGTAGTAAATACCCTTCCTTTACTGAACTTTACTAAACACCTAGTCTAATCTGGAAAACCTGACCTAGAAAATGTTTAAATGACAATTTGGCAAGAATTACTGTCATGATTTTGAATGAAAAAAGCAATGTCTGAATTTTTACAGGGGTACCTCCAATGTTCCCTCTAGATATACAGATAGAGTCGGATATATTCACCTTACCTCACGAAGCCCACTTTCAAAAGTGTCTTTCTTCCACCTTTGTGTTAAAACCACCAGCTAACCAAACACTGAACTGCTTACTGTGCAGGCTTATTATCACTGTGGTTGCAATCTTTATCACTGGATCACTGTCAGGATAAGTTTAGATTATTGTTAAGGTTCATGTCTAATTAAGGTCATGGTTATGGGTAAGGGTGAGGTTTATATTTAGGGTATGGTTAGAGTTAGGGTTAGGGTTAGGGTTCTGTAAAAATGTACAGACTGTAAGAATACTGAAATCGTCTTTTTCACAGACAGAAGTTCCTCTTGAGGACAGGCTGGTTATGCCAATATGTGCGTCCACCATGCGCAAGTCTACGCATAAGAGAAAAGACAACTGAATGGCAGAGAATCCCTTCAACTGTGATTGAATAACTGGAAATCAGAGCCAGTCTAAGAAAGGCAGTTTAACCCAAGGGGTCTTTCACACATCTCTTCCACCTCCCTCCATCTGCCCACTCTCCATTGTCTCTGCCGTCGGATTCTTTTAAGGCATTTCTTACGTAAGCACAATGATGAAAGACGGGCAATACCTGGTTTGTGTCGTGTTGCTTTGGGAGCATGGCTAATAGTGCACACTGAGGGAAGGACAGGTTTGCTCTCACATACATATATATTAGAATCTTTATCATGTTCGCCCAGCCTGCGGGAAGATTTAAAAAGAAGAAAAACTGGGTCAGTCATCAGCTCGAAGAGAAACATGATGAAAGTGAGGACTGTCAAGCCGAGCAAGAGCAGAGGAAGACACTGTAGTTTTGTCTGCATTCAGGCATTTTCTTCAAAAAGTCAATTTAAAAAAAGGCCTTATTTGACTTGGGGACATTCTGGCAAATGTACGACTGTAAAAAATCATCACCATAAATGCTGTGCTCGTCATGTGGCTTTAACTAAGGTTTTAATGAGACACCTCTGGCTAACCGAGCACTATGTGACACTTTTCTGAAGTTAGTATTATAAGCTGGAGCTCGTCTGGTGCTCTGGATCTCATCACTCCACCGTTTGTTGTCAGTGTCGTCCGTTCAGCTCCTCAGGGCAGAAACTTTTCCTGCCCTTCTCTCCACACTTAATCTATAGATGGTCTCTTGACTCGTCTGTGACCCAAATGAGAACCATTCACACTTCCCAGCTCAGCACTCACATCATATAAACTCTGGCCTAAAACTGACATCTGGAACTATTTACTGTGGCAAACCAGCCGCAGCCAAAGTTATTATTTCATCGTAAGAGCAACCTTTTGGGGTAATCGAGGAGCATTTTCTTTCACTCTTGCCTTCTTCACCATTAAACAGACACTATTTATGCATTGCATGCTTTAAATTCACTAAATTTCAGTTCAGCATCCTGACTTCCCCATCTCAATAATTGGTGCGGAATTTGTTTGGATGCATTAACAGCAGTGCTGAAACTCATGGAAAATAAACAGGAACGGCTTGGATAGATGTTCCCTGGCACAAGCAGTGAATCTCCCTCTCTCTCTCTCTCTCTAAAGTGAAAACAGATGGAACTTTCACTTTACAGCACAGACTGAGAGTAAGTGAGTGAAAGAGAGAGAGAGAGAGAGAGAGAGAGAGAGAGAGAGAGAGAGAGAGAGAGAGAGAGAGAGAGAGAGAGATATGAATTATTCCTGTTGGCTGAGAAGTGACTAAGTGATTTATTTTTTTGAAGACGTCGTCTGAAACGAGGAGAGCTCTTAGTCTTATATATAGATATTTAGAGCTTTAGAGTGGCCAGGTAAGCACAGAGGATTGCCTGAGTTCAGTCTTCATTAAGATGGACAGATATGTAGTGAAGATAAAGTTAAACTAACCTTAAGATCGTATGTTGGTTACAGTTTACAGCTTACTGAAGGCACGGGTTCCCAAAAGTTTCAGAGCAGTAAACATGCACTGGAAGCTACTTTGGTTCATAAACTGGGATTTAATTCGGTTCCAAGTTGGATTACTTGCTGATAATTCATCACACAATGATGAGACCAGAGTTAGATGTGTGTGGAGAAGCAGCAGCCTTTAGTTACAGTGATAACTAACAACAGGAATAATAACTAACTTACCATGTGTGGAAAAAATGTACTGGGACTTCTGCTCATTCACTGTTTCTTCTTAAATCAAGGGTAATGGTTGTTGCTTCTCACTAAGTGCTTAGTGTGATTGTGAAGAGTGCTGATTGTACGGCACCCTTGGGTGTACTGAAATGATGTTAACCAGTGCTTAGAATGCGTCTGTTGGGCCTAGAGTGGAGGCTGTAAGAGAAATGCCACTACTCTCCTGATGCAGAAGCATTACACACTTACACACACACACACACACACACACACACACACACACACACGGTACGCAGATGAAAGCTGAAAAATGTGCTGACAGCACAGCTTACAGTGTGAGCATTGCTGGAGTAAAGGTGAAACAGGCCATCCATCTCTGGGTTAGGGAGCAGTGCTGCTAGTAGAGGAGAACCGTGAAAAGGTCAGAGGCCATGGTTGTGTCACACTGTGTTGATGCACTACATTTTGTTCAGTCAAGTACACATGCTGTTTCTGAGTGACCAGACCTACGGTCAGGAACCAGATTATGACACAAGATCTATCTATCTATCTATCTACTATCTATCTATCTATCTATCTATCTATCTATCTATCTGTGTAACCCTATAACAGTGCTGTTACAGAGCTCCCCCTGTTGTCTGCAATTTCTAAGGCTATTGAACCTTAATTAATTTTTTTCCCCCATAATATGACCCGTATCCGTTTTTTTCAGGGCTGTGTGAGCCACTTTCATATGTGGTCCTAAATGGGATACTCTCACATATCTGTCCTGTTCATGTCCTGGTCATCCCATTTTGTCCTTGTTTACTTCACTCTTGTCTTGTTTTGGTCTTGTCTTCGCCCTTACCCAGCTGTATCAGATTTATAACCCTGCCCTGTCACGATTGTGTTCCAGGTGTGTCCCATGTTCCCCTTGTACTTAAGACCCTTTGTCTCACTCTGCCTTTGTCAGTCCTTGAATGTGTAATCTTATAAGTGTGGTCATTGAGTTCTGTTTGTTTATTAAATCCTCAACCCTAATAATACTTCCGCTTCCTCGTCTCATCAGTTCAGTCCACCATTCACCTACATATCCAGCTGGTAATCACGTGACGTGAACGTGAATGGTCAGATCGGATTTCATGCATCTTTTTGCCTGCACGTACCACTGTTGGTACGAACTCACGATTCTTGGGCCATAGTGTCAGCACCTTAGTCCGCAGATTAGATTACCACTCATATCCTGTATTTACAATCAATTATATGTGTAAAGTCCTTTACTGCTCATGAAAAAGCACAATGAAATCATTAGTCCTTGCACATCCCTCGTTTACTCATTATTAGTCAGTCAGTCAATCATTTTCTTCATCCTGAATAGGGTCAAAGTGGGTCCAGAGCCTACCTAATGTTGTTGGGTCCAAGGCTGGAATATACAGACCGCCAATCCATTGCATGGTACCACACACACACACACACACACACACACACACACACACACACACACACACACACACACACACACACACACACACACACACTTTTGGGAGGTAGAAGGAAACAGCAACCTGAGCAGGCATCGAATCCACAACTCCAGGCCCCTGGAGCTGTGTGACACATGCGCTGCTTGTGGCATGGTGCCACCCTTTACTAATTATTAGTTTATTTATTTTCTGCATCGACTGCCAACTTCCTTTTTTAGACCAATTTTTAATCACAATTCATCAATCCAAGAAATTTGATTAATGTGATTTATACACCATAAATAAAACTCTTTGATGTCAGATTTGATTAATATCTGAAGCTTTGACACATAGTAAACAGACGTGTGCGATGATTAATGATCTAGCACACACAACTGAGGAAGTTTAACGTATATATCAGAAGATGGTCATATGGTGCAAAACACATTTAATTCAATAAAATGCTTGACAATACACAGATGGCTGATTTAATTGTGGCAGCTGTTACAGTTCCTTTAAGTATGTGTCTTATAAGGAGTCATTATTTCATTCCATTTCTCCATATGAATAATAGCAGTAAGAGCTGTACTGATATAACAGGTCATTTTTTGTGAGTGTACTCTTCAGGTGGTACTTTGGAGACAGTAAGTGCAGATGACATGTTGTACCTGCTCCTAACTGCAAATCTGCCAGCTGTTCCAAGTCAGGCCACTGTTCTAATCTCTTCAGACAACAGACATCTGTAGCCCAGGACCACCTTCAGCATCCATTGTGTCAAATTCTCCACACATGCGAAGAGCCCTGCAATATGTTCCTCTTCACTTAGTATGTGGACATGACCTCAGAATGAAAAACACAACACAGAGACACATAAACAGTTCAAAACTGATCATATGAGTGATTGATGTTTATTCAGTTGCCTTGAGACATTCTGGATGAAATTTGAGATCATTTGAGGGTGAAATTAAAGTCAGGTGTTTTCAACCAATGGGAGACAAGGTGCAAGTGGATGCCCTGTTTTATTTAGAGAACAGAGACCTATCAACATGTGATCTTCACGTTTTGTAAGTGCATCATGGAAGAGTTGTTGATGCTCATCAGGCTGGAAAAGGTTGCAAAACCATCTCTAAAGAGATTGGACTCCACCGATCCACAGTCAGACAGATTGTGTACAAATGGAGGAAATTCAAGACCATTGTTACCCACCAACATAGATCACACCAAGAGCAAGACGTGTAATAGTCTGTGAACTCACAAAGAAACCAAAGGTAACCTCCAAGCAACTAAAGGCCTGTCTAACATTGGCTAATGTTAATGTTCATGAGTCCACCATCAAGAGAACGCTGAACAATGGTGTGCATGGCAGTAGGGTGGTTTTGTAGTCCAATAGATCTTCTGTTTGTGAAACACGGTAGTATCATATTTTGGGCTTGTTTTGCTGCAGTTGGGTCAGGAACAAATTCTGAATTATACCAGCAAATTCTAAAGGCAAGTGTCAGGACATCTGTCTGGGAGCTGAATCTGAATAACAGAGGGTGGGTCATGCAGCAAGACAACCACCCTAAGCACACAAGTCGTTCTACCAAAGAATGTTTAAAGAAGAAAAACGTGAATGTTTTAGAACGTCAAAGTGACCTGACCTCAATCCAATAGAAATGTAGAAGTACTTGAAGCAAGCAGTTTATGGGTGGAAACCTTAGAACATTACAGAGTTGGAGCTGATTTGTACAGAGAAATATACTTGAATTAGTACACGATTAATCAACGGTGACGGGAACAGTTACAGTTAGAGTTATTTCTGCAGAAGTGGGTCACATATTTTGCTACTCCCAGATCATTTTCCTCCAATAAATGAGCAAGTATATGTTTTGACTCTTTGTTTTTGTTTCTTCATCTACCTTTAGTGTTTCTGATGGTCAACATGGCCAAACATATATATATATTTTTCTATTTAAAAATTTATATTGCATATGAACACAAGTTTGAGTAGCTTATGATCGTCTACAAATAGCAATTTTAGGCGTGCAAACTGTCTCTTATAAATACCTGGTCATGTAGTTTGTTATGATATGTGTATCATGTCTGTAGGTTACTCTGATCCTAAGATATGAAACCTAGAATACCGCCATTTAACTGTCCCTAAAGTGCGGATCTTGGGTTGTAACACACGCCTTGCAAAGCTGAAAGGGTTTGGTAATTAGCTGATTCATTGAATCTGGTCAGTTGGGACCACAGAAAGCTCGGAAATGTGCAGGGTAGGAGTGCCTCCAGGACCAGGGCTTAGTAGCACTGGTCTAGACTCACATGTAGTACGGTTAACAGTGCTGTTCCAGCACTCAGCACAGTGATACCACTGCAGTTTCTTTATAAGCACAATGCAAGGAAATGCACAAAGGTATCAGCTTTGGTTCCAGTCAAGCACCTCTTTCACGGGGCTTCAAAGGCCCTTATTGATCCACATATAAAATCCTGTTCTTAGCTGGCAAATCCATCTCTGAGCCTGAAGCAGAGCCTAATCCCTGGTTTTTGGAGGAGATGACCCATTCTATCCAGGTCCCTTACTAATTACATTGATGGGAATATTATGGAAGAATGTCACTCAGGAGACTGATAACACACATGCACACTCACTGTGGGCACATTTGTGTGGGCTGTGTGTTCCACTTCACAAATTTTTAATTACTTTAGAGGAGGTAACCCGCAGTGTCTCTTAATGCCACAGACATGGAGAAAATCCATTTGATCGAGATGACATGTATGGGGAAGAGTAGCCCAAAAGTGACATTTAATAGGTGTGTGGCAGCCTTTATGGAGGACACATCACACTGGAACATGCCTGAATCAGAAGGTAGTAGGTTTATAAACCTCCTACTGCTTTTCTAAATGTTGTACATTCTCAATACAACTCAGAAATTAAACAAACGCAGCATTTGAGCACAAGAAACCTAAAACCAACTGTGAAGCATGAGGGTGGAAGTGTCATGGCTTGGGGCGGCTTTGCTGAAGCAGTGTCTGGAGATCTCTCCATCATGAAAACCACTATGAAATCATTATTGTATCAGAGGGGGCTTCAGGAAAATACAAGACTGCTTGTACAAAGACTGATACTGAAATATCATATAACTGAAAGAACATGGAGGAGTGGGGGAAACCTTTATTCCAGTCAATGTCAGAGACTGGTAGATGGTTAGATGAAACATCTAATTGACATTGTTTTAGCCAAAAGAGGTAATACGTGCTATTAGGTGATAGTAGGTCCTAACTTTTTCCTTAGAAGAATTCCCTTTTTATTAATTCTGTTTTTCAAATGATGTTTAAAAGACATTTCTTCAGTTTTATGTGTTTGGTGGTATCACCTCAAGTTCTCGATATAGATGAATGAAGATAAAATGTCCACATGTTGAAATATGTTACAAAAAAGACAAATTCATGGGAAGTCCTAGCGTTTTCACATGGCTGTACATATAGTATAAATGTTGGAGCTTTTTGGGAGACTTGTTACAACTACACTCTTACAAATAAATATTCCTACACAGCAGTGCAGTGGTGGTCCTGTGGGGTCCTGATCATTAAAGTTCAGCTTGAAAAGAGGGATAAGCGTGCAGAGAAACTGATGGACTACACTCAGCAATTATAGATCTATAAAGTGCTCCTGTGTGGTCAGTGGAGCTGAAAAGGTAGACAGATTGGGATCTCAAGCGTGATGCTGCTGTTGGTTTTTACCTCCGACATTGTGACCTTTTCACACATCTTCTCTCATCTTTTAACACATCTCCTCTATTTGCTTGTACAGTATTAACCAACATGTATCCATTTGGCATGGTGGCACTGCGTGTAGTGCGCGTCACACAGCTCCTGGGGTTGTGGGTTCAATTCCCACTCAGGTTGCTGTCTGGGTGGGTTTCCTCTGGGTATTCTGGTTTCCTCACCAAAAATGCATGTGATCCTCGATCCACAATCAACCGTTACCCTGTTCAGGAAGAAACAGATAATAACAATGACTGACTAACTGGTTGTGTCCATTTTCGTCACCCACAGATCCGTTTAAAATGATAAAGCATTTATCATTGTTGCTGGATGTACAGTTCAACAGACTGTAGCAGTTGTTCCTTCCGTGTTTGGTCTCCCTTATATCTGTTTTGTTGATTATCTTATTAAAAGAACACAATTCTTTTACTTGACTGTGGGTTTAAGCTGCTCTATCCAGCCCTGCTCGACATGAAAAAGGTGAAATACAGTTCAAATCAAATGCAATCTGTGGGCTGGTCCAGAGGCCTTGCGCTGTGCTGGCAGTAATCCATGCTTCATATTTCAGCATAACACACTGCCTCTCATTCCTGCCGCCTGCACTCTCAGCTTAACAGAATTTAATGCCTGTGAATCCGCCGTAAGCTGTGAACACACCTCAGGTTTGATTTTCCCTTACTGCGCTGTTCTCCTTCCCTCTCTCTCTGCTTCAGAAGTGGAGAGATTAAGTGTGCATGTCTGAGCTAGTGCCTGCTGGCTTGGTGTACCAAGAGAAATCAATGAGGATCAGTGCTGTTACCTTATAGGCTAGCTAATCCTTATCTCGCTGAGCACATCCTAGAGCCAGCTTCACCGCTCACTCCCAGCAATTACTAACCAAGCCAAACGAATAGGGTTGCGCAAAGAGAGGCCGAGCCTTTATGGACACAGCGCCTGGTATTGATCCAGCCTGGCAACTGGACAATGTGAATAGGTAACTGAGGGCATAATCTGCAAACTACAAATGTTATGTTGGTAGAGTTCTTTTATTGGATGCATCTTCTTTAAGGCATGCGGAGCTTATGGAGAACTGGGACATGGTTTCTGCCATGGATGGAGAATTTGGAGATTCAGGCATACATGCATACGTAGTACTTACACTCACTGGCCATCCACCTTACATATGCGCTGTAAGGGTATAATTACAGCAGTGCATGTCTCCTTTTTTGGCCTTGCTGGTTTGTACTTGTGCCTGGTGGTCTGTAATGGTATTTTGTGTTTTCCTGATGGCTTTTACAGGTGATATGTGACTGATTTCCAATGCATTTCATTTATTGTATTTCTAATGGGACCTAAAGGCGTCCTACTGAATGGTATATATTAAAACCGTTCCCCCCATGAACTCTTAAAAGTAAAGGTTGTTCTCTGAGTGATGCTATAGAATCATTCCAGGGTAGGCAACTCCAGTCCTGGAGCTCCAAACAGAGCAGTGTTGTGCTCGACCTGCTCAAGCACACCTGATTCAACTCACATGTTAATTGCTGGGTTTAGTAGGTCTGTTAGATCAGGGAATTCAGCAAACTGGTACTCCAGCACCATGGTTGCCTACTCCTGCCATAGAAGAACCACTTTTGGTTCTCAAAAGAACACCGTTTGTAATGTAGGTGTGTGAGCATTTAGAGCTTTTAAAAAATCTAAAGATCTAATAAGATCTTAAAAGATCTAAAGTGGCTCATATATATGGTATCACTCAAATGACCTCAAGATTACATTTATTTTAACTTCTAATGAATTTACACTGACAAAAGTAATGAGACATGAACCAAGTATCGTGCTTAGTCACTGTTGCCATGTCCCATGGAAGCTAAAGACCATTGGACTGACCTGTGGGATATGTGTGTGGGGCTTCTGTACTGCATATAGTCATGATCATTGTTGTTGAGTGGTTTGAGCAATGTTAAATGCCCACACATATTAACTTTGGAAATGGAATTTTATCCATCTGGCACCCATGAGCATGTCCCACTTGAACCACAATAATTCATGCTTCCTTGCTGTGAGCATGATGGTCAGCATTCAACCTCACTCACAAGATAACGCCTCCCAAATGTTAGGATCTCTAAGCCTTCCCGCAAGATGCAAATGATCACTTTACATACTGCTTTCTCACGACTTTGTCATGTCAGTGCAATGACACCTTTGTGTTAGTGAAGCTTAATATGATGATTTCAAAAGCAAAATTGAGAATTACAATTTTTTTGTTAGTCTTTATGACTGAGGCGAGGAAAGGATATTTATATAGTGCACTGCATACAATTCCAATTGCTTTACATAATTAAAAGCAAACTTAAACAGATGAAATAATATGTGTAAAGTATTAATCAACCCATGGGATATCAGCAGGATTCTAAGAGAGTCAATTAAACCTAGAATAATTATCATTTTAAGGGGCTGTAATGTAATTTTATAAAGCTGCTACTTGTAGGAAATATTCTCAAATAATAATAATAACAATAATAATAATAATAATAATAATAATAATAATAATAATAATAATAATAATAATAATAACAATAATAATAATAATAATAATAATAATAATTTATTGTTGTTGTTATTATATAATACTAATAATAATTATTATTATTTTATTCTTATAAACCTGTGAGACTGTATTTGTTGCCTGTCTTTTCAGTTTTATGCTCAGACTCTCCTGATGAGGGGTTTCCAAGCACCCTGGTGAATGGGCGTTAGGGCAACAGTATCATTGCTTCTGCTCCAAGGATCATAGTAGAAGTGCCTGAAGACAAAGGGGAATCTTAGGTGTCCTTATACATCAATCTCAGCAGTAGGAAGGAAAACGGCATCCGTCGGACCGTGAAATTCCTCCTGTGAAGAGATGAGGGAATGTCAGGAGAGAGGGCAGAAGAGAGAACGAGGGTGCAAAAATCTATAGACAGAAGGATATGGGCAACAGTGAGGGCTGTGGTCTTAATAAAATGCATTTGGAAGAAAACATTTAATCTAAGCTGAACCCAGGCCTGCTTTGGAGGGAAAAATGAAGTCTGATGGATCCGCTGTGGCTTTTGTTTTTCAAAGCCTGTCCGTGGCTTGTTCCCATTCGCATCGGCATGAGTAATGCAGGCCATTTGTCTCGCCAGGTAAGGGCCTGTCACAGCCACCACCCAGTGCAACACTGCTGGCCTGTGGACACTCCTGTTTGTTATGCAGGTCGAATCACCATCACCGCTCCCAGCAGGGAAAGAGGGAGCACAAAAACACAATGAGGACCGGAGGGGGGGATTGGGGGGGGGGGGGGGGGGTGTTAAAATATGATGCCATGGTCACTGCATTTGCTGTGCAGATGACTGTAGGTATTGCTTTCTTAACACCAGAAGAGACTGAGGATCTAATCTGCTGTCAATTTGATACAGCACTGAAGTGTCCGGCCTCGTTTTTTTAACCTCACACCCTGCAGAGCGTCTGGGCCTTAATAGCTACCCAACAGCAGGAGCCCAGGTAGGGTGTGCGCTACTGGGCCAGGGGAGATGGGACTGGAGAGAGACAGAGAGATGAAGAGAAGTACTCACTGGGTCATTATGCATCTCGTCTAGCTTCCAGGGATCATCTTGGCACACTTTTTGACACACTTTGCTTGGACCATCGATCAGGAAAAGGAGGCTCCTTCTACATCTGTAAAAAAATTCCAGCAAACAGGTGAAAACTGAGGGGAAGAGAGGAGCTGATGATGATGGAGAATGATGAGCAAGGCCTTGTCAGGTCACTTTTAATCAGACTCTTGCTCCATACTGTGCCTCGCTGACACTGATGATGATGATGACGACAATGCTGTTGACGATTATGATGATGATGATGATGATGATGATGATGCCCAGCAGTTGGGCATGTGTGTCCCCATGGGCAAAGCCTGGACAATCTTAGAGGCCCAAGCAACACTCCATCTCTCTGACAGTGAACGTTGCTCCCCTCTCCCCTCACCCCGCTCCTGCAGATCGAGCTGCGTTACATTTGAGCTCTTATCCCCAACACTCCAAATTAAAGTCCAGCCTTGTCGGCCCTGTTTGATAGCACCAAGATCATCAAACCCAAGGGGCTGAGGAGTAGTGACCTGTCATATCCCTCCTACACTCACATAACCATGTGTGTACAGTATTACAGGGACATGTAATCACTCATATGGTCACTTTATTATAGACCTCTGCCTTGTAGAGCCACCTTGCTGGAGTACATCAGCCCATATGTTGCCATGTGCAATTTGTGTTAGACCGCTCAGGGGACAAGTTCCAGTTTCTCAAGGCCTTGGTTCAGCAGTTCAAACCCATTTGGTTTAAGAGAGCAGTTACTTTCAGGTTTAGCTGGTGAGTTAACTGAATTTGGCTCCAGTTAGACAATTAGGACCAGAGTTAGGCACCACTAAGCCTAATACAGCCCATACCAGTGCCACACAAAGCTACTCTACTATATCAGCGTCACTGCAGTGTTAAGAGTGCTCCACTACTGTACACTACTGTACTCAAAAACAGTATTCATAACAAAGATGACCCAACCAGTAACGAACTGGGTTGATGACAATTGTGAATAACAAGTAGTTTACTTCTGAAACTATAATGTAAGTGGATCTCATAACGTGGTCAGTACAACCTGAATTTCTCATCCAAGTTTGGACACAGCTTGCTGTTTTCTGGACTCATTAAGCAACTGTTCATTTTGTATTTGGAATATTTTATGTATGATTTGCTTGATTTTATTGTTCCTGTAAATTCCTGTGACTGGAAATGGTGTGCTCTCGTCCAAATGTCCCTCAAAAAAAGAGATTTTAGTCTCAACGGAGCTCCTGGTTAAATAAGGTTTTAAAAAATGTAATTTTCATTTCCAATTAAGAAGGGGGGGGGAAATTCCCCTCCCTCAAACTGGGTCATTCTACTACTTCAGGGGCAAATGTTTTTGCAAAAACTTAGGAATAAGCCATATGTGTATTTACGTCTATGTACACTTTTTTCTTTTCTTCTACATGTCCTCTACATTCTAAGTTTTAATTAGAGCAGTTTTTAATTATATCATGCATGGAAATCATGTCACAGTAATTGTAGTGATATATTATCATTGATGTTACAGAAAAAAATAAATAAAACCCCACAACGATGTATTTTAATTAGCTCTTATTGTGTATACACAAAAAGTCTGCTCCTGGAGGTTTTGGTTTCATCACTGACCATCTCTTTCAAGAGCATTTAACTCATTAAAGGCTAATTATATGTTTTGTGGCATAAAGTGTAGTATGTCGAGCACTGGGTATCAAGGTTTCCATTCTATATTTGTATTTGGCAGCATCTAAACCTGATGTATCTCTGAATTCTAGCCTCTACAAACTAGTTAAGCATATTTTCTGAGTGAACAGCAAAGCACTTCTGTAAGTTGCTCTGGATAAGGCTCTGCCCAATGCAGTAAATGTAAATGTAAATTAATATTTGGTTAATAACGCATAGTTATTTGCTTTATTCAATAGCTATTTGCTTACCAAATTAAGTTCCTGACCTAGTTCTTTACCAGAAATGCTTCTGGTCTGATCTGAAGTCCTGGTCAGGTGAACATGATGATGTATGATGACAGTGGATAAACGATTAAGTTGTAAAAAATGAAATGTGAAATAGCCCTGATTTGCCAGGGTAGGTGAAGTCATTCTGATTCAGCCTTTGCTCTTTGTTGCCAAATGTTGCTGCTTGGACGTCCACTCTTCTTTCAGCAGGACACTAAATGTGTCTAAATGTGAGGTCTACCATCTGGGACACTTTATATATCAGGCATCATTTCAGCAGCAGGCTCGGGACATCTTAAATGGCTCAAAATCTTTATAGCATCATAGGCAGGGATTTATGCAAAGAGACCTGGTGCCTTTCCAGAGAGGAGCATAGGAAGAGTGTGCAGAATAATCAGCTGTAGAGTGGGTGAAGGGGTCGCACAGTGAGAGGTGAAGGTGGGGAGGGTGCTGGCAGAAGTGTTGTTGGGAGTGTTTTGGTGGCTTGTGAAATCCGAGCAGTGCAGCCAGGCTGGTAAAGCTTTCTGCTTGGCTGCCTTAAATGGGGCAGATTTAGGAGAGCAGAACAAAAGAGCAGTGTGTGCACACATGGAAACAGCTGGCAATCTGCACACTTGGCAAAAGGACTCTCGTTTTCAGGCTCTCTCTCTCTCTCTCTCTCTCTCTCTCACACACACACACACACACATACACAAATACACAATCAGTCAGAAGAGTTAAAGGGACAGATATGTCTCCTGAGATAAGGGATGAGACGGTAGTGGAATATTAAATGAGCTATTGTTTTAATATGTGATTCGACTGAGTTTGTCATTGCAATAGAGACATGTTGCTTCATTTGAGAGAGCGGGAGTGTGTTCTGTTTTTGATGATTACTGCGTAGCTCTTTGTTAATGAAGTCTCAATGTTCTTATCAGTCCTGGACAGACCAAGAAACCACACACACCTATAAAGCTGCTTGCATGTCTGTCACTATAGCACCATGTAGTCCTGATGGGAGTGCAGTGATTTCAGGTGGGATATTGAATTCCAGTGAAAGCACAAAGGCTTGATATTAGCCTGGACACACACACACACACACACACACACACACACACACACACACACACAAACACAGATGAGGCCTGGGCACTGGACTGTAAAACAAAACTGTGATTGGGTCAGCTCTAAATCAATCTGACACCGCTTCTTACTGACCACTCTGTGAAATTTTACCAAATTGCTCTTGTCGGTGAACAAGGACCAACATCTTTCCTCTCCGAGGTCCCAAGGCTCCTCTAGTTCTCCTGACATTCTTTATCTGCTACGGGACATGAGACACCAACCTAAATGTAAATTATGCTTGTAAAGTTCTGCACAACCCCGTCTAAATCCCGATGAGACACAAAAAGGAGACAATATGAAAAGTTGTTGGGACATTGCATACTTCTAGCTTCCCAGGATCATCTTGGCACATTTTGAGACATAGTCTGGTGGAACCATCAATCAGGGGAGGAAGCCTTCTAAATCAGCTTCCCACAAACATATCATTGCTTATCCATATATTCTGCTGGACTCTCACATAATGCCGAAATCCCGAATGCAAACAAATCATACACACTATATGTCCAAATGGTTGTGGATACCACTTCTAATGATGCCGACTTCAAATCTGATGACGCTGATGTGCAAATGCACACGCAGCTTGGCTAGTCCCTGTAGAGAAGTACTGCCAATAGAATAGCAATCTTTGGAGTTGATAAAGATGGGAGCAGCCACGGCCTGGTGGTTCGGGAACCAGCCTTGTGAGTAGACGGTTGCTGGTTTGAATCCCTGAACTGGCAGGACATGACTGAAGTGCCCTTGAGCAAGCACTGAACTCCCCAGCTGCTCCCTAGGCGCTGAAGATAGGGCTGCCCACTGCTCCAGACAGGTGTGCTCACTGCCCCCTGGTGCGTGAATTCACTAGTGTGTATATGTGGATGGGTTAGATGTGGAGGATTAATTCCTGTGTGTGCAAAACACAGTGGATTAATAAAGTATAATTGCTATTACATGACCCATTTGGCACCATGCCTAATGCCAGGTGTGGGTTACAGGGGTATAAAGCTGCCCCCTCCCCAGCATTGCATGTTCTCTGTGTAACTCTAGTGAGTATATATATATATGTAAATAGTTGCACCCAGATGAAAGTGTGGAATTGCAATGCAAAAAATTCAGAAGGAAGATAAAAATGACCAGAATCAATAAATGATTACAAATTTTATATTTATTCTCTCAGTACGGCATCGGCTTTAATAGAACATGCCAGACGTCTCTGCATGGAGTTGTGGAGGTTCCTAATGGTGTCCTGTGATGATCCATCCCATACAGCTTGAATGTTCTCACTCAGTTCTGCAGATGGTGTGGTAGGGGTGGAGTGTTGATAGAGCATCCAATAGCATTACACATTTTCAATCAGGGATAGAGCTGGCTGTGCGACTGGCCATGGCACAGTATCTGTGTCTTCAAGGTGAGCTCTTGAGATGGCAGCAGTATGCAGATGAGTGTCGTCCTGGTGGAATAGAGCAGTGGACTGTGTGTTCAGAATAGGTAGGAAAACTGGTTGCAGAACCTCATTAACATAACTTTGCGCTGTCAAAGTTCCTGTAATGAAGACCAAATATGATCTGTGAGAGTACAAATTTGCAGCCCACACCATGGTACCGGGCCTTCTGAAAGTGTGACCTGTGAAAACAAACCATTGATCTTTGAGTTGACCACATTGCCTCCTGAATTCGCTGCTCATCTCCATTAAGACAAAAGTGGGACTCGTCACTGAAGATGACCCACTGCCTTTCTGAGTAACTCCATGACAGCCTGGTAGACTTCGTTGCAGTTGTTCATTTATCCCTTCTGGGTGCAACTAGCTTTGCTGATAAGTGTACGTGTTATACCGTATATACTACAGTAATCAATATGCAACTAAACGCAGATTAAATCTGGCTGGATTACAGCTGACCTTATTGTTTACCGCAGATCTGAGGGAACACATCCGGCTTTGAGACTCACTTTGCAGTAGCAGCCAATCAACCACTAGAGAGAGGGAGTGAAATGTGAAGGGTTATATCACTGTGTGTGTACTAGGCATTATGTTATGTGCCACCAGTCTCACATGCTCAAGCCCAGACAGTGATTAAATGAGGATTAGTTCTCTGGGCTTCACACCTCAAAGTGTTTAAGGCAAGTGTGATGGAAAATGCAAAAAATGTGTTGCACCCAGAAGGAAGTGTCGAACTGCAATGCTTTTGTGGAGTGTTGATAGCATGTCCAATAGCATCCCACACATTTTCAAGCAGGGAAAGGCCTGGCGATGTGACTGGCCATTGCAAAGTATGTGTTTCTTCAAAGCGAGCTCTTGAGACGGCCGCAGAATGTGAAGAAGGATGTGTTGTCCTGTTGAGACCTCACTAATGTAACGTTGGACTGTCGAAGTGGCTGTAACGAAGATCAAAGCTGATCTGGCCTTGTACAAAATTGCATCCCACACCATGACACCAGGCCTTCTGAATGTGTGATGCATGACGGACGTTCTTCTTGGCTTTGACCATGGTGCCCCCAAACACAGATTCGTTGGTTGTCTTCACCAAGACAGAAGTGAGACTCACTGATGACGACCCCCTACCATTCTGAGTGACTCCATGACGGTGTGGTCATGCATTGCAATCCTTTTGGGTGGAACCGTTTCATCCAACTGGAAGTGCAATAAGTGCCATGGTATTCGTGTTTATGATAAATGTGTACGTGCATAAAAATAAATGAGTGAAAAAATGGACCTAATTCTCCGTCACTAACAGAAATCCTGTTCACTCCTTCTGTTAACAGCGTATTCATTCCAGGGACAAAATGTGCTGGTGAGCGAAAGTGGGCATGCATTACTCAGCACTGAGTCACATCACGGTTCAGCACAGGTTCACAAAAAAAATAAATAAGAGCACAATGGTATAGCTTGTTTTTTGTTTTGTTTTTTTTTGGGGGGGGAGGGGGGGGAGGGTTTGTACTTGTATAACATTTTTATAAAAGCTCATTTTATTTTTATCATCTGGAAAGAGAAACAAAGCCTCTTGAAACTTAACAAAAAGCCTGTTCTGTCTTACAGCATGTCTGATATCAAAGCCCTTTTCTCTGTGCTTAGTCTACATTTCTGGCTTGATCAGTAAGACTCATAACTTATCTCTATAGTGCTGCACAGATTTTAATTAGGCTCAGCCTCTTTTGCTCTTTATGTCTTTCTCTCTCTCACTAACTCTCTCTTGTCTGTCTCTCTCCCTAACTCTCTCTCTCTGCCCTGTTGGCCAAGCACACTGTTGATTTCCCACGGGCGTGTCCGGTGTTCTTGCTTTTATTGTTATGGCCTATTAAATTCCATGATGGACGGGCCAAGTTGGGGATGGCATCTGTTCAGTGGGCCGTCCCAGGTGGATACTTGGCCAACCAAGGCGAGCGCTTTCTGCAGAGCTGAATACATTTGCTGAAAAGGTCAGATCAATTGAGAAATCGTTTATTGTCTCCTTTTACTGTCCCGCTCAGGATGTGTCTCCCCCCACTCCCCCAATATTTTATCAGCCTTTGCTGAGCCAGGGTGCACTGGGTAGACCTGGGGTGAGATGTCTTGGTGTAGAGGTGTAGGGGTTGTCAGATGCAGATTGGATTTCCATTGAAGCCCCCATGCAGCCTGGTTTTCCGGCTGATCTCTCTGACAGTGTGCTCTGGAGTAGACCATGGGGCCAGTTACTCATACTGGATCCATTGTTTCATTTGTCTTGTCCATGAAAAGCCATCGTTCTGCAGTGTCCCTGCTCATTCACCCGCCTCTAGTTTCTCTCGGCTGCTCTTACGCGAGGATTAATTCGGCAGTTGATGTGAGGTGAGCTGCACTAATGAATCTTTCAGCAAAACGGGTTCATCAACTCTAATGCAATTAAGCAGGAGGAGGGATGAAATGTTCTCTTTCTAACTTACAGTACAGTTTGTTCACACCATGCCATGGCTTTTATGCTCAGCTTACCACAAAAACAATGATCATATCTCCAGCTCCAATGTTTCTAAAATCCTTTGTATAATTAATTTCCATCTCAGCGAGATACAATAATGACAGTGTGAATGGTAGAGCAGACCCAGTCAGTAATGTGAATAGAATATCTGCAAATGAAGGATCAGTCCAATAATTAACGTCACCAAATGTCAGCCACCGACACTATTCAGAACAGAAAATAAAGCCACGCTAATCCAAGGCCTATTTAAAAAGACACACTTCCAGGCAGCTGGCTCCGTAGATAAAGGTGGGAGCGTATGGAAGCACCCTGGATTTTAATGCAGCTCCTCGTTAACCTCCCCACTGCCAGCTCCTTGCACTCATGAATTTCACATGATTAAACCTGGAGGGTGAAGGCAGCATGGTAACATCAGGGTGGTGGAGGGGTGGATGTGGGGTTCCGGGTGTGATGAATCTGACAGGACAGCGGGACTCCACGCAGGTACAGCGGCTTGCACTGTGCACAGGTGGAGATTTGTATCTCTGCTGAGTTAAAGCACGGCAGGTGCCCCATTTTGTTGCTTAATTCCCAGCCTAATTTCCCAACAATGCCCTCCTTCTGTGACAAACGCTGTCTTACAGTACCTGCAGGCAGCTGGAGAGACAATACTGCAACCGTCTGCCCGTGTCCACAGGACAAGTTAGCCTCATCTCCGGTATGCTGACCAAACCGAGGAGACAAAGGCTCTCCACTCTTTCCACTGTAACAGTTATGATGTATGGCCCCTCTCACACTATGATGTCACCACCATACCTGGGAGACACACAATGGATACAATTGATCTGTTTATCATCTCAGCGTAGTGCATCCTTATTGATGTGCAGGCATTAGTGGCAAGCTAATTGCTTGTACTTTGCACGCTCGATCCAATATCAAGCCCATCGTCTAGACAGTCGCCATGCAAAACAAACAGGAGAATAACTCGTCTCCAAGGCCAGCTGACCGTAATGTAATATATACAGCGAGGACGTGAGCAAGCAGGCCAAATCCATCTGGCTGCATTGGGAGCTCGCCTAATGGGCCCATCCAATGTCAAAAGGAGCACATTAGCATGGCTGGTGTTACATAAACACCCTTAATGGATTATTAAGTCTCCAGTTGGGGAGAGGCTCATGAAACTCTCAACCATGAGGCACTCTCATACTCAAGGGAAATAGGCCTGACTAGATATCTACATGTGTATGATCTCCCCACTCTTCTAGACATTAAATGCCTACAGGCCCAGAGCCTATACCGCATCTGAGACCACTGCAAGAACAGTAGACTTGTGAGGACAAGCAATGTTATCTGCCACATGGACAAATAAGGCCTGCAAAGCTGTTTTTTATTAATAAGAAAAATGAATTATAGTTTAATACAATACTATACACATATGTCCAAATGTTTGTGGACACCCCATTCTAATGAATGCTTTCACTTACTTTAGTGTGCAACGATTGCTGACACACGCACACACACACATTACTTGCCTAGTCCCTATAGAGAAGTACTGCAAATAGAATAGGACTCCAGCGTGTATAATGGCAGGCGTGGGCTAGAGGGGTATGAAGCCCCCCTGCATTGAGCCGTGTGTTCACTGGAATGATGGTGCTCCATCCAGTACTTATGTAATGAGCTGGGGAGTTAGGAATGAGGTGGTGATCATCCAACATCCTGACCTCACTTATGCTCTTATCACTGAATGCAATCAAATCTTGACAGCAACGCTCCACAATCTAGCAGTAAGCCTTTCCTGGACAGTAGAGACCATTACTCCAATGACAACAGATGAACTCAGAAGAGAAGAAACAGTGAGGTGTCCCAACACTGTTGTCCATACAATGTATGACATATACTTAGATGAGTGCACATGTGTATTACGACAATTACACTACCAGTGAGCTTAGACCATTGAGGAGATGCCTTTGATCTGATACATCCAGTCTATATATATTACTTATAAATAAAGTAATAAGTAAATATTAGTATCTGCTTGTTCATTTTTCTGTGTAGAACCAATGCCTTTATTGAACGGCATTTTCCCTTTAGAACTAGACCAATTTTGCTGGATGTTTTTGTAGTTTGATGTACTTTAATCACCAGGTCCTGCTATTTGCAGGAGACCCTAGGCTACACAAATTTGTCTTAATTTGAGATGTTCCTAATGTTTGTCAGTGATGTCATTAGCCCCACCTGATCAGTCAGAGTCTGCATGCAGGTTGAGCATGTACATGTGGACAGAGCAGTAAACATGCACTGGAAGCTTTCACGTGAATTTTAGCTGTTTGTCTGAGCATGATTACTGGGTAAAGTGAGTTGTTTGTTGTGATATGTGTATCATGTCTGTAGGTTAATCTGATCCTGGGATATGAAGTCTAGAAAACGACATATGCAAAGTGCAGATTTTGGGTTCTAAGTTTTAAAGAACCAGTTGTGTTTCATTCGGAGGATAACGTATAGTTTGGTAAATGTAAAGTACAAAATGACAACACGATACAAGGCAAACAGTAGCAGATGAGCCGCCAGATAAGCAATCTGAGTATCAGTGCTTATAAAACTGCCTTTAGTTTCACGGCCTGAAGCTGAGAACGTGGTGAACAGCTAAAAGAAGTGTCATATGCCTGTCACATGGGAATGTGATTCATGTGGTGTTTTCCACAATAAGTGGCCAGGACTGATTCTCATTTGAGTTACAAGATGAGAATCTGCTCAGTAGGTGAAAGGCAAAAGCCAGATCTAGGAGAAGGTCCTAGAACTGCCTGTTGTGGAGAATGTGAGAAGAGGCAGATGCCTGACGCTGTTCTATGCTTTTCTCTGTGGCAGAACATGCAGGCACACCCTCGAGAAATTATGCACTTTGGAATCCAGAGATTTAAAACAGGGCTCAAGAGTCTAGAACAGAACGGACTGCGATTGTGTTCTAACAAAGAAAAAACACAAGGAGGTACATGAGTCACAAGTGTAGAATGCCAATTAGGGTTTTGTGAGCAACATTTAAAGCTCCAAAGAGAAATTGCTGTGCTTTGGGGGGCTGTTTTTTGGAACTACATGCTCAGCACTAAAACCTCTTGGGAGCAGTATACATTGTAGATAAGATACCTGGAAGATGAGATAATTAACTTCCATCTCCAATGTCCTCTCTGCTGCCAACTGTGTGATTATAATGTTGCAGCTGGTCAGATTCTTCTGGTATTCTTTTGCCAACATAACTGTTCCTAAATGGATCTTGGTTTGTTTCAATCTAAAATATTTTAACTGATCCAGAAAGTAAACTTGCAGAAGATTTTTTAAATGTTTTTTTTTTTTCTATAATCACACTAAGTGTGTAGTTCAGTCTTCTATAGGCCACGTATAAATACCCATGATCCTGCATGTACATATATGTGTACAGCAACTCGGAGATTTGTATTTTGCAGGCAGTTACAGGATTCCAGTCCTCACAACTCAGTATCAGACTTACATGGTGGTCTATCAGTGAGTAATCCAGCTCTGAAAACAGCTAAAATTACTCATTTCCAACTGAATTAAATCCCAAAGGAGCTTCTGGTGCATGTTTATTGCTCTGTCCACATGTACACAGTCAACCTGCTCACAGACTTAGACTGATTGCCTAATTCACAATTATTTTTGAATAATTTATTTTTGTAAATATCCTCTAATCATTTTAAATACCTCATCAAAATTTCAGCTTAAAAACATTGGACTAGGGTTCTAAAGGTTAAAGCATTTGTTTGTAATATCTCAGAAAAGGATGATTTAAGCTACTCTTCCATAAAATGTACCAAAACTGTGGTTGGTCTTCTGCAGTGACACAAGAAACTCCATTCCATTGCATCCATTTGCAGGAGATATCCTCATCCCATCCCATCCCATCCCATCCCACCCTGTCTTGTTTCATTCTGGAATAATGCCTGGTTTGAAATACAACTGTATATGGAGTCCACGTCAGTTCCAGTCTGACTGGAATCTAAAATATGAAACACACTATAAAGTTTAAAACAGTCATTTTAAGAATTTGCTGCAAAATTATCAATTTAGAAGGTCACAGTTCATTAAAAATAACAGTGCATTTTACCTAAATTGTTGGATCAGTATCAGCAGATAGTCATGATTGGGAGATTTTTTAATAGGAATAAATAAATACCTGGCTTGTTGGACCTCCTAATAATGTCTCCTAATTTGTCCTCAACCTCTAACTAGGCCTTTCCAAAACTAATAACACAAAAAATATATATACTGAACTGTAGAGGCTGAACTGAACCATCCACTGAACTCTAGAGGCTAAAAAGTGGTGCTTTTGGTGTTGCTCCAAAGCACAGCCTGTTTTGGCACCTTTTTGAAGGCTGATTAAGTGATTGCTTCACATTGTGAAAATGCTTGATTAATCATTCAATGTAATGTAACAGTTCATAGGCCAAGCATTCAGAACATAACAACCTTAACCTCTTGTCTTTTGCAGAATGCATAAACATCATAGTTCCCAACAGTAATGTGATTTTCAAATAGCTAAGCGTCTCAACTGCTGATAGTATCTCTTCTATGTGGGATGAAATTCAACATTTTCTTTAATGATCTGTGTCTGCTCACACTAAGTATCCGTCCTCGCGAGGTTACACAACCACAGCTTTGTTTCCCACACACTGTCTGAACTGATCGAACCCCTGTGCCTGCTATGCCTCCGTTCGCTCACCCACCAGCCCCCAAACAAACCCCTTTAACTTACACTGGCATTTCTGCCTCCAGGCCTGGGAAATCGCAGCGGGCACTCACATCAAACAGCCTGGCATACAGACTTGGCACAAGCAGCCCAGCATAATACACTCACACCAGAGGATCACAATGAAAACAGGCTATGAACTGTGAAAGGTTCGAGGCCGTGTGAGGAGCTTTGTGTGCTTTGGATGAAACCTTACATCCATTCCGAGGAGAGCGTTGCAATCCAGATCTTAATTCACAAGTGATTCTCTTATGGAAAAGATGGTCTTCGATGCTTCTCCTGTGGATTGCATTACATTCAGGGAGAGGAAGGGGTCTGATGGATATGACAGAGGTGTTCTCTAATAAAGAAAGAAAACTCATATAAGGCTACACAAGAGCAACACAATGACACAGATAAGAAAAGAGGACACACAAAGGAGCCAAGAAAAATAAAAGCATACCTATATGCTTCGAATACAACATATCCTGTAGGTGAAAAAAGAGTCTACCTTATTAACAGCTTCAAGCATGGTTTCATAACATGTTTTACGTGGTTAAAAACTATGTATGCAACAATAGCACCCAATTTTACTTGAGCAAAACATTACAAAACAAAACATCATCTCATACAAATTTACCTCAAAGTTTTAAACAAGTCTCAAAAAATACAACCATATAAGCTGCGTGGACAACAAATTAAACACCCTGCGAATTAGGGTGGTAGTAACTTCAGGCTCCTGAAGATGGCATTGCACAAGGGTGGTGCAGTGCAGTGAATGTCTTGTTTGGTGTAGAAAATGGGTCACAAAGCAGATGCTGATGATTGGCAAAATAGAGGGTTTTCGGGCATGCAACAGGCCATAGTACAGGACTGCCAAACCCTATCTTCAGTGAGCTGTGTGCCAGAGGCCTTTCATTTTATACAATCACCTGATTCTACTCAATTAATCAACTAGCTAGTCTTCAATCAACCAATCACATGCTTCCATTTGGCCGGAATAACAACCTGCAGACACACTGTCCCATTTTATCCCCTAGGAATCTGGAGCATATGGTCGTACGGGTCAACCAGCAGTGGAAAAATCCATTAATTGTAGCTGCTTTTAATGACTGTTGGTACACATTATTTTAGTCCATAAGATTTCATATAGAAACAATGCTATTTAAGCTTCTATCCACAGCAAAGCAGAATGAGATTTCTCCTAGAAGACGGTGAACGAGCCTTGCTTCTGACATTATTCATTTCGCTTTGACAGCAAAGCACCAGAGCATGACATGCTCATAATTCGAACTTCACATCGGCATGTGAAGCCAACGTAGGAGTAGGCCCTTCACATTCACTTTGAGTGAAATATGATGAAGTTTGATTGACATTTATTGATCATTGGAAATTTGTTCAGGCTGCCCACATTGTACACGTGTACTGTTTGCCCTCAATAACAAAATGACCCTGTTCAGAAAGAAACCTTAGGATCCTTGTGTCTCGTTGGAATGAGACATTCCTCTGCTTTTGAAGACAAGCGCATATGCTCTGAAAGACTTTTTTTGCCTTTAAGGCTATTTTCACACCAGAACTTTTTGGTCTGGTTCCTTTTTACTCTTGGTGTAAACAGTAATTGCCCAGATGTGGGCCAAAACAACCACACCAAGACCCTTTACAGGAGGTGGTCTTGGTACGGTCCCGAATTAACCTTCACTTGTGGTTTGAGCATGATCTAATCTCAGTCTGACCCACGTGTACTGGGCAGGTTTGAGGTGAATGGCTCTGCAGATATGCTGCTCAGATAATGAACAAATGCCATCACTGCCACTGCTCCACATTACACCATACAGAAATCTGCACTGGTCCATACCACAACACCTTCTTTTTCGTATTTACTGTCTCTCTCCTGCCCTAGACCCAGATGTCTGACCAGTCAGTCACATTTTCTTTGTGTGAAAACACTCCAAGCCAAAAGCCAAAGAACTAACAGGTGAAAATGCGTTAACACACTGTTTTTAAAGGAACTACGTCCAACATATTCCACACTGCTGTCAATAAAACTGTCCATCTATCATGGATTCTCCTCCTGAGTCTGGTTCACAGGTTCAAAATGGGATTTAAATGGTGGCTAAATGTCATTCAGTGCAATCCAGTCTTGAATATCCAGCATTTGTCACAGTTTTCCTTAATTACGTGAATAGGACCCGATAAAGCTGTCAGTGTGTGTTAATGTGCACACAATGTTTTGGCCAGATCTTTTGCCTTTGACAATGATAAGTAAATAGAAACAAACCAAACAAGCCTTTACAAGCTTAAAGAATGTCAGCGAAGATGTATTACAGTGTTACATGTATAGCAACAGGCCAACAGGCCTTCATTTACATGCTCTGGTAATAGCTAATAAGACACGGCTGCGGTGTAGAACTTAAGTGCACTAAGACATCTGACTGGTGAAACAACAGCTATATCACTGCATGTCAATATGCAGCCTGCAAGAACAATAGATACGGCCCAAGAACAATGTCAGATGTCTTCTGTGGCTTGCCCGTGGTGCACTGGAGAAAGAAGCCCATTTATCTTTTCTGTAATCAAATTAAAAAAAGGGGGGAGAGTGAAGCGAAGCCGTGTGCATGTGTGTGTGTGTGTGTCAGTCTGGCTTCATGTTGTGGTTGTCAGTAGTGGCGAGCATTTGTGGGGGAAAAAAAAAAGGTTAATTGAACTATAATTCACTGCCAGGGATAGCGGTAGAGCATAGGTGAGAGAGCGGAGGAAGAAAGGAAGAGATATGGAGCAGGAGGAATCTCGGTGGGATGACAAATGTGCACTAGCAGCCTAACTGACAGCTAAAGTGTGAGTGAGAGATTGGCTGACACAGACATTTGCAGGACAGCCTCAGGCAGAATCCAGCCAAGGTGAGAAAGATCCATATCCCACCGTACGCAATGGATGTCTCCGCCACATGGAAGTTGCAGGTCCTCTTTTGTTTAGTTACGCATGTGTGATTCTTCTTCACTGTGTAGCAATGGCATGTAAATCTCCCATACCAGGCATGCATGTGACCTCCAACAGGTTACCACATGCAGCCTACATTATACACGAGCCATGAATAACGCCAAGCGCACAAATCACACAGAAGCTGGCTATGCACCTATTTTGAAAAATGCATGCTCTGGAAGCCCTTAGCCACACATATGTTGTCAGGAACTATCAAGAAAAGCTATTCTTGGCTGTGTGGACTCTATGCACTGCATCGTAAGTCATGGCCAGCTTGCACCAGGGACTGGCAGCTCATGCTAATATAAAGACTTATTGTGCTCCCCACTGAGTTTTGAGCAATTGTGTTCAGACGGACATATTTCACCTGTAAGACACATGCACACACAAATACCTGCATGAGCCTGACCACCTCCATCTGCTCAGTGATGCAAGCTTTTGCGACCCTCTGTAAACAGAATCAGAATCCATCTTGCTAATTACCTATCAAATCTATCCGTCATTTTTTTTTTTACCATCTAATTTTTCTTTAGACCCCAAATGAACCCAGACATGTTGATCAATCTCAAGGTTTGGGTGCTTTATTTTTCCCACTCAGATTATTTTGCAGCATAGAGAGATTTTTTATCAAGAATCAAGAAATCCTCAATTGAGCAAGCCAGCGGGCAACAGTGGCAAGGAGTAACTCCCTCAGAGTAGATGGAAGAAACCTCGAGAGGAACCAAAGCTCAAGAGAGGAACCCAGGTCCTCTGCAGGTTGTGGCACAGAAAAGACCTTTTTCTTGTTATGGTTTTAAAAACAAAGCTGTCAATGATATACTGTGTGATTCCTGTGAGCTGCCGCAGTGACGTAAACTAGCCAATCAAAACCGAGCACATCAGTTTTTGCTTGAAGCTACCATGAAAGGAAAATCCCAGTATATAGCAGGATTTTTGTAACAGGCTATATTTTTGTGACATCACAAATCTGTTCTCAAATGATCTGTTGTCTTAGGAAGATTATGGGTGATTTTACATTTCATTCAGAGATTTTTCACAGATGTTCCCACTAAAGTGGTTAAGAGGAATAGCAATACATTGGGGGGAAAAAAGAAATCTGTTTCTTATCTTGATTTCATCTCGTAGTTTCTTCTTTTAGAATGATCAGGAATTCTAAAAGAATTCTCAAAAAGCAGCAAAATCACTCAGAAGACTAAAGCTTTATCACTCCCAATTAAACACATTTAGTTCAATTAACACAAAACCTGCTATTCTTCAGACTTTTCTGTCCTGAAAAGAAAAAAATGCATAGTTAAAAAAATCACATAAGTAGTGCCAGTCTCATCCACTTCCTACTACCAACTGCCAGACCCGACTATGCCACCTGCATGGATTTCATTATTCATTATTCATTCATTCATACTTGTATCATTACTACAAGCTAAACTGCATTTATCTTCCCTCCCTCTATTTTTTTCCCTTTTCATTTCATTTCTTTTCCACTTTCCATCCCAATGTATTGTGCTGTTGTTATGCTCTCTGGTGTCGACCAGAGGAGGATGGGTTCCTCTCTTGAGCCTTGGTTCCTCTCAAGGTTTCTTCTTCCAAAACTGAGGGAGTTTTTCCTTGCCACCGTTTGCCCACTGGCTGCTCATTTGAGGCTCGGACCCGGATCCTTGTAAAGCTGCTTTGTGACAACTTCCTGTTGTAAAAAGCACTATATAAATAAAATTTGATTGATTGATAGTGGATGATGGACAAAGGATGATTTAAATGATCAGGGATGAAGGATACAGTAAAATCTCTGTTTAAAAAAACTATCATTCATAATTCATATATCTGTTAGATGGACAACCATTTATTGAGTCCTCGATGAGAAATGGTTACGTTCATAATGAGACTCCTGTTTCACTCTTAGATCCCAAGATCTGCACTTTATTTACATGCGGTTTAGGCTTCATAACTCAGATCTACAGATCTACAGATCTACAGACCTACAGAGAACCTACAGGAACTGCAATACTTACCTTATCTAACCACTGTGTGATGAATTATCATCTAAAATTCACTTGTTTGCAGCAGAATTTAAATCCCAGTTTAAATGCCAAAGGAGCTTCCAGTGCTGATCTGTCCATGTGTACATGCTCAGACTGCACACAGACTCTAACTGATCAGTGGAAGGGGGCGGGGCTAACAATGTCACTGATCCAGATTTTGGGTTATAGAGGAAAATGAGACGTCAGGGGCTGTTTGCTCTTTTTCTTTGCTCACACGGTGTTCAAATTACACAATAAAAGTTCTGACATACATAAATAAATATAAAAAATGATAAAGGACATTCTTTTTTTCTTTTTTTTTTGGACCACAAGTATTTAGAACAGCATTACTATATCTTTGTCAATCAACCCATAACTATTCATATTTATTGCATTCAGCTTAAAAGCAATGAGACGTAAAGTGTTTTCAGTCCTTATAAGCAAAACAAACACAAACAAATGAAGGCGTGAGTAAATATTTGTTCAAAACATCCAATTCATACACATTTTTAAATTCCGTGAATTTTTTACATATCAAAGACAAACTGGAGTCACCTGCTATGTGTGACTGTCTCCTGTAAATACTTTTCCATTTGTTTGGTGAATAAAAGTGCATTGAACTATGAAATCAGCTCACAAAATTGGCAAATCTGAGCATAATTTGACATCTGTACTTAAACTCAAGAGTAGACACAGATTTCTGGGATTATCTCGAGACACATTTGAGCAGCAGGTTTCCTTTGTCTTTCTACCTGATTTCAAAGTTTTCAAGGTGAAATTACAAAGATGTTAAGGAGGTTTCTTTGTTTTTTATTTCCTCTGGTGCTCATATTCATTAAACTCTTTCATTTATATATATATATTTATTAAAAAAAGGGACATTTCCATTATATGGGCCCTTGAAGCCATTTTATCATGTATGTGATCTTACTGCACTGGCAGATCATTTAGCTTGTTTGAAGAAAGATCAGCTGCCTGAGAAGAAAGATAGCATCCCTTGACAAGGACACCTTGTGCACAAGTGAAAAGATGCAGCTCTAGGTTGATTCATACTGTAATGTTCTTAATATAATTAGAATCACATATTTATTATTACTTGCATGAAATATACTATGAAACTATTATTTGCATGATAGGGTTTCTGATATTCCATATTATTAGCCAGTGCTTGCTTTTTATCCTGGTGCCCTGAGGGCAGGTTCATCCCCCCTAGTACCCTTCCATAAGGTCAGAGTTGTATTCCTTTCACATGGATACTCACCTTTCAACTTCTCTTTTTCCCCTCAGGTAGCAGTCTTACACTCACGGCTACCATTATGCAACGGCACGGTTGCTTCTTTTGTTCCTTTGTCCTCGGGATGAGATTGGATTTTTGTGTCACTTTCAACCTTTTCTGTCACACAGATTCAATTACTCTTCCCCCATAGAGTCGCTCAGTAAATGGTAATGGTTAAAGTGCGCAGGGGGCACAGAATGTCGCTGATGGTGAAAAGAAGAAATACTTGACACTCTTGCAATTAATGGCAGCGAAAGACAAATGGAAACAGTGACAAAGGAGAGAAATGACAAAGTGTTTGACTGATGATTTTCTACACTCAACTTCCCGAGGCCCGTTTTTCACTCCTCCTGTCAATCATGTTCAAGAAAAGCCCCCGTGAGCCCCCTTCCAACTACCAGTCAATCCCACTCTTAAAGGCCAGTCAGATCACTTTATAGTTTCTGTAGGGCATTTGCATTACACTGCAGAATCTGAATTTCAAATTGACCACAGGAGGAGAAAGGGCTGATGGGGTGAAGCCAGTCTGCTGTAAATGCTGGAGATCCATGGCCGGGAATGATCCCAGGACTTAGATTTTCCTTTGAATGACAGCTTCATGATTGTTGTTTAAGCCTTTTTTCTTGGCACTGGACTCTAACATTTGGCAAGATTGGTTTTGCTGACTTAAGGATTTTGAACTTAAGGAGTTTGGCGTTTCTGGGAGTGAGAATCCACTGGTATTACTGCGATGTGTCAATGTGCCAGAGGTTTCTTTCCTAAGGTTTCCATAGATGTGTGCTTATGCTTGCTAGTACATATCCACATGCAATCTAAGTGCCACCAGAGAATAATTAGTGGATTATATTGTGTAAATCGCACTAACCTTGATGCAGTTTAGCAGTTCTAGTGTATCAGAAACCTATTTTGCCTGCATGTAGGTCCAGTTATAAAATGAATGGTAAAAAATAAAAAGAGATATATTTTCATTTTAGCTGAAAGAGAAAAAAATCTGCAAATTTCTCAAAATACATATTAAAATTATATATTATTGTATTGATTAAAAAAAAAAATTCTGGAACATTTCTGTTGGCCTTTTCTGGGCCTGTTAAGTCAAAAAGTGAAACAAATGAGATTTTTTGAACAAATATAGTAGAGCATCTAAAAAGAAATGAAGATTGTTACTTAATATTAATAAATTAACTGTTAGTCCTCAACATTATATGATATTGCTGTGCTTGACTAACCATCCACCTCTCCAGACCTGAACCTCATAGAGGATCTATTGTTAAGAGAAACACCCACCCCAGCAATACAGATGAGCTGAAGGCCACTATCAAAGCAACCTGTGCTTCAGTAAAATGCCAGAAGCTGACCGCTTCCATGCCACACTGCACTGAAGTATGAATGTGTGGTAAAGGAGCCCTAAACCCCCGAATGTATAAATGAATATACCTGTCAGAAGTTTCTATATTTTACATAATTTTCTGTTTGATCTTGAAAATATTTTAATAGAGTGGGAAACTGGATTTCTGATTTTCATGAGCTATAAGCCCTACTGATCGAACAACATCTGATAAAACAGATAAAATATTTGAAACATTTCACTTTACATGTAATGGATATATTATACACCAATCAGCCATAACATTATGACCACCTTCTTGTTTCTATATTAACTGTACTTCAGGCAGGATTGTCTAATAGAGTGGCCAGTGGTCCTGTTGGGTCCTGACCATTGAAGATCAGGGTGAAAGTAGGCGAAGGAAGAATCTATCTATCTATCTATCTATCTATCTATCTATCTATCTATCTATCTATCTATCTATCTATATATATATATATATATATATATATATATATATATATTTCTGCATTTCAGTTTCCAGTTAAGGAAGGCACATCACTGTATACAAATAACAATTCTGGGCAAAACTCCTAGCAGCACATTCGTCTGCCTCTGTAACATGATTAAACTGTAAGTGGTTCTGGATAAGAGCATCTGCCAAATGCTGTAAATATAAAGGGTTTTATCCTAGAGTCTGAGCCAAGAGCCATTTATTATTGAGAGAGTAGGTGTGTAAATCTTACATGTAGATGGGTTTAATAGACATCTTAAGTGATATCATATAATGACATTAATCCAATAAAGACGTTAATGGTATGCCAAGGGGGGATGGTAGTGAATGGGATGTCCATTGTCTTTTCATTGGCTTGAGGATGGCATCATTTTGCAATTCTTCATCAAATTGAGCCCTGTAGGCCTCTGCTCTTCCTCTGCAACTCCTGAGGTGCCCTGCAGGATGAATTTCATGCTCAAAGTGTTATTCATATTCATTTTGCTCATAGTCAAGGTATTCCGTGGATCCTGTCCTTGGGGAAGGATACAATTTTCACTGAGGTTCAGACCTGTTAACCTCTGTGTGCGCTCCAGTTCCTCCTCCAGGCCATTTAGACACAGCCGAGAGAAAATTGAGTAGTAACTCATCTGGGACCATCCACCCTTCGGGAGTGTATGGTAACAGGTTTGTCAAACAAGTTGTACACATGCATTAGACTACTTACAGAGTTCTCTGCTTAGGCTATCTTAGTGGTTTGGTTGGCTTGCAACACATTTACCATTTGACCTTTCGCATGTCACTTCTAAAGCCAGCACAAATGGAGTGTGTTTGGAGCATGCTGGTGTGAAAAAGAGGTAGAAAGCAGAAATCCTTCTGGTATTGTACTCTAGAGTATGTCTCTACGTTGAGATGAAAAACCGATGTGACATCCAAGTTCAGACGTTTAATGGCACGTGAAACCATTGCTCAACCTAGTAACAGAAAGGATTTCCCAGAAGGGAATACCTAAAACACTCCGAATGGTCCCAACTCACTCCTAACTCCTAAGCTGACACGTTTTCATTTTCGTAACTACATTACTGTCATGAACATAAGCGTCAGTTTCATAGCTCCTAAAGTAGAACCTTGTGGGACTCCACATGATGTTCTAAAACCAAATAATTCACAATAGGTTCTGCATTAGGATGAATAACTGATTAATATATCATCAAGGAGTCAAAAAAGGGTTTCAGGATGTGTATATAGCTCCACAGCAACCCTTTGAATGCTTTAATGGTTCTGAGGCAACAAGGATTGAAGGAGTTTATCCTGCTTTTCTTGGAGTAATGGTGCCTACTGTCCAGGGAAGACTTTGTAGAGTTTGTAGCATTGCTGTGGGATTTGTTTGCATTCAGTGACATAAGCAATTGCAAAGCTGGGTAAACACTACCCTACCAAAAGTACTGGATGGAGTGCCATCATTACAGAGAACACAGTTCCATAACTCAGTGCTGGTGGGCTTTATATCCCACTAGCCTATGCCTGGAATTAGGCATGATGCCAATACATTCATGTTTATTCTACTGGCATTACTGGCTCTGTGTGTGTGTGTGTGTGTGTGTGTGTGTGTGTGTGTGTGTGTGTGTGTGTGTGTGTGTGTGTGTGTGTGTGCGCATCTGTGTGTGCATTTGCACATCACTGTCAGCAATGCACGCATTACAAGGGGTGACCACAAACATTTGGACATATAGTGGATATTATTATTAATATATAATCAAATATTTTGACCAAATTAAAAATGCAGCGTCAAATATGTAGATGCAAAATGTAAATGGAACGTAGCTGCAATGCATTGAATTCTAAAGATTAAACGACATACAGAAATAAACGTCCCAGTACACACAAAGGCATCAAATACGTCCCACTCTGAGACCCAGTTTGGTATCTTTAATAAGGGGCACTCAGACGGAGCATGTGGCGACTAAATAGGCTGAATGAAGAAAGGAGGACAGCGGTTCAGTAGAAAATCAGGGCTGAAGGCCCACCATGGGGCAACACAGAGCATTAGACAAATCTCATAAGAGCTGGGTATGTGGAGCTGAGGCAATGTGCAATCAATTCCAGTGTGCTGGCCTGCGGCAGGCCGTTAAGGAGACGGATGGATTGATTTGGCTGTCAGTGCAGCCGTTGCTTCAGGGAGGCCCAGAGGTGCCCTGTGTCATCTGTTTATGTGGCCTCACAAGCCTTCAGAGTCAAGTTCACATTTAAATGCTCCCCAAATTAAACAGCATCTCCTCTTAACCTTTGCTGCATATAGCACAGATCTGGCTTTATGTACTCTCTGCGTCCCTCAGGCCTGCTTCAGCGTGTTCCAAAACAGACGCTGCGGCCCATTTAGATTAGTCCGTGTTCGGTAGGAAATTCACCAAAACATGTTCGTTTTAAAGGGTCCACGTGGTGAAAATCTACACATCTTCCTTAAAATGAGAGAGAACAATGTTGTGTGCAAATAAAGCTAAAGTTTGGAAATAAATCCACAGTGCATACAATATCATATTTCATTCCATCATATTTAAAACACATTTACATATAAATACCTATTTAACTTACAGAACTTTAGCCACACCCATTCATGCATAATGTATAAAGAGTGTTGCAGCCTGGAATGCTTAATTATAGAGTCAGTCAGAACCCAGTCCTAAAGGTGCAGTAACAAAAAAAGCCTGATTAACTCTAGGGAATAAAGATCAGCTGTAAAATGGTCATATAAAAATGAATGATAACTCATTATGAAAAAGTGAAGTGAGAAAATTGGATATGGACCCTTTAAAAATGCACTCATCATCAAGTGTGGGACTGCAGTGTTATTGGGACGGAAGATAAAGGTCAGCAGGAACAATAAATTATAAAACATTTAGACTGATATGGGCAATATTTATTGATCTGCACATACAGAAGTGCTGTCCCTCAGTACGGCGTCAGGTTTAATACAACATGCCAGACGTCTCTGCATGGAGTTGTAGAGGTTCCTAATGGTGTCCTGTGATGGTCCATCCCATGCAGATTGAATGTTCTCACTCAGCTCTGCAGATGGTGCGGTAGGGGTGGAGTGTTGATAGAAGGTCCAATAGCATCCCACACTTTTTCAATCAGGGATAGATCTGGCAATGCAGAGACGATTTGTTGATCATCTCTTCTAAGACGAAAGCAGGACTCATCACTGAAGATAATCTGCTGCCATTCAGAGCTGCTCAGTGACAGTCTGGTCCAACACCATTGCAGTCCTTGGCAATGATGACGTGGTGTTAAGGGCAGTTGTCGTAACTGTCCAGTGTCATGCAGACAAACTGCTGTTGTCACTGACAGGATGCTGCATGAAGGACATCACTGCTCACTGAATGTCATACATGGCTGTTGTGTCACTTTGCGTGTGTCAGACAATCCAATAGGTTTTCCCTCCTTGAATTGTGTAGGTCTCCCAGAACCTTCATGTCGCTGGTGTGTGCCTCTTCTATCCACTCTCACTAACAGTGTGATATAGTAAGGTCTGTATTTGCATGCAATACTTTCCATCCAACTTTCCAGAAGCTGCTTAAACTTCTCTCACAACTTCACTCTTAAAGGACGCTACCAACACAACAGCACGAGTCAAATTTGAAAGCACATGCAACAAGACAATCTCATATGGTTTTTCAAATTCATAAGACATTATAACCCAACAAATCATGTTTTTCTAAAATAAAAAATGTTGTACGATGTTGATGTAAATATTAATTACACAATTATACATTTAAAAACCCATTTTAGTGTGTGAAAATTCACATATGCTGAAATGTGTGGTTTTAGCTAATCAGAACAAGACAGCATTGAAAACACAATGACGAACATCCCGATAACATTAAATTGATCACACAAATAAAGTTGTTTAATTTAATTCATTAAAATTAAGTAAATTAACAAACACAAATATAGGTATTTTGATAGACACACTTCTGTGCTGTAAAGTTAATTAGGTGGCCTGGGATTTATAAGGCTCGTCCAACATCTTTTAGGACAGGCACCTCGCGTTAATCCAACTTGGTTGCCTTTACTATGTACTATTAAGGACAGTGGTTGAAAAGTGTTCTACAGTCTTAAGAGAACATCTACTGAGATACAAATCAATGCTATGTATTCGATTAGCTCTGCCTTACTTGGAATAAAGCTTATTGCAGGTTGTGTATATGTCAGAGATGTAATATGAATTTATCATGTCCATTGAGTCTGTGAGAATCAGTGTATATGAGTGGAGGACATGCTGGTATCACTGAGCATATCAAATCCTGCACTGTAATAAAACCATTTTGATTCATACATAATTACCTCTGGTCAAAGTGGCAACATTCATCTTTAAAATGCTCTGTCCCTACAAAGATTGGCAACAAATGGAGTGATCACCTTTTTCACCCCTAAGAGCTTGCAGGCGCCACAGTAGTAAGCATTAAAGTGGTAAATTAAGCCACTTTTAGGCTTCACCAGGCAGAACCACATACTCAAGGTCAAGTCTAATTTGATACAGAGGTCATTTTAAATATTCATAGTTGACCTGAAGAGTTTTATTATTTACTGCCGTTCTCTCTAGGCCATTAGTCTCTCTAGGCCTTGTTACCCCCACCCCATACACCCACCCACACACACACACACACACACATACACACACATACTCTCACACTCGGATGAAGGCAATGACATCCATCCAGTTCAGTTCTGGGAAGAAACAATGGAAGGCAACTCTGGAAGGCACTTCAAAGCCAAGTGTACTGAATGAGTTAAGGTCATTTATAGGTTTAACAATCATAAACACTAACCGACAGATTTTAGCCAATATAAATGAGTTTACCGTCGTGTCCACACAAAAATGTCCCCCTCAGCATCATTTGCATTTAAATTCATGGTTAATTCAATAGCAATTAGGATTTGGCCTTAAGAGCTTTTGATTTTACTGGTGCGTATAACAGTGGGCAGCGCCTTTTACAGGACGCTTAACCACCTGGAGACATGTTCCCAGGCTCGGAACGAGATGTGTAGCGTTCATTAGAAAGTTCCAGGGTTAGCAAATGTCTCTTTAAATGGCACTAAATGGCAGTAAACCCCAGCAGACCCTAACAGCACACATAAAGCCTGTGAGATTCCTTAGGGAGAGAGTCTTGATGTACGGCATATACTGAACAGGCATCAGCACGGATCACACAAAGGGAAAGCTGACGCTGTTCGGTCCGCAGACTGCATAATGTCATGATGCAGAAACATGTAAATGCATTATTCAGTACTTTGAATTGTACACAAGCATGCATGCTTTGCCTTACGAAAAATGCTGAAGGAGTGAATCACTCATCCGTACGGTGCTCTCAGGGCTTTGGTGCAGTCAGATTACAGCTGCTTTTGAAGATCAAAGTTATAATTTGAGGTCTTACATGAAAATGAAAAATAAAGAAAAAGTAAATTTCAGATAGTGACAGAGATCCTACTAGAAAATAACACTATATAGCAAGAGTTTCTACTACACCACGCTCCTCTTCAGTATAAGAGAAAGATAAAATGGTGTACATGATAGATTGATGGTGGGAAGGTATTCTTTTACTGGAAAACCTGACTAGAAATACCAGCTAAGACAACCTCCCATTATGTATAGAAGTGCTTCTGTGTAACGTCATCACAAAGATGTGTGTGCATCCAGGGGGCAGAAAGCAACAGAAAACATTATTCCTCACATTAGAGAGCAGCAATGACAAGAAATTGGGAAGTAAAACACAGAGAAGGTGGAAAGGAAACACACATTGGCCAAAAATCATAGAAAATGAATTAATTGAGGTAATTATGCAGTCCAAGCTACCAAGGCTTCCAAGGTAATCGATACCAACCATTTCCTCACTGTCCCAAACCTGACTAGTTAACAAGCTGTATGTCTCATGTCATGTAATGTATGTTTACAGTAGTTGTTAACTTCACTTATTGCAATTTGTAAAATGCCCTCATTGTATGCAATTACACTGTGACTTAACATTTGCTTATCTGTGCTAATGATATTGTCATGCTCCTGATATTGTCACATAATAAGAGGGTAAACTTATTATCAATAATATTAAACTTAGTAAATCATTCATAAATATCTGATGACTACATGATGCTGGATATGGGTCATACTGATAGCTAATGTTTCCAATAATGTTATATTTATATGTAATGAAATAGAAACATATCCAGCTCTTAGATTTTATTTTATTATTGAGTCAACAAAAAGTCATAGTATACTCACTGTAAAGTCTACATTGATTACAGAAGCTGACTACTGGTGTTTCCTTGTGATCCGATATGGAACCAGTGCTTTTGCACCCTGTAATGTTTGTAAACTGGAAACCCCTCTCTATATTTACACGTTCTGTGACATGTTTGCGATTCATAATGACCTCCTCTCCACTGTTGGCACTGTTTTGCCTAGAACACATAAGCCAGGCTTTCATGTATACGAAGAAAAATTGAGAAAATCCCATTTTCACTGTTTAGGAGATTATATAAAGCTATTATTCAACAGAAACTCCTGCAGACATGGTAAGAATGTTACATTGTATTATGGTTAAGGCTAGGATTAGAGTAAGGGTTAGTTCTAGATTACATTTAGGTGGAGGTGTAGTTTCAGATCATATAATTTCACTGTTAACTGTGGTCTCTGTGCAAATATTCAATTTCTGCTTGTCTAGGTTGTGTAATTCTTCGAAATTCTTCACCTTGCACAACTCCTGAAATGCTCTTTTAAGTCACATATGTACAAATTCCTCTTGAGATCAGACTGACCTGGAACAACATGCACATGCTGCTGTACATAAATAAGTACACATGCACACATGTTGGCCTGCTTGCAGAATCATGCACATATACACGTCTCCTATAGGAGACTGGTCTGTTTCTTTTTTCCAGCTAATCTCTGTCAGGTGCATCTTCTAAATATGGTCAATTAACTCAGACAATGGTTTTGGCACGTTTCCCTACACTTAGTAAAAGAACACCTGTCTGTTCTTGTGTTTTCTGTTGTTTTCTGTTGCTGGTGATAATCAAACTTCTGTTGAGGATGCACATAAAGATTAGAGTAAAACACTGCAGCATCTGTTCATAAGATCAAAAGTACACTCTTTAATACATATATACAAAAGTGAAGCACTTCAGCTTTGAACTGTAGAGCGGTAGAGCTGTGTTTTCAGGTATAATGGTGCTCCATCCAGTACTTGTGGGATAAATTGGGGGTGAGGCCAGGCGGTGATCTTCCACAACTTTACCACAGTAAAGCTTTTGTTGCTAAATGCAAACAAACTCTTCCTTGGAGACTCAAGGAAGTACTAAACACATTAGCTCTTTAAAACATTCGATTTCAGAAGAAACAATGAGCAGGTATCCCAATAATTTTGTCCATATAGTGTATGTTGCACATGCTGCATATACAATAGTATTCCATGCTTCAAGCAGGATATCTACTTTTCATTGTAAGCAGAGGTTCTGATCATACAATTGCACCTCTTACTCTGTAACATTATCAGTTCAAGTCCTTTACACTGAAAATACAGATTAAGATTGAATTATTGAGTGCATGTAAACACACATTGAAAGAAAAGTAACTACGTACTGAGACTGTATATATCTATAGCACTCAGGACTAGAGAGAGCAGTCCTTACCCTACAACCCTGCAAGACCAGCACATACATTTTACACGAGAAGTCAAAACCATGCTTGTCTCTGGAATTCTGAAGAAAACACCGGCTCACTGAACACTGAGTCGTAATCTGACAAATTACGCAACAATTTAGAGCAGCAGTGTATGCTGTGGGGGCAGACGCGTTACACAACACTCGTGGCATAACAAACAACATGACAAGGGATCCAGCCAAAGTGATCATCTCATCGGCGTGTTGCGCTTGCTGGAGCTGACTTGCAGCTTACTGTCCGCAAAAGAGGTCACTGAACAAATAAAGGCTGCGTCCAGTGCGGCACATGCATTGTCAGGATACATCTTAATCTGGTCAGGCAGTTAAGAATGTAAGTGTGTGGTCGTGATATGACCTTATACTCTTAGCTCATGCCTCTGCATTGGCCTGCCATGTCCTTTCATATTTCACATCTCTGTATATATCCACACACAGATCTTATGTGTGTGTGTGTGTGTGTGTGTGTGTGTGTGTGTGTGTGTGTGTGTGTGTGTGTGTGTGTGTGTGTGTGTGTTTGTGTGTGTGTGAGGAACCTATGTATGTCTGACTGTGTACTGAGTGGTTCACACCTATATAACTGTATTCATGATTTTGACGAAGAGCATTCATGATACCCTCATTGTGCCTCAGAAGCTCTTCCGTGGGATTAGACCAGATGAGCTAGCTTTTGTTTCCCAAATGCATCAGTGAACCTTGGTCACCGGTGACCCCACTGACAGGTTTCCCTCCTTGGAGCGTTTTGGTAAGTAATGACCACTGCTAACACCCTACAAAATCTAATGTTTTGGAGATGCTCTGATCATCTAGCCATCACAATTTGGACCTTAGATCCTTACACCTTCCCAATTATCTTCAACATCAACATCAGCTCTTCACTCCACTGCCTAATAAACTCAAATGGCACTGGGTTTAACACAACATGCCAAATGTCTTGTCATGGAGTTGTAGAGGTTCCTAATGTTGTCCTGTGATGCATCCCATGCATCTTAAATGTTGATAACGATAGTGCATCCAATAGCATCCCATACATTTTCAATCAGGGATAGATCTGGTGATGTGACTGGGCATGACATAGTATCTGTGTCTTAGTACTTATCTGTGTCTTAGCAGTATGTGGACGAGCGTTGTCCTGTTAGAATAACCCACCAGAGTGTGTATTCAGAGTAGTTCGGACCACTGGTTGCAGGACCTCATTGGGTTGTCAATGTGGCTGTAATGAAGACCAAAGGTGATCTGGCACTGGATGAAAATGCACCCACACAATGACACCAGGTCTTCTGGACATGTGACATGTGACAACAACCTGGTGACTTGGAACTGGCCACAGGGGCTCCACACACAGATTTGTTGGTCATCTCCACCAAGACAAAAGCAGAACTTGAACCTTCTCACTGAGTTGCAACTATATTTTGGATGATGATTGTATATCCCACTCCTTGACCTTGTAATGAGATTAATGGGTTTTAATGTTATGGCGGTTTGGTGTATGTGTGTGCTTGTGTTTGTCATGGTGAGGCACACTAATATAATATTTATTATGAAGCTTTTTCAGTTCAATGTTTATGTCTATTTATCATTATCACTGATATCACTGAAACATGTTACGGTGCTCAGTTTCACAAAGTGGAAACCACTAATGTGTGTTTGTGGTGGGTGTGTGTGTGTGTCTCTACAACCATTGTTTACACTGTGACTAATTGCCTTTATCTATCTCAATAAGGATCACTGAGACCTGTTGTAACTTTCATTTAAACACCACCCCACCCATATCACACTTCATTCAATCAGCTTTCGTCTCTGTCTCTTTCAGTTCCCTCCTTTTCAATCTTCCCATCATAGTCTGTGGTTGCGCTCTCTCTGTCCCAGGCTCATTGTACTGGTTGAGTGAGCATGTCTCTGACCCACATTCAGTGCCATCACATTAGCCCCTCTCTTCCGTCCCTCACACACACACACACACGCACACACACACACACACACACACACACACACACACACACACACACACACACACACACACACACACACATTGCATAACGCAGCATTGCATTCACTCCACTGCTCCACTTTTACCCAGGCCTCGGAGGACACTAACAAAGAAGTGCAGAATCACGCATGCAAATGCATGTTTGGGTGTCTGCACTCATGTGCATGAACATATGAAGCTGGGAGAAAGATGAAGACTGGGATTGAGCTTTGAGGAGAGGTGCTTTTATGTGACTCTCTTAGGACAGGAAAGGCCTAAACAGTGTGTGATCACAGAGAACATAATACCCTGCGATGCTCACTAGACTGCAAATAGAAGTTGGAAGTCACTGCGCTTCATGCTTGAGACTGTACCTGTACGTCAGTGTCACTTTGAGAACTTCGAGGCAGTTCAGTGGAATTACAGTACAGTTTGATGCCTGCTTTGGCCAAACGACATGGTTATACCTGTGTACTGTACATTTTTCAAACTCAACTTTGAGCATTGTAATTGTAGGTCTTTCTTTTAGAGAAATTCCAAATAAAGCCACTCTGAACTTGGAGACACACCTGGAGGTCTGATACAGGTAGAGCTCTGACGCACCTCAGCATCCGAAGACAAGTTTTCTGAGAGTCAACAGCTTGTTTGGCAGCTCAAATGATGACACCTTGTAGCTCAGCTTAACACTGGAGCAGGACTCAGTTTCAGCTATGAAGAGAAGACCTGAACCTGCAGTTCAGGCAGGTTCCTCCAGTGTTGCATGCAGCACTGCCAGTGGAGTACTTTTTGACTGGCAGTGTACCTACACCTGAGTATCACTTTGACAATTACTGCCCAGTTGACTTACTGTATTTGAAGTTACAACAGAAACGTATGACAGTAATAAACATTGACAAATTGTTTATTAATTATTACAATAAATTATAAGACATTAAGTTACTAAATATGTAAGTATTAAAATATTTGAGAAACAGCAACCAATAGTATACAAAATACTCCTATAAATAACAGTAATTACTAACCTACACTGTTTGGACAAAAGTATTGGGACACTCATTTATTGTCTATTGTAAACTTAAAGGTACTGGCTGCGGGTTCTTGCTGGTGTGTGTTGTTTTGTGTTGAGTGGTGAGTGTGATTGTTTTGGGTGTTGATTGTAAAGAGTCTTTGGGTATCCTGAAAGGAGATAAAGAAGTGTAACGCCATTCATTCTTCACTCAAATTTTAAATAATGTTGAATCATGTCTTAAGTAGTGTCAATTCATGTTTATTACTCTCATAAGTGCTGTAAATTGTTATGCTTGTTGTAAAGTGTTACCAAGTTAATTTACAAAAAATCTTGAAAGAGGATTATCTGCCAGCACAGTGAGATGTCTGTACTTGCTTAGATTACAAGAAGTAAAATAAATAATTCAAGAATATTGACTCAATTAGAAATGTTAAACCTATTGCCTGTATGTAAGAGGCTTTAACTTCTATCCATACTTTGGATGCAGTTATGTGCTGTTTTCATATCACAGGATTAGAGTAGCTTACAGACATGATAAACATATCATAACAAACTACAAGACTTACCCTCATTGTGTGAATAATCTGGTTTGGAAAACATCTAAATTGCACTCTTTTCCAACTGAATTAATTCCCAGGTTCCAGTGCATGTTTACTGCTCTGTCCACATGTACAAACTCTGACTGATCAGTGGGAGGGGGTGGGGCTAATGACATCACAGACCTAGATATTGGGTCACAGAGGAAAATGAGAAGGGAGGGGCTGTTTGCTCTCTTTTTTGCCTACACAGTGTTTAAATTTCAGAATAAAAGTCCTGAGAAAGGAAATAACTGATACATAGTGTATGTATGATTATAGTAAAGGACATAGAGGTTGTTTTGTTACTTAATTTTGACTTCTGTCAAGCATTTTGAAGAACTTAATTTGATAAACATCCCTAATTTGATAAAGTATCCTTTCTGAGATGTAAAGTGCTGATGAAAGCATGGACAAGTTCTGACAAATATCTAAATGCCATTCATATTTACATCTCAAATGAAGAGAAATTTGAGCAGCCTAGGACCTACTGAAAATAATTATATCTGGAATGTGCGACTGTCTACTATAAATACTTTTCGAATGTTTTGGTGAATAAAAGAACCCAGATCTCTTCCATTGTGTGCAAGCTGCACTGAGATTCTATTGTGTGAAATACTGCATTCACTGCAGCAGCGGTCAGATCCTCCTTCTCCTCACTGTGATAGACAGTGCCCCTCTGTGGTCATGTGTGAAAAGAGCAAAGACAACAAACAGGTGTGCCGTGTCTGCAGTCCTTTTGTTCTCATACAGTTCTTTATGGTCAACATAAACAATGCGTTTGTTTTTCCTGCAGTAAATATAACACAGCGTATGAAATAACAGTTAATAATGTGAATGTGCATGTCAGGTTTTTAACAGCTGGCTGGTTTTACTGTAGTGGTTGAACGGGCCAAACAAAAGAATGCCCTACAGTTTGTCATGTGGGCTATAGGTTAGAGTTTGGGTGGTCCTAGTCCTCTCCATCCATCCATGCCCTATTATAAACACAATCAAATTCAGGAGGGAAAGAGAACAAAATGAATCTCATCCCAATGGAAGCCCATTAGGCTTGCTTGATTAAGACTTGATTCTTGGGGAGCTCTCAATTTTACAGTCAGTGCACATGCAAATTTCCCCATGGTGAAGCAGCGAGTGTGCTTCAGCCGTGTGGTCCACCGCATTCATCAGAGAGCCGGAGAGAGAGCAGGTGTAGTGAGTCATTCATCCTGAGGAATGATACTGGGCATACGGTCTTCCAGCAGCATGTATTTATTTGTGCAGTTTCTAAAGGTTAATGGCCATTTCCTTTCGGAAATCTGTGGCCTAGCGCTAAAATATGCTATTCATAACAGAGAGGGTTGTTATTCATAGGCAGAGAGGAACTCAAAAAGTAATTTTACTAAGTGCAAAACACGGGATGATGGATTTGACCCAGGTTACCCGACCTGGAAGATTTATTGTCCTGAAAACAATGGGACAACCTGTGTAGAGCCCTTAACCTTCAGAACCCTAGGCCATGTTTGTGGGATGTTTTTGTAGTTTGACAAAAACTAGAAGTATTTTTAGGAGGACACTCACACATTCCAGATATTGTTATTGTCAGTAGATCCTAGGCTACTAAGATTTCTCTTCGTCTGAGATGTAAAAATGAACAGAATTTAGATTTTTGTATGAATTTGACCATGTTTTGTTAAAAACTGTACCTTTCATCTACATTTTTTTGTTTTTTTGTTTGTAAGTATTAAAACACTTCACAATCCTGATGGAAATCAATCCTCCAGAGTGTTTTTGAGATGAAAATGCAGAGTTATTTTGACGAGTTATTTGTAATGATTAGATTGACAAGATGTTCAAATAATCATATTTATTAAAAAAAAAAGAAAGAACATAAGAGCAAACAGCCCCTTTCTTCTCATTTTCCTCTATACCTTTATAGTATCAGGATCAGTGACATAATTAGCCCCGCCCCCTCTCACCTGATCAGTCAGAGTCTGTGTGCAGGTTGAGCATGTATGCATACACAGAGCTGTAAACATGCGCTGGAAAAACCTTTGGCATTTTGTGGATTAAATTCAGTCTGAACAAGTGAATTCTGTTTGTATTTAGAGCTGCTGCTGTTTCATCACACAATAATGAGATGACATGTTTAGATAGTGTCTCATAAATTATGATCCTGAGTTATGGAGCTTACAATAATAAGAGCGGCCTAGCATGTAAATAAAGGCAAAATGTGGCTGTCGGGGTTCTGAGTGTTAAAGAAGTGACTTTAAGCAGAACAGACATTTTGGCAAATTATTTGATTGATAGACTTCATTTTTAGACTTCAGTATTCATCAACTCTCCCCCTAAAACCAGTTTTCCTGCAGGCTTCACATCCAACACAAATCTAAAAACCTAATTTTGCCGATGAAGCTCCTCAGAAAGCAGTAATTGGATTGATCAAGTGGGCTCAATTAAGGTTGGAGTCAAAGTCTGCAGGAAGGTGGGTTTCCAAGGGAAGGTGGATCTTGATAGCGTTCTCCTTTACTATTCAAAAGTAGCTTTCTGACCTGAACGTCTCTGACATTTCATTTCATTTCATTTCTTTCTATGAAGTGAACCATGAAGGGATTTAATGCTGCAAAGAGCTGATTATTCTTGTGTTATTAATCTGATTCCCTTTTTATTGAACTAATTTCAGTTTGTCTGCTCATCCAGTGACCTCCCTAAAAGAATCAGGACCTTTGAGATGGATTCTATGCCCTTGGTTTGCTGGTAGGAAAGCCAACCTATCTGGTTTTAAGGTGGACAAGCATCAATTATTTTTAATTTTCCCCCTTAACTCAAATGTAGCTGATGTCAGAGAATGTTCTGGTGTGTTCCCATTCAAGACAAAGAACACCATTAATATATTTAATTTCAAATTGACACAAAGTACAAATTATTCATTTATATTTTGTCATTTATTCATTGTGTCAGAAAATAAGCATTAAATTCATTTTTTTCACCAAAATGGCATCAAAAACCAAATAAAACATTAAATGTTTCAGTAATTAGGAGACTCACTTGTAGGATTCTGCAGGTGGATCTTTCCACACATCAGTTGTCCACCTTTTTATTTTGCTTCTCACCATTAAAGTAACCCCAAGCACACTGAATGTTTAAGAGTTGAGGTCTGGACTCTGGTGGTCAATCTATTGTTCTGACAACAGTAGCAGCTTCAGAAATCTTCTGCTGTGGTCATTTTAATCAGCTGTGAAATCTTTCAGACCATCAGCAATGAGTTGTCTTCCCACTTTGGGAGGACAGAAAGAAACACGTGATGTTTTTTAAAGATCTGAGGTTGAGGAGATTGATATTTTCTTCTCTGACAAGTGAAAGCTTTATGCTTTAATGCTTTAAAGCTCTATTATTTAATGGTAATGCTTTGGTGGTCTACCAGGTGTTCAGCTGTTGTTAGAAGTCTAATCAATTTTTTTTTTACTTTGTTTTCCAGTTTATGAATTTCCTTTTCCGTGTGCCATCTTCTGAGTAATATCTCCTGAGAAATAATCATAAAAATATATCAAAGAGAATTGATTAAACACTGCAATGCCACAAGTCATGCGATATCAGTGTGCAAATTATGAAGTTGTTCGAGTGAGGCATCATGGTGGGTGCCAGATGGATGGGACATTCCATTTCCGGACACATTGTGTGGGCATTTAACATCCCTTAATTCACAGTATCCAAGGTATGTGCCAGAAATCCATGGCATTACCATTCACAGTGGAAAGCCAGAAGAAATCGTGGGATTCTAATACTAATGGGAAGAAGGATAAAGGTTACCAAGAACAATAAATGATAAAAAAATTTAGACTGATGTGATTAATATTTATTGATCTATGCAACATTCCAGACATCTCAACATGTGGTTCTAGAGGTTCCTTATGCTGTCCTGTGATTATCCATCCTATGCAGCTTGAATAGAGTGGGTGGAGTGTTGATGGAATGTCCAATAGCATCCCACACATTTTCAATTAGGGACAGGTCTGGAGATGCAGTTGCTGGATTTCATGGATTCATTGGTCGTCTCTACCAAGACAAAAGTGGGCCTTGTCAGTAAAGATCACCGACTGCCATTCTGATTGACTCCATGACAGTCTGGCATGACACTGACATGGTGTTAAGGGCATTCATTGTGATGGTCTGCATGCATGTGGTGCTGGTACTTACCGGATGATTCTTGGAGGGCATCACTGCTCACTGAATGTCTGCAAATGTTGTTGGACAACCCATTTAGGTCTCCCAGATTCTTCATGTCACTGGTGAGTACCTTCTTCTCCATCAGTGCATGTCCAGTTTGGTGCAATGCTTTCCTAGACCGTCTCAAACTCTTCTCAGAGGCAGACTTCACTTACAAAGGATGCTACCAACACAACATCATGAGTCAGAATGGAAAGCATGCACAAGGAGACAACCTTATATGGTCAGTCAGGTACAGCGAAAAGACCCAACCTTGCTTACTTCACATCATGCAAGTTTCAATTCCTTCTGGTTTCAACAATTTTTATATTATAAATTTTATATTATATTATAAAACTATTCTCTTACCCACCAAAGTGAAAAATTACCCTGTAATATTGATCATGTATCCTTTAACAGTACACTAATACTCAGGTTGCTTATCTTTCTGCCTTCTCTCCGTATGCCTGCATGCTGTGTTTGCCTGACTCACACACACACCACACACACACACACACACACACACACACACACACACACACACACACACACACCTACACCACAAATAAACCATTCATCTTTCTAATGAAGCGTGTGTTGTGCTAGCCTCTGATCTACCGTCTCCCCCTCAGCACCTGCTCCAGGAGATGGCAGGACATGTGAGGCGCTGAGTCAGCAAACAGGCCCAGCACATGCTCACCACGTCCAGAACGCTGTCCCATGAGTCTGAACGGCCAGACCACAGCAACGCCAGAACAGAGAGGAACACTCATCTCTCACAGTTACAGCTCGGCCTCATACACTGAGCTGGCAGAACAATCATACTAATGTTTGTCACATCAATAAGACCTGCTGAAGTGATGAAGCAGCAGCGAATGTCCTCCCCTAAGAATAGTCATCAGTAACTAGAGGTGAAAATGAGTTTCAAAAACACCGTTAATGTGATAGACCGTATACACAATTGCTCTATTAGCCCAAACACAGTCAATCAGCACTGACCTGCTTGATTTCCACAGTTTGCTTTGTTAGGGTTGCACTGGCTATTACACTCTATATGGACAAAACTACTAGGACACCTGATCATTCATTGTTTCCTCCAAACAGATCACGCTTTTCTTTGGGGTAACTGTATCTACTGTTCAGGGAAGACTTTCTACTAGAGCAACTAGAGCATTAGTGAAGTCAATATGTTGGATGATGACCACCCCACCTCATTCCCAACTTTCCAGCTCATCCCAGAAGTATGACGCACAATCATTCCACAGATCCACTGCTCCACAGCTCAATGCCCCTCTAGTCCGCACCTGGCATTAGGCATGTTTCATCTGCTCCAGAGAATGCATTCATTAGATGGGGTGTCTACAAACCTTTGAACATAAAGAGTAGGCTAAAGTAAACCTAAAAAGACCCTACCCCACACATCAGCATCACGCATATAGTATACTTACATCACCAACCTTTTACGTAAGCTCAAATAAGCTTATGTGGTGTGTATTATAGGTCTAATTTGGTTCTGACATAGCTTCTTTAAAATCATGTTGATGGTTCCACAGACTTATAGCAGAGAGAGTGCCTTCTCTGTCATTGCCACACTAGGTTAAGAACACTGCACTATGTCCACGCAAGAACTGCATAACCCATAATTCATAGTTGTTTTAAATCCTGTAATTTTACTCAAAATGGTACTCTATACAGGGTTCTATTTCAGGTCGGAAAACATATTTCTAATTCTACTTCTGTGTTTGTCTTTTCAAGCCAATCTGGAAAACTTTGTGTTTCATGATGAACATTTTTATTTGTTCTCCATTGTAGCTGGTTTTGTCTGAAGGCAACAATGTGTGAAAGCAACAAGCCATATCTTTAGCTTCCTCTTCACAATATTAAGTAGGTCCCAATTATGCCACTGCAACATATCTGATGATTCCTGTGGTACCTGGCACCAAGATATCAGCAGCAGATCCTTTACGTCCTGTAAGTTGTGAGGTGGAGCCTACATGGATTACATCGGTGAGCTTCGGGTGTTGACTGTTCATCGGTTGACCCTTCTTGGACTGCTTTTGGTAGGTACTGAACACTGCATACTTGACAGAAAACAAGACTTGCCTGTGCAATTTGCACATGTCACAATAACTCAATCCTTATTTTATTATACTTTTTTTTATCACATCACCTTCAAGAACTGACTCTTCAGTTGTAGCCACCTCTTGACAGGAGCTGCTGTAGATGAAGGTAAATGATCTTTATAAATTCACCTGTCAGTAGCACTAATTTTATGGCTGATTGATGTGCATTTATATAGAGAGACATATTGAAGCCCTGTCGATGACTGTATCAGTTAGTTTTAGAAACCATGTAAGCAAATATATGTTATATTATTTAACAATTTGGCAAAGGCAAGTGATGACCAAAGTCAGTGATATCAGCCTCGGCGCTCCCCGGTGGAAAAACTAAAGAAGTAAACTTCAGACAGCAAACATGTCTTGGCTGATTGATTACATCTGGTGCAAGGGGAAATTGTGTAAATTAGATTGCTGGCCAAATCATCTCATTAAGTAAAAGCAAGCAAAAATGACTGCTCTCTCTCTCTCTCTCTCTCTCTCTCACTCTCTCTCCCTCCCTCTTTGTTATGGTTGCTTTCATCTAATACAAAGTCTCTGACATTTCTCATGTACATACAACTAATCAAATGAAACCCATTATTATTCATTTTTGTAAAAAGAAAAAAGTGCAGCAAAGACGGAGGAACAGAGCTTTGGGGCTACTCCAAGGTCAGCCCCATGCATCCACTAAAGGGCTGGTGACGGGGGGGGTGTCGAGCAAGGCAGTGGAACAGCAGCACTAATCTCAGCCAGAGCGGCCATTTATGATGGGGCCCGTCGGCTCCTCTGTTGGCATATTTCGCCTTGACGAGTCTCATTTATTAAGCGCTGGGCTTTCGCAAGCGCCGCGCTGGCTGGCAATCACCTTTTCAGCATCCCAATTAACTCCGTCTTAATTGATGTTAGATGTATTAAAGTTAATGAGGCGGCGGTCCATCTGTTGAGCGGAGAAGCGAAGAGGGTATTATCATTGAGAGGGCAACACACACACACACAATGCAGCAAGGACAGCGGTTTGGGGAGAAGGCCTGGCACGCAGCAGGGGATAAGACAAAGAAGTGTTTGGCAAGCGCACTGTACACTCGAGCGCAGACACACACCTGGCATCGCTCGGCTGTTCCTCTCCATTCAGGGCTCGTGCATTTTTACGAGTTTCATATATCAGTGATGTGGGTCTGTATAAAGAGGATGTATATATGACATATGATTAATGAGGCTCAACCAGCTCAGAACGTCCAATAAATAATAAATCTCAATTTTACTCATACATACACACTGTGTGGCCTCAGATTAAATTTTCATTTGAGACGATAATGCCTGGAGCAGGCTGGCACTGGGAATGTGCTTTCTCTCTCTCCCATGCTCTCTTGTTCTCTCTCTCTCTCTCTCTCTCTCTCTCTCTCTCTCTCTCTCTCTCGCTCTCTATTATCAGAGGTGTAGAGGTGGCTACCTGGTCACCAAGATCATGTGGATGACTAATTTGGTCAGGTTAGTCATACTGGTGGATTAGCATCATCAGAATGGTCAGATACCAGTGTCATGCTGTTTTTGCTGGTTGTGCTGGTCAAGCGATGTGGTTATGCCAGTTCATCTAATTGTCATGATGGTGATGCAGCAATGCTGCTCAAGCATGGTCATGCTGATTGACTAGATCAGTCAGATAACCATCAAAGTCAAATGAAGACAAAAGAAGACTCTAGAACTTGGCCAGTAATATATTACATATGGCAAATGGAAATGTGTTGCTATGTGAGGTTCTGACCTGACCATGACAGAAAGTCAGAATCCAACTGGACCTATTCAGACTTTGGTTAGAATGCATTTCTGTCCTCCATAGATAGATAGATAGATAGAGGGGGCAGGGCTAATGACATCACTAACCCAGGTATTGGGTTATATAGGAAAACGAGAAGGGCGGGGCTTTTTGTTCTCTTTCTTTGCTCACAGAATAAAATTTAACAATAAAAGTCCTGAGAATGGATAATACTGTTACATACATAAATAACACAAACAATAAAGGACATTCAAGTTGTTATTGTATTTTTTTGTTTGTTTGTTTTGTTTTTTTATCATTTGCTGATCAATTTTCAACAGAATTTCTGAGCTTTAAAGGGATTTTTAGTCCTTATAAGGAAAAAAATAAATAATTTTAAAAATAAAAAAATGAAATTGTAGGTTTTTGATTAAAACATGGTCAGGTTCATACAAATATCTAAATTGTTTTAATATGTTTATTTTATAAAAAATAAATAATTGTTTATTTTATATTTGTTCTATTTTTTTGTTGAATAAAAGTATGTCAAACTATAAAAACAACCCACAAATTTGGTCTAGAGTTCTGAAGGTCTGAAGGTTGGTCTGAAGGTCAAGAGTAAGACTTATGCCAGATTGTTTGATGCTGTTAAAGGAGGTCAGGAGGAGGAGGAGGAGGAGGAGGAGGAAGAGTGTAGATAATGAAGCTGAGTGAACTGTTGGCTGAGTGTGCAGAACAGGTGAGGATTTGAAGACGAGTGATTGGTCAGAAGAGCTTTATATGCTCTCTCTCCTCTTCTTTGTTATGGTTGCTTACATCCGCTGTAGCCCATTAAAGCAGAAGATTCCATATGTTTTGTGTGTGTGTGTGGGTCATGACACATGGAATCATACCCTTGAGATCTCTCCCCCCCCCCCTCTCTCTCTCTCTCTCTCTCTCTCTGTGTACCCGAGGCTTGTTTAACTGTTTAGATAATATCAAAATGAGAGCTGTGATCGGTGCTGTTGCTCCAGGCCATTCATAGATCTCCAATAGCACCAGCAATGTCACTCTATAGAGCACAAATAGAAACACAGACACACACACACACACAGACACACACACACACACACACACACACATACACACACACACACACACACAAACACACGCATGCACACATACAAATACACACACACACACACAAAGAGAGCAATGAAGAATGTGCAGCAATGAAGAATGTGCAGCAATGAAGAACAGAAACCTGAACAAGAAAGCCAGGGAGAGCTAATTGAATGAAGTGGGGTGCTGTTGTCCCAGAGAATAGCAGATATGCAATGATCCACGCAGTCAGCACACGGTATAACACATGGTTCTCATAACCTGGTCATTACCACATTATTTGGCCATTTGTTTATATCAAGGCATATTACAGTTGGAGAACATTTGCTGATAAGCAGAGATCCACTCTTTACCCCTCCCATGGTGAAGCTGGTCATATGTGATATACGTGACCTGAAAGGACAAAAAGAAAACACTCATTCAGTGCTTCGGTGTTTATTAGTGATACAAACCAATACAAACCTCCTTCCTTCTCGGTTCCTTTACTGCGTCACATCTCACAAACATGCATCACAATGTCATGAGAATCTCATCCCAGCAGAGGGGATGCCCAGCTACTACCACATGTAGGTGACTGGGATTTGATTCCCAGTCTGGGCAACTATGCTGTGCCACACCAGTCTTTGGGCAAGACCCCTACCACTACTCTGGCCCACCTCTGTAATGTGAGTATCCTTGTAAGTCACTCTGGACAAGAGCATCAACTAAGTGGCATAAATGTAAACAACGACATGCATCACCATTCAAAAGCATCCAGATCGAAGGCCCTTTTCTTGTGCATTATGTGGAAAAGGCCTTTTTGTCCTTTACATTTCATTCTCTCACATTTAATGAGCTTCTTCTCAAATGTTTAGTGAAGTAATATGCAAATAAAATGCAAATGAACCCGTGTTTCCATCAACTACTGTTATGCATAAAGCATGGCGTAACATGCTTGAAATATACATCACGAGAGTCTCTCTCACTGTGTGTGACAAGTAGAGCCCAGGCCTTTGAGTCTTTATTAGCTCTCATTAAAGCCATTTTGACAACTCTGTCAGTGTTACACGGCTAAAGCCATTATAGTCCAGAGATGCTAGTTAGAACGGGCAGTGGCCCATTTAACCTGAAGCCTCTGCCAGACCCCTTGGAATGACATCACAAGGTGATTGAGGTGTATATGATTAGATTTGAAACATTGTTGATTATCATTTAATTGTATTCTATTGCCCAAAATACACTATATGGTCAAAAGTATTGGGACACATGCTCATTCATTGTCTTCAATGAGTTAAATGAGTTTATCCTGCCTATTTTTTGGACCAACTGTCTCTACTTTTCACTGTCTACAAATTTCCACAAAATGTTCTGCTTTAAATGAGTCTTCCATGAAGGTCATTTGTGCAGATTCTGCTGCACAGTAGAACAGTTCACCACATCACGTGTGCCACATCTTTCTTAATGTCTTTTGCAGTCAAACAGGGCTTCTGGTTTGATTTTATAGCAATCAAGCAGGCAGATCTCTGAGCAGATCATCCAAACCTCAGGTTGACCCTCCCCCATTCCTGTTTGTAATTATAATTCCTTAATGCAATACATTCCAAGCACTAGGAAATAATGATTTTCTAAAATTTTAGACTGATATAGGCAAAATTTATTGATCTACACATACAGAAGTAGTGTCTCTCAGCATGGAGAGTCATAGCAATTCCTAATGGTGTCCTGTGATGATCCATCCCATGCAGCTTGAATGTTCTCACTGAGTTTTTCAGATTGTGTGGTAGGGGTGGAGTGTTGATAGAGCGTCCAGTAGCATCCCACACATTTTCAATCAGGGATAGAGCTGGAGATGAGACTGACCACGGCATTATATCTGTGTCTTCAAGGTGAGATCTTGAGAGCAGCAGTATGTGGATGAGCACCAAAGTGTGTGTTCAGGAATGGTAGGACTAATGGTGCTGTGGTATTGCACAAAATCGCACCTCACACAATGACAGCAGGCCTTCTGGACATGTGACGTGATTCCATGACAGTCTGGCACATCACCATTGCAGTCATACATTGCAATTGGTTGATACCTTCTGGGTGCAACTATTTTTTTATGGTGAGTGTATTACAATAATTTTGTACTGCAATAATTTTAAGTTTTCACAGCAACTTAAACCAACTGGGGGCCCAAATTTTGCATCCCACTCTATAGAAGGTAGGTGGGCCAGTGAGGACCAAGTTGGTATTTCTGATGAAGTGACGGATGAAGTAAGTGGAAGTGTTCCTGTTAAAGTGTTATTATAAAACTCTCACAGAGGTCCAAACGTCCACCACTTTTCATTTTTACTGTCTGACAGTACTTTCAAACCCATTCTAGACTCTGGACCAGTGCTTTACAGAGACACAGAGCAATAGTGAGAAGCAGTCTACAAAAAAAAGGGGGGGGGGAAGAAAAAACAGCAGGATCGTGAATGTGATCAAATTTCATGGTTCAGTTCTCCCTTCCTCTGTCTGTCCGCTGAAATAGCCAAACAATTTACAATCATCCTACACATTAACCTTTCTGGAGCTGCAGCGGGCCATCGCTCATATAGCCTCAATGAGATGCTACGCATGCTTGATGAAAAAAAAAAACGAGAGTGGAATGGGCTTCTAGAAAAGAGGGGGAAAATGAAAAGGAAAAATAAAGGATTTAAGGCAGAAGGAAAGAAAGGTGGCCTATTGTTGAACGTGGGACCGGCATATTTAACCTGCCCATCTGCATGAAATATGGCCGCCAGCCATGGCTCCGCTTCACTGCTCCCGAGGACGTAGTTAACATTTCCGCAGGTGAAAGGGGAGGCATCGTTAAAAAAAGCCAAGCGCCGGGGAGGCTCATCTCAGAGCTGCCCCAAGCCATTTACTGCATGAGAGCCCCATATCACCATCAATCCCCCTGCCAAGGACCAGGAGGCACCCATTGCATCTCACGGGCTTACAGCTGGAAGCTCTCCACCATAAAGATGCACAACATCCATCCCATGAAACCGCTTACAAGAGCTGGCTGTCTCATCATGTACAGTGGATGCATCAATTAAAAAGCCCATATAATGGAAAATCAACTTTCCATACCTTTTTGGAAATATAAGAGTTTGATGCAGCCTATTCCCTGTTCCCTGGAGATTCCAAAGTCATCATGTATGTGATGTCATAACCTTGAACACATTTTACACATTTACTCATGGCTACCCGTTCAGCCTAGAGCAACTTAGTCACAATGAAGTCAGAAGAAGTTCAACAGTCAGAATAGATGTGCTGTAAGCAATAACAATCTTAACCCTTTAAAGCCACGTGTATCATATTTTTTTACTTCTGCAACATGTGATAATATTAAATATTTTTTATCGAAAATATAATTCCTTAAAATCAGATGTTTACTGCCCCCTTGTGGATTATCCATGCAGTACATGCACCAGAAAGGATACATATAGATTTCTAAGGCAACTTAGATAATGGGGTTAATAATTGTGTATACTGTTTAAAACTGTTGTTTTAATTAAAAAAAAAAAGAAAACGCTGTGCACAGTGATTTGTATTATCTGTAATAAACTAATAAAAGTCATACACAGACAATGTTATTTAAGGTCTTGTTATTATAACAGCAATTACTTGATGGTTCAGGCTTTAAAGGGTTAAATGCACAGTTTAATTCAATGTGATTTCAAGGTTGTAGAGAAATTCAATTATCAAATTATTTGCACTTATTTTTGACTAATTAGCATGAAAACATGCAGTAGTAACTTATATTTTTGTAGGCCTATGGCTGGAGTGAACTTTAACCTCAACTGTACTGCAAACTCCAAAGTCCTAGGTATGTAAGTTAATGCAACAGAAATATCACTTTTAATTCCATAAAGGTTTTTTTTCTAACAGTATTTCTCACCCCAGTCCTGGAGGCACCTCTACCCTGCATATTTTAGAGATTCCCATGCTCCAAACACCTGATTCAACTAATCGGGTCATTAATAAGCCCTTTCAGAATAGCATGTGGGTGTGATAAAAACATGCTGGGCAGTGGTGCCTCCAGGGCCAGGGTTGAGAAAAACTGCTTTAGAACTTTAAAGAGCAACACCAGCAGCTGGTTAGCACCACCTTCTTTCTCCTCAGGGTTTTGCAGGTGTGGGTTCAGTTTTTTTTTCTGAGATTCATTGTAAAGCAGAAGGTACTTTTCTGTAAATCAATACACTATAAAATGACACACAAAAAGCTACTAGACTGTTTCGGCTACATTTTTCAATAATTTTAGTAATTTTAGTAATTTCACTGCGGATTCCTCTCACCCTGGACACAAGCTCTTTCAACTCCTCCCTTCCAGCAGGTGCTACAGAAATCTTTACACTGAGACTGCCAGACACAGAAGCAGTCTGTGAACATAAGTACTCCTGTTCTACAGATCAATATTACACCTTACTGCACTCTCAACATTGACCATCGCTTTTTCACTCCCGTACATGATGGACTACTGTTTGCACTACTGCACTACTGTACTTAACTTATTGCTTGACCTGGTTTGTACAGTACATCATCTGTACACTATTACCCTTGTATAATGTAGTCTGAATATACAGTGTATATTGTTCATAGTGTGTATTCTGTATATACTGTATATAGTGTGTATACTGTATATACTGTGTATATTGTTCATAGTGTGTATACTGTATATATTGTATATAGTGTATATACTGTATATACTGTGTATATTGTTTTAGATTGTATACTGTATATACTGTGTATATTGTTCATAGTTTGTATACTGTACATATTGTATATAGTGTGTACACTGTATATACTGTGTATATTGTTCATAGTGTGTATACTGTATATATTGTATATAGTGTGTATACTGTATATATTGTATATAGTGTGTATACTGTATATACTGTGTATATTGTTCATAGTGTGTATACTGTATATATTGTATATAGTGTGTATACTGTATATACTGTGTATATTGTTCATAGTTTGTATACTGTATATATTGTATATAGTGTGTATACTGTATATACTATGTATATTGTTTTTAGAATGTATACTGTACATACTGTATATATTGATTTTAGAGTGTATACTGTATATACTGTGTATATTGTTCATAGTGTGTATACTGTATATATTGTATATAGTGTGTATACTGTATATACTGTGTATATTGTTCATAGTGTGTATACTGTATATACTGTGTATATTGTTTATATTGTGTATACCGTATATACTGTATACAGAATTATTTACATGGCAGTGTTCTTGTTAATAATCACGTAGCAGGGCAGAGGTCAGCAGGGTCACAGCCTCCAGAGTGGTGCAGGAGTGGAGGCTCCTATAATGCCTGCCAGATGGGAGGAGGGTGAAAAGTCAATGGTTTGGGTGAGAAGTGTCCTTGATGATGTTTATCACCCTGCCCAGGCAACATTTGTGATAAATGCCCTGAATGGTGGGTAACTGAGTGCCTGTGATGCAGTCTGCAGAGCAGTTGCTGTACGATGCTGAGATGTAGTTGGTGAATATGCTCTCAATGGTATAGTGGTAAAAGTTCACCAGGTTCCTTGGACACAGATGAGATTCCTTAAGGCTCTGAAGGAAGTAATGATGCTCTTGTGCCTTTTTGACCAGGGTGGAGGAGTTCAGAGACCAGCTGAGATCATTGGAGATGCTGTAGATGCTGAAGAACTTGAAAATTTGGAGAGGTGTCAACAAGGCCTATGATGAAAGGAACATCATTCCTACTGTAAAGCACAAAGGTGGATCGCTGATGTTTTGAGGATGTGTGAGCTACAAAGTTGAAGGAAAGATGACTGCAGTACAATTTCAGCAAATACTGGAGACACTTTTGCACTCATCAGCTCGGAAACTTCACATGGGACGTACTTGAACATTCCAACATGGCAACGACCCAAAACACAAGGCCAAGTCGCCCTGCCATTGGCTACAGCAGTTCTGGAGTGGCCATCTCAGTCTCCTCACCTCAGAATCATTGACCACTATGGGGAGATCTCAAGTGCACAGTTCATGCAAAACAGGCCAGGAATTTACAGGAACTGGAGGCTTTTTGCACAGAATGGGCAGCTTTACCATCTGAGAAAATAAAAAGCCTCATCCACAACTACCACAGCTATCATTGATGTTAGAGGGGCCAATACACGGTATTGGAACTGGGGTATGTAAACTTTTGATCAGGGTCATTTGGGCGTTTTTAGTAGTCATTATGATTTAAAAAGAGAAAATACAGTCGTTTAACAATAGATGGCTTCATATTCTCTGAAAAAAGGCCAAGAAAGCAAACATTCTGCCGGGGTATGTAAACTTTTGAGCACAACAATATTGTGTATAGTGCATATATTTGTTTATACTGTGTATACTGTATATAGTGTTGTCTGTACGTTATATGTACACTGTATTTATTACTGAAGACAGACATCAACATCTAGAAATTAATTTCTTGTGTGTGTAAACACAAACTTGAGTCTGATTCAGAAAGTGATGACATTCATATCTAACACAGTGAAAATTATAAAAATACAGATCATTGCTCAGACAAGGACACACAATATTACTTGTTCTGACTGTCAGGTTTCATTGGGCTGTGAATTGATGTGCCCAAAGATGTGAAAGCAATTAGTTCTATTTTAAATGAGGACACATGAGGAATCACACATAGTGGCTCTTTAGCGGTTCATTTCTCACCTGCATGTTAATTTCTAATGTGTGTGTGTGTGTGTGTGTCTGTGTGTGAGCTGACCTTCTACTCTCATGCACTAGCCATCATAGGTCTACTTATATTCTATAGGGTGACCATATTTTGGGCACTGAGGACACATGGACATCGATCGTGGTTAGGGTGTTGTGGCTTGGGAGCTTGAGGGCTTAAGTTGTTGCACGATGTAGGGCTGGGCAATTTGTCTGAAATATCGATATATCAAGATTGATTTTTACAAGATGACCATATCACAATATACCAGGTTATCATCAATGTAGAGCTTAATTCTGAAAGAGAGCATGAGTGGGTCATTTGTGTGGATGTTGATGACACTCTACAGTCTTGTTCAAATTATATTGTAGAAATTTCACCTTTTATAAGTATATCAAGACATGAGTATTTGTCATATGACCCCATACTAGTACAGTTATAAACATTTACATATTTACCAACAGTAATACCTAGCCTTAATAACTATAAATAAATGTAAGGAATTATTAACAAGGGACTCTGAGTGGCTCAGCAGTACAATGTGCAACCACTATAACCTGAATTTCACAGGTTTGAATCCTGGGTAATGTTGCCATCAGCAGCCAGAGCAGAAATGGCCATGCTCTCTCTGGGTGCTCTGGGGGCTCTTTTCCCCCATATCACACCCAGTGTGATGCTGGTGGCAGTTTGAAAAGAGGCACTGGTTGTTGAATGGATGTTGCACATTTCTGAACAGGTACTGACTAGATATTGCACAGAAATTGCAGATATTGCACAGAAATTGTGTATGTTTTACACTTGTATCATTCAGTCAGCGGCAAATATTGCACTTTAATTAGAGGTAGCACGAGACAGGATATAGGTCCATGTCATCATAGAGTGCAGCATGATGTATGACAGAAATGTAAATATTTACACATAAATGTAAAAGTGTTTATTTACATTTGCATTTAGGATTTTTTAAGATGTGGTTGACTGTGTTGGGGTGCAGTTCGACCAATGTGGATGCAGGTTCATGTAGACCAATAGTAATGGTGTGAATGTAGGACTTAAATGGATGTATTTTAAGATGCAATGTGTGTTTTCTGTAGCAGCAAACACTGATGTGAAATATTCTGGAATTTAGAAGTCCTGCTTTGACATATATATATATATATATATATATATATATATATGGTCACTGTAGCTTTTATCCTCTCATCTCCAGGTGTGAATGTGTGTGAACCTTTTGTCAGTATGATTTATTATGATACATTACTTTGCACAGCACCTACACATGCATATATACTACATCTTCAGCCACCCCTTATAATTAGTGAATTCAGCTCCTTTAAGGTTAACCCATTGCTGACACAGGTGTTCAATTTTCACACAGCTGTAATACAGCCTCAATAGAAAGGCATTGCTAATAGAATGGGTAGGTCAAGAGCTGTGATGTTAAGCCCACCATGTTTAAGTATAAAGCTGAGGAGCAATGCAACTGTATTAGAATGATGGAGCTCCCTACAGTAGTATTTGTGGCATTTGTGATCCAGAACTAATCATCCAACATCAGTACTCAAACTCACTACTGCTCTTATGGCGGAATGCAATGGAATCCTCACAGCAATGTTCTAATACCTAATTTAAATTCACCTGCCATTAATGATAGAGGGAGTATAGAGGAAGTCTTAACAGACAGGGGAAGAACTCCTCGGGTCTGAACCCACGACCCCAGGCCTCTGGAGGTGTGTGACACACCGTTTCATAGCAGTTACTGAATAATGTACAGAGGCTCCTGAATGATTTAGTAGGTACTGAATTATAAGCCTTAAAATTTAAGATAAAAAACAAGCCAAGGGTTTGCTGGGGCAGACGAGTCAAACTGGAGAGTAGATTTGTAGGCATAACATACTGGAGCAGATTATAAAGCAGTAAACTATACTCAGTCACACGGACAGCGGGCCATGTATATGGGACTTTTTCACTGCATGGTAGCTACACTACTCATTGCAGAACTTCTAGTATCTGTCTTCTAGTAGCATTTGTTTCCTTCGGTTGCTTGCTTATTAGCTGGTTATCTAAGTAACGTTGTGCATGAAAAACTACTGAACATGAACACCGAAGGCGTCTTAGTGTGACACTGTCACGTGAAAATGTCATGGTGCATGTTGGCATGCAAAAAAAGCTGTGAAATACTGCTTTAGAGGTTTCCTAGTTTTCCAGGCTATTTTTGAGAAACCAACAAGTGAAAAGAATTTCTAAACAAAAACAGAATCTGAACTGAATTGCACAGATGTTACGCAACGTATCCATACGTTTCTAGAATACACATACATTTCTAGAATTTCTTTAAAACAAACAACAAAGTCTCAAAGTGAATCACACACTTTTCCTCCACATATAAATCTCTGAAGAACACGTAAGCTCCACCTAATGGTTATTTTAATTGGTTATTCTCTGTAACAATTGTGTTGCTCTGCCTCGGAGGCAGTGCTGCCTCTAGAATCGCTTTGAGTATTGATTTTGGACACAAGCTAATTAAAAGAAACTCATTATAATCTGCTTATTTGTTTTTCGTGGCCTTCTCTCTTTGTGAAATGAATAAATATTTGAGTGTAGTATTGCAGTTTACAGCTCACTAATAGACTCAGCTCGCTTGCTTCTGCCTTTTCCTCAGAGACATGAGATACACTTGAACCACATATAGCAATTGAAGAGTGCATGTTTATGCAAATGGTTGTTCCTGAACGCTGTCCTGTAGGAGTTTAAACCAATGTGGTGAACATGCATCTTTGAACAATCCAGAGGAAACTATCCAAAGACTGTATATTTGTACACATATCTGAGGAGGTTTCAATGAGATGGTCCATTGATTGTGGCGGGTGCTCTATTCCCATAAATCCTGCTACTGTTCTCTGGGCTGCAGTGGCCATCCGAGCTGATGAACAACACACAGAACAAAGGAAAGATACACACTATGGTGCTCTCTCTCTCTCTCTCTCTCTCTCTCTCTCTCTCTCTCTCTCTCTCTCTCTCGCCCATTTGCTGTCTTCCATAAAGTGTAGTCAATTAGGCACCACTCTGGTCTCCTGATTTATTGGCCTAGTCGCCTATGGCACAAAGGAGCAGCTAAAATTAATATGCATTTGCTTACAGCTGCCAGTGATGAATTAAGACTGGGAGAGACAATAGAGGTCGCAGGGGAGCCTATGTGTTTAGGCACAGTCACTACTGCTTTCGGATGTGGCTATTGTTGCCATTCCTCACCTAAATGGCAGCGTGAGCCTGACACGTGGACCTACATTACATGTTTACAAACAGTGCAATTATACCGGCTGCTGTCCATAGGATGTGCATTATAGGGTTCATGCACCGGTAGCAGGGGATGCCTGATGCATCTTTCCCCCTACAGTTACTGTTTTATGGCCTTAGATAATGTGCAATAATCAGCCGGATGGGGGGCCTGAATCATGATTTACAGAGCACAGGTCCTTTAAAAGTGCATCTCTGTTAATGGCATCATAACTTTGGATTTTCCCCTTGCTATTTTCTTTCAGTAGCTGTAGAAACACAACACATTGGTTGTCTCCTTTGTTCTGAATGCTTTCTTCTCCATTAGAGCTTCTCTAGCCTATAAAGAGAGCCCTCTTTCTTTACCAACTCAGAGAAGAGGCGCTTCATGAAGCAGGGCACAGGCCAGAGACCTGAGATCCATCACCTAAGCACCTGCCCTGGAGCTAGCAGGTAATGGTCAATCTAGTCAACCTCATTACGGTCAGCCATGTTTTACCAGCTTCATCAGCACTATGGAATCTCCACCGCTTGTTATCGGGATGATGACAAATGACCCGGGAATATATTTTTTTTCATCGTATTTTCAGTGCGAGGACTATGCGCTGAGATTATTAACTGGTTTAATACCTGAAAACCAAAGGCTGACAGGTCTTCTTCTCACAGAGATTAAGGACGGCTGCTTTAATGATGGCGCTGGATGGCTAGATTGTCGTAACTCACAATAGGGCCATTAAATGGATATTACCGAGAAGGCTGGGGCTTATATGTGTTTAACTTCAGCACGGTGGACCAAGCAATCTATCTTTTTTTCTATTCTTTTTTTCTCCCGTTTTGCCTGCGGGCCCACCACTCTGGATGTACAAGTCATGTCAAATACTGACCATAATGACAAGAAGGCAGAGGGGTGGGTAAGGAGTGGTGGTGCTGATGGTGGTGAGGGGGTTATCAGAACAAAGATGAGAGGGAAGGAGATTGCACATGTTGGAATGCCAGTTGGAAATGATTGGAATGGAGTGAAAGAGTGAAGTGCCGTGATAGGGAAGAATGGGGTGGGAGGTTAAGGAGTGACCGCTATATGGTCTTTTTTATGATCACCCATAGGCTACAGTGGGGCAGAAGCCATATATATTTCTAAATGCTTTCTCTAGCAGAGGATGACGAGCAATTATGGCAAATGGACTCCATAATGCACTTGAGTAATTAACGTCTTGATGCTCAGTGATTCTCTCGGTAAAAAGTAGTACGTCCTTTATGCTATAAATACTTCTCCAGTTTTTCAAACCTGGTTATTTTCCTGAGAAACATCAGCTATTAATTTGCTCCTCCTGCACGTCCCAGAAGCTCAGCTCCTAGAGTAGGTCAGTGCTTAATTCTTTGAATCTCCCGCTGGCTGATATGATTATCTCTTTGTTTTCTGTTGGGCATTTCTCATGAAGAAAAGTGGACAAAGAAAGACACCGTCCTCCTCAGAGAGAGCATCAATCAGCTCCATGAACCATGGACACCACAATGGTGAATTAGTGAAGCCCGGCCTGCATGAGCTGGAGCTGAGTGCTGCAACACTGCCCTCTAAAGCGGGATGCAGGGAACGCCACAGAGTTGTGTACAAAAGAACAAAGGAGGCACAGAATAAAGAACACAAAGGAACCTGAGGACCTGCTGCTGCTGCTGTGAGAACATCAGGGAGCAAACATACGTGACCTATTAAAGAGAAACACAGTCTGTTTACGGAGCCCGGGCCCCAATTGTATTGCATGGAGCAATAACTACACTTTAATATTGAACAACAATGTGAGGGATAATCACAGACGATTGTCCAGATTATTACTTTCCGTTCATTCAGGAAGTCACGTTTTCTCTTCCATTATTTCAGAAGTAACACTTTGTGGATGTAAATAGTGTTTGAATTGTGCTCCACCATGTGCATGTGTGGCATCCGTACTGATATGTATGGCCCCCTCCACACACACACACACACACACACACACAAAATGTCATTACCTAACCTCTCTCTCTCTCTCTCTCTCTCTCTCTCTCTCTCTCTCTCTCTCTCTCTCAGAATATGAAATGGAGCGTTCTTTCTTTCTGAGAATGAAATGCGTTCTAGCCAAAAGAAATGCTGGTCTGACCTGCGGCGGGTATAAGGTTGGTTAGTCTTCAAATTTAAACAAAATACATTATAATACATTCATTTGGATACAATAAATAAATAAATCAATAAAGTATTTGCAAATAAAAAAACGGATACAAATAAATAAATACATTATGTTAAATTTTACAATAATAATAATATTACTTCTCCTTTACTCCTGTAGGTGATCCACTGCAGTGGTTATCTAAAGATACGTCAGTACAGTCTAGATATGTCCCCATTCGACGGCTGCTACCAGAACGTGGGGCTGGTAGCTGTGGGCCACTCGTTGCCCCCCAGCGCAGTGACTGAGATCAAGCNCTCTCTCTCTCTCTCTCTCTCTCTCTCTCTCTCTCTCTCTCATCATCTCATCATTCAATCACCTGTCCACCCCTAAAGCAGTACACATACATCCTCCACAAACAGGTGGGTTACTTTTATTCCTTTATTCCTTTTTTTTATTGAAAATCATCTTTAAATCATCATCATATTTAACTATGTGAATACTTTACACAATAAATTATCAAACAATACACTTGTACGTGCTACTGCGTCTCAAAAGAACTATGAAAAGGCTTTTTGAACGTCATATATTTATAGTCATTACATTATGTAATGATATAATGATGTATTTCAATCTTTTTTGTTTTTCAGTTGATTAGTAATTAGTAATGTATTTAAATTTGAAATGTCACTTTACATGTGACGAATATTAAATATGACAGTTTAACTTTTTTGAATGAAATTGTGATCACGAGTGAGCTTTTCACTGCTGTAAAATGTTTGTAATATTAATATGTAAGTAACGTGCATGTGTGAACCAAACGTATTCAGTGCATTGCTTTTCTTAATTTGTCCCCAAATATGTGTGTGCATGTGTGTGTGTGTGTGTGTGTGTGTGTGTGTGTGTGTGTGTGTGTGTGTGTGTGTGTGTGTGTGTGTGTGTGTGTGTTTGTGTGTGTGTGTGTGTGTGAGAGAGAGAGAGAGAGAGTGTGTAAGAACACTAAAGAGTCAGCACTGATTTATCTTTATTGCTTTCTTTACAGATTAAAATGGGCTGCTTCACATTTGTCAAAGTTATGATGGTTTTGTTCAACTTGTTAATCTTGGTAAGCATGTTGTGTTTTCTCATTACATGTATGCATATAAGCCTAAGAAAGGAGGGGGAGAGTGGAGGTGTTTAGAAGAGTAATTGCATTCCTGTATTTATTGCTGGAGATTTTTATGTGCTGTGTAAAGTACTAAAGAGATTCCGGCTGCCTCTGAATGTGCAGAAAGTAATTTACACCCCCCGATAATTCAAATATATAACAAAGGAGTTTCCAAACTGTATGTCACAGTCCTACGCTGAGGCGTACATCATCAACAAGGCAATCACACTTTTTTACATACAGCAATTTTCATCTCATTAACTTTAAAGCTTCTAATTTTGTCACCTTTTTGTGAGCTAATGTTCTTGCCTAATGATGTTGCTGGAACGGAGGGAGATTTTTCCATCGCTGGCTGGATTTATTTATTAATTTTTTTATTTACCCACCGATTTTTACTGCTGTTCACCCTCCACACTTTTTTTTAATACCGCATTCTTTCTCTGTTGTTTTCATAATCAATGTTAGTTCCCTTAAAGAGGCTTAAAGAGTCACATTTGATCCAATTATAAGGGAACTAAAACGGCATTGAGACCAGATCATCTTGCCTTTTGGTATAAGCTGCACTGATCTGTACAGTTTTCAGCTCTAAGGAAGCTGGGTCTTAAACATCTGGCTGTTGTTTTAATGTATTATTTAATGAGTGAACAGTATAATATATTTATAAGCCATGTTAATTAATACCGATGCTAGGAATCCCTTACAGCTATGCACTGTGCATTTCTTGATATGCTCTTTTCACTACATACTGGGCAATCAATATTTGCTTACTTAATCAACTTGCTTCAACGCCCTTCCCAGCATGTGATGGTCAAAAGCAGTTTATCATCCAACCAGTAATTTTTAGGTAGATGCTCGGAGTAGTGTTTATTGAGCAGCTTTTCATGATGACAGCTAATACTACTTTGATAAATAAGTAACTCTTTCATTCTGTGTAGCCTAAAGACCCAGTGCAAGATTTAAGACTGTTTGAGCTGGTCTTTGATGGTCAAGGTGGTGGAAAAGCTGGTCATCTAGGTGTAAAAATACCCTATGCTGCTAAACGAACTGGTTTTGGTCATGCTTAGTCTTGCTGGTCATGATAGTTAAACCAGCTTGGTTTTGCTGGTCATGATAGTCAATGAACTTGGTTGTGCTGGTTGTGCTGGTCATGTTGGTCATGATAGTCAATGAACTTGGTTGTGCTGGTTGTGCTGGTCATGTTGGTGATGATAGTCAATGAACTTGGTTGTGCTGGTCGTGCTGGTCATGTTGGTCATGATAGTTTACAAACTTGGTCATGTTGGTCATGCTGGTCATGTTGGTCATGATAGTCAAGGAACTTGGTCATACTGGTCATGCCAGTTGCTCAAGTGTATGGCGAATGCATATTGACAGCAACTCCCAGACATCTGCAAATCATATATACCATCCAGGAAATTGAACATGCCAGCACTCCCGGCTGGTCATACTGGTTGTCCAACTTGATCATACTGGTCAAAGAGAATGGTAATGCTGGTCAAAAAGCAGGCATGGTTATATTGGCTTATTGTCATTATTTGTTTTGTCATTATCATTTACAACTATTGTAAACCAAAGCCACACAATATATATATATATATATATATATATAGACATACTGTAACTATAGGTATGTTATGTATCTATTTACTTGGACACATCCATTCTATAGCATTACCTATAAAACTCAGGATCAGAGTAATTACAGACATGATACACATATCATAATAAACTACAAGACTTACCCTTATAAACGTCATATACGTGAGTAATCCAGCTCTGTCACGTATGAAGAATTTATTTATCAATAAATAATTATACATAAATAAATATAATAATTCAACCTAATCATTACAAATAAATCATTTTTCTTATCATTATTTTGCTCTATTTAATGTAGACAAATTTGAGTAGTCTACAGTCTCCTGAAAACAGCAATATTTGGACTCTCCTATAAATATGAATATATATGAGTAAAAGTATGTCAAACTGTGAAAAATTGCTCTAGAGTTCTAAAGGTTAAACAAATAAAAACAATAAAACATAGAGCACAGAAATGTGTCACAGAACTGTGGTGTTGCCTAAATAAGTCAGTCTTCACACCACAATGGCAGGATTAGAAAAACGGTGTCGTGTGCAGGTCAGGTAGAAGTCTGTTATTCCGCTTAAGGGCACTAATGCAGCAAGATGTGACCTTAAAGTCGTCTTTAGATTTTAGGGAAGGACATGTCAAAAGCCTGTAAGTCAGAGTCACGGACTACATGAAATTGCTCTTCCTTTGGCTGAATAAGTTCAGGACATTTCAAAAATCAAGGTCATTCTGAAAAGCATGATGCACACTTTCTCCTCATCCACACGCCACCATTCAAGGATCTCTTGGTCTTGTGCAATGGCAATCCATTGCCCCCGCATCCAGAAGCGTTCCATCCTCTGCAGTGCAGTGAATTTCATTTCCTGAGTTTCTCCTGCCAGTAAAGTGATTTACATGCAATCTCTTCTCTGCATCTTCTCTTGACACGACACTCCCCACACGTGGCATTTCATTAAAGGATGGGGCCTGCTCCGCTGAAAAAAAGGGAAATGCCAGGAGCAATTATGGCAAGGCAGCAGGAAACGTTCGGAGACAAGAAGTTGAGGGTGATATGCTTGTCATATCTGATTTGCTGAGAGCTGCTGTGATTATCAAAAACAGGTGGAAGAAAGCCATGTGGAAAACTCGGAGAGTATTCTGGAGGCTGCGTTAAAGAAAAGGGCGTAAGTGATAAAGGTAATATGTGAAAGGCAGCGGTGCTGACGGGATGGAGTCGTGTGTGTTTTATATGACAGGCAGCTGAGTTGCTGAGGAACCGCTCTGACAGTTGTGATTGCATTTGACATGAACTATCGGCTTTCAGAGACAGTTACACTGTCACATTTGAACCAAAGCACTGACATTAACCCATTCATTAACCCACCTGTCACTGAGGCAGCTTTCATTTGCACAAAAATGGAGTAAAATTATGGGATGGAGTTCACATTTCGGTGGCGTGAAATGTTTTACTGTGAAAAAAGAAACAGAAACAACTACTCTGAATGAACTGGCTCTGAAACGCAGGCTCGTGATTCCGTCATTAATCTTAAGACAATTTAATTGGTTAGTTAAACTAAGTATTCAGATACACAATGTGTTTTCTTGCATAAAAGTTTGTGAACTATTTATGATTTTCTATATTTATATTTTTAAGTCCTTACAGTGGAGAAAGAAAACCAAATCAAACCAATGAGACACAAATATTATACTTGCTCATTTATATGTATTGAGGACAATTATCTGATATTACATGGCCTGAAAATGCCATGACACCTGTCTGTGAGCTGAATCTCAAGAGAATATGGGTCATGCAGCAAGACAACGTTCCTAAGCACACAAGTTGTTCTACCACTCTACCTGACTGTAATCCAATAGAAATTGTGTAGAAAGAGTTTTAAGCTTTTATGTACAAAGAAATTAGTGCAGGACTAATTAACAGTGCAGTTATCGCTGCACAAGGGGGGCGGAGTCACACCACATACTGAAAGCAAAGGTTCACATACTGTACTTTTGCCAATTGCAGACATTTTCCTCAATAAATAAATGTAATATTTGTGATAATTCTGCCTTATTTGTTTGATTCATGTGCATTTGTCTACTTTTAAGATGAATGAATAACGAATAAATGTTCATTATGGCAAATGGATATAAATGGACATTTGAGTTTTAGGTCAAATCTATGCAGAAATAAAGAAAAGCACCTTTTCATACATAAAGAGATCAACAAATCATGTTGATTTTGGTATCTTATGGAGCCCACTACCATTAATTAATGATCTAACACTATGGCAGCACATGCCTCAGGTACAGTATGACAGTAATGTAAGATCACAAGGGAGGATTCCGACAGTGCCCTCCAGAATTACTGGGACCCTCGATAGAGATGAATATGAAAGGTTTCAATCAATTTTAGTAAGGGTGTCAATAATTCTGCAGGGCCTGTCACTAGAAATACAGATCGTTATTGTGCATGATATTAACACAAGTAGATGTGAAGATAGATATTTATTTATTTATTTATTTATTTATTTATTTATTTATACATACATACATACACACTAGTGCATCTCATAAATGTGGAAAGAATGGGAAAGAAGTTAATGTTCCTAATTTAATTCACAATTAAACTCTCGCATATTTTATATTTATTACACTTAAAGTGAGAAATATCAAGGCTTTTTTTGCATTGACTCTAGACTTGTTAAACCACAGTGGACCAACACCAGCAGATGATATGGCTGCCTGAACCATTACACTGGACAGATCCCTTGGATTGTGTGCCTCTCCACTCTTCCTCCAGACACTAGGAGCTTGAGTTGAGACTGTAGGACTCTTGATTTCCAAACGAAATGCAAAACGCATTCTTACTCTGAGAACATCCAGCAATGACTTTCTTACCCTCTTTGTGGACGGTGTCGATGACCATCTTCCTGTCAAGTGTCAGGTCAGCAGCCTTCTCCATTGTGGTTGCATATGCTGAACTAGACCTGGTATTATCTTAAACATGAAATTAAATGCTCTAATCCTTTGAACTGGATTTCTTCAAGCCCTTCTGAAAAGTAAATCAAAAACAGGTGTTAAACTTGTTTACGTGTAATAAGAATAAGAAAAATTACAGAAGTAAATTAAAAAATGTACACAGTTTTTAGATGAATAGACATTATAGTTTACTTAGTTTAACTGGGCCGAGCCTCAGTTTCAAGTCTTTAGCTGTGAACATACGACTTGGAGCTGCAGGTTTGACAGGTGAAGTGGCAGTAAGAAGGTCATTGCTAAGATGGCAAATGTAAAAATTCACAGTTGCCTGTGCCACGCAGAAGTGAAATAACAAACTCCTGCCTTTTGTGTATTTGTATCTGTCTTTACTACTGCGAGGGGCTTTTCACTCACCCTTACACCTGTGTAATGTGATGTGACAATAAACGTGATTTGATTTGATTTGAAATGTCAGTTTTGTAAAATGTTTGTTTACCGTGGGGAGTGTTAGGCTTTCTAGCATTTGTTGTAAAAGTTGAGATGACAGTAAAGTTGAGTGAGCAGAACTTTAGATCAAAGACAGAATGCAGTCGTCAGTATAATAGAAGACTGTGTGTTTTGGCAGGTGGGGGGTTTAGCCCTGGCTGCTGTGGGAATTTGGCTGAGCATGGATAGAGATTCCTGCCTGCGGATTCTGGGGATGTTTTCCTTGGACGTGTTGCACTTTGTCAATGTTGGCTACTTCTTCATTTCCATTGGAGGTGTGATGGCCCTGCTGGGACTTCTGGGCTGCTGCGGAGCCAGGAAAGAGAGCAAATGTCTTCTGATAATGGTATGTTTAATAGTAATATCATTAAGTATATTGTAGTGAAACTTTTATTATTTGTTTTATAAGAAAATGTAATAAAAATGTTATTCTTTCATAATCTAGAACATTGTCCCTTTGTCATCAGCTTCACAATGAGCCATCTTCATTATTTTTCTCTGTATGTCTAGTTCTTCTCCATCCTTGTGGTCATTTTCATCTCTGAGCTGGCAACTGGAGTGGTTATGCTGACCTATTCTTCATTAGTAAGTTTTGCTCCAAGGCCCTCACCTCCCTGTACACTCTCTGACTTCTCTCATTCCTGTCTGTTTTATTTCTATGTAAATTCTTATCATATTCTCGTCATCATTAAATATGGGGAGTTTGCAGTAGCTCCAGTACATTCTGCCTCTTAATGACTATCCGATTGCCCCAGGCTTCATGCCACTGTTCTCGCTCTTAGCAATTTATCCAGCTCCGGTACTGAAGTTCAAGCATTTTATATGCAAAACAGGCTATTTACATATATAGCTGTGCCCATTTAGTGAAATTTATAATAATTACAACAATTCCGAGTGAGTTATGGAAGGCGGTTTAAGAGAATAATGCATTTTAATAAAGAAAATAAAACCTTTCTGCTCGAATTACCCAATTACTCTGTGTCATTACGGAACAGTTTCAGCTAATGCATGTCAGGTGTCAAACACAGAGGTGGAATATACCTGAATGCTCAGGTTTAGTTATGCTCTTCTGTCATTAGGGATAGACCATTGCCCCTCTAATGTTTGTCCAAAGCTTTGAGAAACCACTCGTGCTGGTCTGTAGAGAAACTCTTCTGTCCAGTGTTGCTGGAAATGGTCCTCTGCCCATTCCTGCAAGCATGAAATCAGGCTGTTCATGGGACGTCGTTTTCATGGCTATCTGTATGAAAGACTGCAGCTCATCAGTCCATCTGATGTGGCTAAGGCTATTCAGCAGGCATTAGGGAGGAACAGAGAAGGACATATGTTTGAATTATAGACATTCTGAGCGGTTAGGGGGAACATTAGGCATGCACAAGCACATTTAATGTGCTGTTTGTCACCATCGTTCACACGCAACCATCCATTTATTCATTATCGTGACAAAAGAATTGCCGTTTTAATAATGCATATACTCATCTATAACCAGCCTCTTCTGTTGCTGTTTTGATAAGTATGGAACACACAGGCATAACAATAACACAGCAAATGAGAATTTGAATAAAATATGCATCTACCTGGAAAATCTGTAAAAGCAGGCAGCGTGGTGTTTGAATAGACTGTTCTCTGTTGTTTTAATGTTGCTATTCTCTGCAACAGTCTGACTGTACAGAATGCAAATCAGCATCCTTGCATGTACAGACATGGGGAACGAAAAGGGCAATGACTTTAAAGGCGGTGGAGAATGGAAAACCATATTTTACTTTGGCAGAACTGAATAATGAAAGGGCTGAAAAATGCACCAATTCCAAACCCCCAAAACTGTTATGTAACAGCTTTGACTCTGTATGGAATATGGAATTGAGGCTGAAAAGGCTTAAAGCATTACGGGCTGAGTGAAGAAGGGAGACTGTGAAATAGTTTGAAAGGCTGAAAGCAAACCCTGTCCACCAGCTACAACAGGGGTAGGTAACAAATACACTTGAGTTAAATCCTTAGCTAGCTAACCACACACTGTGCCACCTGAATACCGAATGGAAGGCGACACTATCTGGTAAGATTCAGGATTAAATACAAAAAACATTTGTGAGGCAACATAGCAGGGTTATAAAACACCATCAGCAGCTTTCACGGGCTACTTTTGGGTAGTGTACCTCTTGGTGAGAAATCTTGGACTGCTAGACATGCCTCTATCATGCAATCAAACAAGGTTGACATTTGATGACAGACTTCCAAACGTTGTTCATCATTGGACTGAAAGAAGCAAGATGGTCTTCAACAAATTGCAAACCATCTAGTAAACAAGAAAGCTGGAGGTATGGAGGTCTTGTGGTGAGCAATACAATCCTGCATTTGCTGTGACAAACTATCCCACCTGCTGGTGTGATGATGTGGGGAGCCATTTCACATGACAGTCGCTCACCCCTAGTAGTGATTCGAGGGACACTAACAGCTTTATAATATGTGCAGGACATCCTGTGGCCACGTGTTCCCTCAGGGCTTCCAAATTGCATTTTTCCAGCTCTCCCACACACACCAAGGGTTTCCCAGGATTGCAACACTTTTGTCTGTCAGATCACCAGATTTATCACCAATGATGCCAGCTTTGGCAACCTACAAGTGTGCAGGATCTACAGGCCTAGCTTCAACATCTGTGGGTAAATGTGCTGCAGGATGTCACATGGAACCTCTACTTCCATATCCAACCTTATCTCATCTCGTATCCATGCAAGAGGCCCAAAAGTGCACTAAAGTCTCCTTTTGATTGTACAGTTTTAATATCACACATACATATATCCAACAACCCCTTCTTGGTGGTTAGTTTGTCAATGAGATTTATACATGAAGGAACAACTAAATAACCTGAATTAATGGATTCTATAGCACCTTGTTGCATATTTTGTTTGCCTTTTTTGGGTGGTTTTAAATATTGCAATTAAATTACAGTACAGCAATGCATTTCTTGCAATTTAATTTTTATTTTTAAACAGAACCGTATATGAGTTTATTGTATTTTTTGTGAGGATATTGCTGCAAATAAAGCATGCCCTTTTTAAAGTATTGAGTAAGTGTATTGAGCAACATAGTGTTATTTCAACATAAAGTAATCAATGTATTGTCTTTTGTCCCTATGGTTGTAGAATATGCTTCTCTCAGCACATCGGAGGTCTATGGTGCTTATGAGCTGCATCCAGCCTTGATTAGAGCTAACTGATCTCAGCTCGGCATTTAGCAGCCTCACTTTCCTTACAGCGCTTTGTCTTGCCGCAAAACATGAGGGAATGGCATCAGACAGTGATGGATTAGCCTTGCTAGTGCATAATAACCCTACTGATCTGTGTTCCTCTCCCTTCTTCTGGGTGGTGGGTGGAGGGGGGGTCTTTTAATTGCAGCTTGTCTGCACGTCCCCCCAGGCATGCCGAGGTCCACTCACACCAACCCGCCACCCCCCACACACAAACACGTCCATTCTCTCCTCCATCCATCCATCCATCCATCTCTCCATTCCACCAGCACTCCAGCTCTCCTGCAAATGAGTCTTTGTGTGATTGAAACTCATCAGGGTTTATTAATCAAGAGTCCAGCCAATGGCAGAAAGGGAGCAAAGAACAGTGCATGAAAGCAGGGGCCAACCCAGGATGGCAAAGAGAGCGAGCTAGAGAGAGCTGCACAAAGCCATGCTTGAGCTATACACAAAGGGCATCGCATTTTAGCAAATGGCAATGGTTGCCGCATCACTGCATCCTTTTATGTAGTTTGCTGCATGAAATGATAATTTGATGTAACATAATTGGTTGAAGCCCTGCCAACCAAAGCATCAATATATATGGAAATTCTGTAACTGTGATCAGAATCAACACAAGATAATCATCTTCAGAGCTGTCCTTACTTTGAGTTTTTATTTGTTTTGGGCATTCATCAACACCCAAAACAAGTACAGATTCAAAGTAAGGATGGGGACCAGAGGCCTGTATGTAATAAAGTAAGTTGGTGAGCATGAATCTTATTGATAGATTCATATGAGCACACAATTACCTTTCTAACACCTGTTTATCTATGCAATCATTCTGATGCATTCTAATATATGTACTACTGTATATATTCACAGTCATCTGTCAAGTACACTGAGTATTTATAATTTATTTAACAAAAAAAATTTAAATAAAAGCCAAATTTTACTGAAGAGAAAGTTAGGGCACCGTATGTCCTAATAGCTGGCATTTTCGCCTTTGGTTGAAATGACCCCAGATGGGTGTTTCTTATATTTGACATCAATAGGGAGTGAATTTTCCCCACTCCTCCATGCAAAAATCTTTCAGCTGTCTGATTTATCCAGTTATTATTGGCTGAATTGTTCTGACATCTTTTTAAAACTATTCTCAGACTCATGTCTTATTGCATCTATAAAACATTTGAATATTGTCAGTAATGTTTAATCCCAATTAAAGCCTTTTGTTTTACTATCAGTATGACTTATCGCTTATAAAAACAAATACAGTTTCTCAAATGATTTGTGTATTTACTTTTAACTTTGAATTAACTACTATTCAAACAGTGTAAATATCATGTTTAGATAAACATACCGAACCACCATCATGGGAAAAACAGCATCAGAAGAATCTCATCTGGGTTAAGGAGAAAAAGAGCTGGACTATTGCTCAGAGCTCCAAAGTCCTCTTTTCAGATGAAAGTAAACTCTGCATTTCATTTGAAAATCAAGCTCCTAGAGTCTGGAAGAAGAGTGGAGAGAAACGGAATCTAAGGAGTCCACAGTCAGAGATTCCACAGTCTGAGATTGTTTAGGGGCCATTTCATCTGCTGGTGTTGGTCTATTGTTTTTCATTATGTCCAGAATCACTGCAATCATCTTAGAGCACTTAATGGTGTCATCTGCTGCCAAGCTTTATGGAGATGCCGATTTCCTTTTCCAGCAGGACTCAGCACCAAACATCTTTTACATCTCATGAAAAATTCTAATAATTTGGACGGATGCTGAGATTTTCGTTGGGAGTGACGAGGATGGACAAGATTAGAAATGAGTAGATCAGAGGGACAGTGAAGGTAGAGCAGTTTGGAGATAAAGCCAGAGAGGCCAGGTTGAGATGGTTTGGACATGTGTTGAGGAGGAATAGTGGATATATCGGACAAAGAATGTTGGAGATTGAGCTGCCAGGCAGAAGAAGAAGAGGAAGGCCTCAGAGAAGGTTTATGGATGTAGTGAAGGTGGACATGGAGATGGTTGGTGTAACAGTAGAGGAGGCAGGGGATGGGGCAAGATGGAGGCAGATGATCCACCGTGGCGACCCATAAAGGGAGCAGCTGAAACAAGAAGAAGATGAGAAAAGAAAATGTTAAACAGATACTAGATTTACTAGTTTATGACCTTTCTGAAGGCATCAGGAAGCTCTTTGGATATTGCCATGGTAATACCACTCACGTCACCAATCAAGAGCAAACCAAACTAATGTCTGAGGTTAATTAAGACAGGCTCCTCTTAAATCCCATGTTTAAATTCATGTTTGCTTAGTTATATTACTTCCATATTCCTTTTTTTTATCACAAGCTTTATCTTTTGTTTTCTCTGTAGCTTGAGAACATCCTACAGGCATGGTCCAAACCTGTTCTGCAGGACGAGTATGGAAAAAATGAAGGACTCACAGACATGTGGAACACGACCATGACGAAGGTAAGCCAAGCCTAATCAAAGCACATCTTTCCCTGCAGTGTGGTCATGTTTACAGGACCACCAATAAACAAACCAGTGCACGCACTGATCCATGCCCGAGGCAGCTCAGTATGTGGCTGACTGAAAATTCATCAGTCATATTTCCACACTGCAGCACCCACCCTCATAACCCCTGCAGGCCAGCATGAGGTGGACAGAGGTAAAAATGTGAACACTGGCTTGCTAAATAAACTGCCAAAGAGAATTTGACAGAGTAATGAAAACCTACCCAGCGCTTTAGAATCAATACTCTATGCCACAAAGCCATGAAAGGACAGCCACATTAACCTGGGAAAATACATCTACCAAGTTCTTTCATTTCATGCAACAATACATACCGTGTCCATGCTCTCGGCGTAATTACCATTAACCGTGTGCAATTTCTCCTGTTGTGCTGGTCCACAGCTGCACTGCTGTGGCTTCACCAACTACACAGACTTCAGCAACTCATATTATTATATGGAAAATGGTGATACGTACCCTTCCAACTGCTGTAAAAGCACACAAAGCCTCTGTGATATGGAGGAAGCACTCAACAGTGAGATAGAGGTAAGAAGGCAACGTGTAAACTGGTTGTTTTACATTAAATTACAAATGAAAGCAATGACACCAGAGGAGTTTGGCCAATGTACAATTTATAGCAACGAATAATGGCTATTCTTTTGGCATACTGGCAAGACAAGTGTTATTAACGGACAATAAAACCAGCAAATATAATATGAGTAATATCAAGCAATTGTAAGCCCCCGGACAACGAAATTGTCATCTTGTATGTTTAAGGTGGTTGTAAATTCAGTCTCCTGCACATGGCATTGCACAGAGATGATAATTGCACACCCTGCAGGTATAAATACCTATGGGGTGTGTAATGCATATGGTGGTACAGTGCAGTAAATGTTTCATTCAATGTGTGGAAAATGGGAATGTGTGGAAGCATATGCTCATATGGGCCTACCAGCAGTCGCAAAAATCCCAGGAAATTCCCTGGAAATTAAAAAAAAAAAAGTAATGGACAGGGACCACCACTGTCTTCCACAGCTTTTTTTTTGGGGAAAAAAAACGCCTTAAAAGTCAACGCAGGTCCTTCATAACCAATTTCTGAAAGAGCACTCCACAGGGAACTGCAGACCATCAGCATATAGATCAGAGGGGAGTGCAAGTGGCCAGTTAGAGTTGGAGAAGAGATAAAAACTGGACTGGTCATGACTGGAAATGTTATCTGGTTAGATAAATCTTGCTTCTGCCTGCATGTGAATGAAGATTGATGTTGTGTTGTTGATCATAGACTTCAGGAAGCCTTTAATGGGGACTGTGTGCAAGATGTGGTTCAAGCTGGAGGAAGTGCTGTGATGTTCTGGGGGTTGTAGTTGTGCAGAAATGGGTCCTTTGGTCCCAAATGTGATTGATTGGTGTTCAGACAAAATCCCCAAATACGAATCCTCTTGAAAATCTGTGGCACTACCTGGAACAAGGAGTAAAGTGCCAGGGAAGGCATCCACATCCTCCAAGATGACAATTTTTTGTCCGGTGAGATTACATTTAGATTTGATTTCAGGATATAGGTTAACAGAACTTGTGTTTCTGTCTTTAGGGCTGTTATGAACGACTTACTTATGCCATAAAAATGAAAATGTACATTGTAGGAGGACTAGCTGCAGGAGTCTGTGGAGTTCAGGTAAGTTCAGAACACAGCGTTAAGCTTGTATTAATGAGGGAGCGCTTATGAGCACTTTATGTAATTCTATAATCACAGTCCATATCTTTCTCTGCATACGTTGTTAACCTCTTTTCACCCTGATCTTCAATGGTAAGGACCCCACAGGACCACTACAGAGCTGATATTAAATGGGTGGGAGTAATTCTCATGGGAGTCATTCTACTTTAATTAATAAGGCTCAGCAGTGCCGCTGGAGTATTTAAACCCCTCAGTGTCACTGCTGGACTGAGGACAGTCCATCAAGCTGAAACATCCTGTGTGCACTGATTTACATTTACATTCAAGGCATCCTTACTGAGAGCGACTTACAAAAGTGCTTTGCTGTGCACTCATATCCTTAAAATATCCTTAGCTAGAACACGATTCCTCACGCTTAGATCCTGTTGAAAACAAATGTCTTGACGAAGGACTAGAGAATGACCAACACAAACTGTGCAGCAACAGATGAGCTTCTGTCTCTTCTGATTTTACATCTACAACTAGATCGAATAGAATGGACAGTGAGTGGACACACTGTTTAAACACTCCAGCAGCACTGCCATGTCAGTGTCACTTCGGTACTGAGAATGACACACCACCCAGCTAATACCTGCTCTGTGGTGGTCCTGTGGGGTCCTGACTATTGAAGGAGGTTAGCAAAGTATGCAGAGAAACAGATGGACTACATTCTGCAATTACAGAACTATAAAATGCTCCTGTATGGACAGAGGAGCTGATAAAGTGGACAATGGATGTAGAAACAAGGGCATCATTGTATTGCGCTTTTTTAACAGTACAGATTGGAGAGTGTGAGGTTCTTAAACTGTCTGTTATCTATCATCAGTTACTGCTTTGCATGTCTTGAACAAGTCGAAATGAAGGACTGTTATCTTTCTGGATATGATCTGATTTACATTCGTTCCTCTCTTTCTCTTTTAGCTGGCCGCGATGACCGTGTCCATTTACCTGTACTGCTATCTTGATAAACGAGACTGCGTTTAAATGTGCTGCATCCTGTCTTAGTGGAACTCTTACATAACTGGTGATTAAACTCACATACAGCTAATGAATCCCAAAGCAGAGAAAGCCAGTGAAACGTAGACATTTATCCAGATCAGAGATCAGATTAAACAGAGAGCTTTAAAGCTGAATTTTATAATGCATGTTTGTGTGGGTAATACACGAGGATCAATACGTGAAGACTAAATGAGGGAATCAGCAAAGAAAAAGGTTTTATATTGAACCATGAATACTCAAGGACCCTTTGTGTGAATAAAGGGTGCTTTGCATCTTGTGAGGGTTCTTCAGCTTGATGGAGAATGCACTGTAGAGGGTTCTATATAGCACCAAAAGGCTTCTATTATTGTTATGATATCAAAATTGTAATAATAGTAGAATCCTTTTTGGTGATACAGTAGAACCCTTGTCCAAAAGGTTCAAAATAAAACCCTCTACATTGCATTCTGCATTTGCATCAATCTTCATGCACTTTCAAGATCCAAAGAACACTTTATTGATGTAAGGGGTTCTTTGGGTGTTCATGGATCCATACAGAACCATGTATTTACAGAATAGCCCTTTAAAGACTCTAATTTTTAGTGTGTAGGTAATGTTGCACTTGCTGTAAATAGATTCTACATAACTGTAACAAATAAGTACTGCTGTTTTCAGCCTTTCATTGCATATGAAACAGCATCTATGTGAAGTAAAATAAACTATAAACGCCACTGTGGAGTGAATTGTTTCACAAACGACGCTTTCTGAGGGCAACAGATTATGTTTGCAGTGACAACAACATGCCACATTACTTGACAGGTGAGTCATTATAGAGTCATTACTTCACATGTTCATCCCTTCAGTCAATAAACATCCATGTTTGCTTATTATTCTGTTGTTCAGGGTTTTTCAGATTGACTCACTTGAAGAAACTCTATTGGCCAGTAATTTTACAGCGCAGCAGGAAGCAGTGCGGTTTGAGACTGAGTGGTATTATGCATTGGTTATAGGACACAACTTGCCAATATTACATATAAAATTGGGGTTATTATCGTAAATGGACATGCAGTGGCTGAACAGATGTAGCTACTCTGTAATTCACTCTTCTTAGGCTTGTATTATACATGTGCACAGTATCATAAATATTGACCCAGTAAAGGCTTTTCTTAAAGGATGGAGATTAGAATATAGGGAAAGAGAAAAGGCTTGATTTGGAGGTTTGAACATTCAATTTCTCAGGTACAGAGCTAGTTCAGAGCTTGTGATAAGAAAAGAAAAATATCTGGAACTGAGCACTGATTTCATACATTAGACCAGCATTTCCCAAAGCGATCCTGAAGCCCCCTGCTCTGTGCATTTAAGAGGATTCCTGCTTTAACAACCCCGGCACATCTGAAAGGGCTTGTTACTGACCTGATTAACAAATCAGGTGTATTGGGAGCACTGCATTAGGCTTATGCCAGTAACAGAATCCAGTTATTCAAAATGTAAAAAAAAATAGTTGCACCCAGCAGGATTCAACCTTGTCATGCCAGACTATCGTGGAGTCACTCAGAATGGACCATGAGTCCTATGAGTCTCTCTTGGTGGAAATGACCTGTGTGTTTAGGCACCATGGTCAGTGGCAAGATCAATGGTTTGTTATTATTTCACACATCCAGAAGGCCTGGTGTTATGGTGTGGGGAAGTATGATGCCAGATCACCTTCAGTCTCCATTACAGGCTCTTTGACAGACCAACATTTCATTATATTACATCGCCTTGAAGACACAGATACTACGCCGTGGTCAGTCTCATCTCCAGACCTATCCCTGATTGAAAATGTGTGGGATGCTATTGGACGCTCTATCAACTCTCCACCCCTACCACACCATCTGCAGAACTGAGTGAGAACATTCAAACTGCATGAGATGGATCATCACAGGACACCATTAGGAACCTCTACACCTCCATGCAGAGACGTCTGACATGTTCCGTTAAACACGGCACCGTACTGAGAGACACGACTTCTGTATGTGTAGATCAATAAATATCAACTATGCTCAAGGATCCTGAATATCCAGAGGAGGAAAAGGTAGATCAGCACCAGGATTCCCATGATTTAATCACAGTGAATTACTGGTGTTCATGGACACTGGAAAGGATGTGACAACTGGGAGCCATAATATCTGACTAAGGCTTTCATAAGGTTACTGATCCATCCTGTGCCATTAAAATATGCAGACTTCTTATTGACACATTCACTTCACGATAGGACCTTGAGAGAGAAAGAAATAAAAAGGCAATCTATTTTTCCTCTCCTGTAATATTGTAACATGGAATCTGAACATTAAAGAGTCCCATGAACCAAGGGCTTCGATTCCACTCCAGCAGTGATATTGTAGGAGATTCTGTTGGTGGATGACACTTTGAAGCTTGCATGAGTTCCCAGACTTAATCACAGCATTGCGACTAGTCATCCACTGGATGAGCATCATATTGGCTGAGATTCCTTGGGAACAAGGAAAGCTAATGATCTCAGCAGATACTGAAAGAGGGGAAAATGAGAACTGAAAACTGCATGTCATGGCAGTAACTGTGGAGTAACTATTGAAGTAACTATAGCCTAGCTGGGCATCATCAGACCCTAGTGTTTCATTTATATTCAGTCGAATAATGCTTCTTTTAAACTCTGCAAGATAAAGATTAGTTGTTGAACCATTAGTTAAATGTATTAAATGATAAACAGAAAATTTGATCAGGATTTGTGTTGCCTTTGGCATCTAGAAAGATATAGCTAAGAGCTCTGCCATTGGTTGGGACTTCATCTGTACTGAAGGCCTCAGAATGACCACCGAAATTCACTGATCATTAAAAAAAAGTTGCACCGAGAAGGGATTATCTGACAGGTATGAAACTTGGTGGGTAGGTTTGTCATTGTCAGACATGCAAATGACTCAAGTTTCATGCTTGGTCATGCATTTGACCTAAGCAAGGATGGGCCCTATCACTGTACGTGCATAAGGTTATCCCATTGTGTGAGATTTCCATTTTGACTTGTGCTGTTGTGTTGGTAGCATCCTTTACAAGTGAACTATTCATTTAAGATTTTTAAAAGCAATTCAGTTTGGAAATTTTGAGGAGGATCACATCGCAAGGCTCCGTGGACAGTCTTATCACACACCATGCTGGTGGAGCTGGGCAAATATTGTTGTAGAAATATCACAATTAAAGGAACAGCAGTGCAGTTTGCTAAATGTTTATGTTTATTATTTAAAAAAAATGTTACTTAGACATATTTCTATATTAGGTGTTACAAGTAAATACAAATACTTTAAAATTATACATTTAGAATTTTGTTGCGATTATACTGTATAGGTGTTTTTCTTTTTTTTTCCTTTTGTTGACCTTCAATGCTGTAATTTAAAGTGTTTAAGTCCATAATATTTACACTGTATGAAAAAATAAAAAACTCAAATCGTTTTTCAACAGTTTATAAAGTTTCTATCCGTATATGGTTTTGTACTTTTTTGTTTCTCTGGAAGCTGTTTATACCAGATATAACAGACACTGTATGTCAAAATCAGGCTTATCAGTGAATCATAAACTCCAGCACAGATAAATAAAACCACAGTGGGAAAACACATTTACATTGGAAACCAAGCAGGATACAGATTTGCCTGCATTTTAATGGCCACACAATCTCCTATTCAGAGGAAATTTGCCTGAGGTTATGTGCTTCACAGCAGGTACAGGAAATTCAGGGACAAAGCAAGAAGCATGCCAGTGTCCTGTACAGACTGTATTCCAGTGTAAAATACACAACACTTTAAATACAGTATCATCTTCATGCAATTAACGACTTGTGAGAGTATAAGGACACAAGAAGTGGCAAATGTTTCCCCCGGAGAGCCTCCACAAAGGTGCCTAGTTAAGTAATCACATGAATTCTTGCTTAAATAAGTGTTTTAGGGGTGGAAGGGGTAATTAAGGATGCCTATAGGCAGAAACTCTTAGCGCATCCCATTTCCAATTACATAACATGTCTCTAAAAAGAAAAAATATGTAAAAAAAAAAATATATATATAAATTTTTATGAAAATTAGAAGAGGCTGTTTGCTCAGTTTTCAATTTTCAGAATAAAAGTAGTGAGAAGGTATAATAGGTACATGATGAAATAATAATAATACAAAAATAAAAAGGAACATTCAGGTTGCTGTTGTTTAGCCCAAAAACACTTTATGATCAATTTCCACCAGTATTTCTGAGATCTTAAGTGTTTTTGTCCTAACAAATGTAACTGCAAGTAAAGTTTTTGATCAAGACATGGTCAAATGTAATACAAATTTAAGGTCAAATAGTCTTTAATATTTACAAATCTCAAAAGAAGACAAATTTGAGTAAAATAATGATCTGGAATGTGTGACTGGCTCCTAGAAATGTGTTTCTATTTTTTGGCAAATAAAAGTTTGTTAACTATGAAAACATATCCCCAAAATTGGCCTCTGGTTTTAAAGGCGAACCTTTCTAAAATTAGAAGGAAAAATCAAGCCAAACAGGTACCAAACATGTCATTTTATTAAAAACAAATCAGAAAACAAAAGCAAAACCTAGGAGTTACACAGAGAGATGTAAAAGAAACACGGTTTAAAATACTTGGTGACACGTCTCCATTTCAAATGGCAAAATGTCACTCATTAAAAAAATCTAATATGACATACATCTGCTCAACTATTGCACATTTTCTCATACAAAATATTTAGTGGTAGAGCAAAAGTACAAATGTAATGCCTGTAACTGTATCTTACAGTAGACAACGAGCTCTCAGTCATGAAATGATGTGGATTTTATTGCAGGACAAGTCACTTTTACATGATTCTTTTCAAACAAAGGCAGTCACATTAAAACAGGACCAACTTAGGATGTAGTTGAGAATGCTCGGACAACACGTTAGTCCTCTCCATTGCCCGTCAATACATGGTACTCACTGCTACAGCTATGAGGACATTGACGTCCAACTCCTCCAACAATATAACCACAGGTCTTCTCCACTAGGATGAAGTTGTTTGGATAAAATCATATGCTTGAAACAGAATAGGACATAAATGAATTGAACAGTTCTCACAAGTCTAAGAAACTGGATGTTTGACCACTTCTTGAAATGAACACCATCTTTCATGGAGGCATTAATTTAAAAATATCACCTGAGGTAATTATGTGTATTTCAGCAAGAGCACCATACATTCCATCAACCAGCAGTGAGTCTCCATTACAGGAACAGGTGATAAACGAAAACATTTCTAGTACCAACTTAGTTTCAACTTACGACCACTTCTCTAACAAAAAACATCAAATCGGATCATTTTTGTTTCGAAAATATAAATCTATAGAACTTTATATTTGTAAACAAATGTAGGCCTTTGTCTTTAAGCATACTGTTCTCAAATAAAAGTGATAAAACGGAATTAAACTCATAATATAAGAAACTCCAAGTGGCAAAATAAATAGTCTTAAGTTAAAATGTATGTACAGTAAAAGCAAATGCATTCAGTAGTGTTTAAAAATAGCAGTATGACATAGCCATTCCCTTCTTATCCAATGTTCCTCGTTGTCTCGATTAGGCTTTCAGTTTTTTCAGAGTTATTCTCTCAAATTAGCCCTGCCTTTAATTATAGTACCAAATCAACACTATGAAACTTTGACCATTATTTTTATATCTCCATTTTCTCTGTACAAATGCATGAAGGATGCACACATGAATCTTCTGCACTCTGGACACTTCCGAATAATTACTGCAACTCCTCCAAGTAACTGAAAGAGCTTTACTCATCTTTACCAGTCCCCAAAAAGCTCGCTTCACATAATGCAAGAGCTTGCAGTCCATATAAGCAGCAGATATACAATGCTCTAGTCGAGAAGGACGGCCTGTAGTAGCCCAGCTTATCTGTGTGGCCTGATGGGAGGAGGTTCTCCCAGCACAGGGCCATTGCAGGCCCAGTGCAAGTGTGGCCGTTACTTAGAAGCAGCCTGGGACCTGGCTGCAGCTGTTCTACATCTGCTCCACAGGGGCTCCCTCTTCTTTAGGCGGAGGCTCCAGGTGAATGGGGGTAACGTGGGCAGGTTTCCTATTACTGTGAGAGACGATTCATTTAGAAACTGCAGAAAGAGCTTATTAGACAGTACAAGTTGAAGTGGCACAAGATTTTTCTGTATTTAACATGATTTGAATTTCCTTCAGGACCAGATAATCTGATCTTTTCAGCTACTTTCACTAAGGGTTGTAATGTGAACAGATGCAGGGATTCAGAAGTGAAAAGAGCTCTTCAGACAGGATTAGTTTTACCTGGGAAGGTGGAGTTAAGTATTTTACTACAGGACATCTATGAAATCTATGACCGAGTTGTACGGGATAAGAAACCTTGATATAAATGACTGAGATGGGAGTGGCTGTGTGATTTGCACTGAGCCCTCCTCCAAAAAGCGTGAGTAATCTGTGGCTTCAGTTTGTGGATTATCAGAAGACAATAACCAATCATATAACCCATTAGTGAAGATGAGAATTAGGTAGGTAGGTATATAACTAGGTATAGTTAGGTATAAACATTTGCCACAGATTTTAGGGAGTGTTTATTCACGTTGATTCGCACAGAATTAATATAACCTGACATTATTTACGTTTATTTTACGGCCACGGCTATTTTACAGGAGGTACAATAGTCTGGAATTTTTACTGTCACAGGAACAGCACGGAGCATTCAGACAGGACTAAAATAACTGAGACCCTCTGGTAAAAATTACTTCTCACCTCCTCATTTTAAACTACTCCCGTCCAAACAGGGCAAAATTATGACTCACGAATATGGAGAAACTGGAACAGCCACTACAAGAACATGGTTCTTCTTTCTGAAGAGTCTCCATAGCCCTCTGTGATAGCCTCGCACATCTAGGTCCCACACATGCAGGCACTTTTGACAACAAACAGAACAAGACATGTCAGTCTTTTGTTTATCTTATGATGTCACTGAAGACCAGAGCCAGTGAATAGGTTTGAACTCTGAGTTCTACCTTAGCCAGTTCAGTCCATGTGCTGGTGTCAGTCTCTTGCTCCATCTTGATGAACATAATGTAGGTCTTGCCCTCTGTGTCTGGGATGAAGGAGTCCTCACAAGGCTTCTTGCTGTGGTCCAGAACTTCTGCTTCACTACAAACACAAAAAAACAGAGAGAAAATAAAGATTGCTTTTAGATGTTCCTTGTCAGTTTATACCCCAGGCCTGCTGAGTTATTAAAAAATAAAAGCCATGGGAGTTTACCGGAACAGATTCTGAATCTCAACCTCATAGGCATCTTTCTTCAAGCTGATGACAGAAAATGGTAAAAAAAAATCTATTAAAACTTTAATATACACACATGCACACTAAACAGAGTAATTAATAAGTGAAACAACAAGGTTATGCTGGATTTTTTACATACCTGTCCACATTTTTTAACTGAACATGTGGGACTGTGTTAAACTTGTGTTTCTTAAAGTATACTTCCTACAAAAGAGGACAGATTATTAAAAAAAACACATTTTAGTATCAAAGTGATTTGTCATCTTGCTCTCAGTCAACCATTCAAAAATGTACATTTCAACAAGGGAAAAAAATTACACTTTTTTTTTTTTTTTATAGGCAGCAGTCATACCTAGTGTCTTACAGATCCCCAACATAGCTAATACATTCTGTACGGTAGCAGTAAAATGTAAACAGCACCCATACTCGATTAGGTCACAATTGGCCACAGAGTTTCTCAACCCTGGTTCTGGAGGCACCCCTGCCCTGCATATTTTAGGTTTCACCATTTTACCAATTTTACCATGGCATATTTTTAAACTGGATAATGACCTACAGCTTAGGGTTTATTTGTGATGAGCCTCTCACACTTGTGAAATCTGTTTTTCACATGTTGAGCAATCTTTGTGCATACACAAGCTACCAGTTATATGATTTTTTGCAACATTCAGGATATACACAGCAAAGCAGCAACTCCTTAATTAACTGGTAGGTTTATAAATTTTTAATTTTGTACTTTATACTAATTTAGATGGAAAAGAATGACACTGCAACCAACCATAAGGATGTGCTTTCATACTCACATGGAAGTAACCATTCATGTTAAGGCCAATGATGCCAAAGTGGTAGGAGCGTGAGACATCAGGAATTATACACTCTCTCCCCTTCCTCTGCTCTGGCATCCGCATCCACATATCCCAGTCCCACAGCTACTAGGAAATAACAGAAGACTATTAATTAAATGGTTACAGAATGTCTGCTAACATCACAAATAGGCTACTTGAAGCTTCCTGACCTTCTCAGGAGTGGGCCACTTGGGCTCTAGCTCATCCTTGTATAGGCTTTTTTTGAGGACCCAGCCCAACCCAGGCATACTCTCCACTCGGTACAGCAATGAAGGGTCCTCTGCTGTGTGCTCATAGCCCTGGAAGCATGAAACAACATGGTATGGGACAATGGAATCATAACAATGGATCTTCAGAGGACAGATTACAACATGTAATATTGGTTGATTTCAAATTGTGTTTACAACATATACATTTATGATTGTGGCAAACTGAGGCCATTATCTTCTAATCATTCAAATATGTTTACTTCATGCTTATTTATTAATAACATGTTCCACAGAACAAAAGGTGACTGCAGTACTCACTTGGTCATTCCAGGCAGAGATACAATAGAGACTCTCGTCTTCATTCAGCAGGTGAATGGTCTGACTGAGGAAGCTGAAGATAAAGGGAGGAAGTTACAGATATCTACACAATTAGGTTGTACTGCTGGTTGGTCTGTTTCATTGTCTCGGGCTTGTCTTCGTGAACTACAGAAATTCCCAGTTCTGCACACACATGCATTCCTTCTAAAAGGAGCTTGCTGCCCTCTACTGAGCACAGTTCTGTACTGCAAGCTGTGATCCAGAAGAACATGCTTACCTGAAGAAATCTATGGAAATATCCAAGTCCTCCTCCAAGACAATGGCAAAGTTTGCATCCTAAAATTAAAATGGAAAAAACACGCACTGTGGTAGGACGGTCTTTTGTCCATGTGAATATGCAAAAATAAGCACCTGCTTCCTTTGACATATATGAACTAAGATTGCAAAACAAAGCGATAAGGTAGGCATTGTTACAGTCAACCAGGACAATAAACTGAAATACACCAATGTTCAATAAATGACAATAAGTAACTGAAATACTTTAGTAAAATGGATCATTAAAATAAGACTGTTTGCAATTGTTGACAAAAAAAAAAATACATAAATCAGGGGATGTATGAACTGTGTGTGTGCATGTCTTAAGTATTTAAAAGCAGGTATATGTGAGTCATATTTTTCATTTATTAATGTCTTTATTGTATTTTACTGTTGCATTTTAGTAAGCTACTGCATGCTTCAATTCACCTCAGGATCAGTAAACTGACTGACTACACGCCTTCAGTTCAGTAAGTTAGGATGTAAAAGTCAGTAATGTGTGCAGGTAAGTAGTGAAAGGAGAGCAGAGATGGTCAGTATGGACAGCTGTTTGTTAACTCTGAGCTCTTTTAGAGACACAGCTCTGATGTTTATAGTTGAAACTCCTCAACGTATTCTTGTTATCAGCTCACAACTTCAATAATTCCACAAAAATGCTGGATGTGTTGTGTCGTGTCCACAGTTTTAGTAAACACTAAATGACTCTAAATGCTGGTGTTTATGTAGAACTTATAATTCTCCAACCTTTCACCCTATAGGTTCCTGTAAAGACTGATGGTCAAATTTGATTTTGGTTGAACAAGAAATTTGGGTTGCCGACCACTGCCCTAACCCAACCACGCACCTTTGCAGTGAAACTGTGATCTTTCAGATTAAATGAGCAATATGGAGGGGACAGTACTCACCGGATATAGGTTGAATGTTGCAGTCAGACTGGCTTTATAATGCTACAAGAAAAGAAAGTATTAATGATTTCTCACAGGCACCTACTGTAGCAGAATATTTGTGCAGTCACAAAAAACTCTGTAATGTAAATAAGGTTTTACTCCAAGTAATGAAGCATCTCTTTTGGTCCATTTACAATAAGTGGACACACTTTGTCAAATCAAATAAAAAAAATATAGAAAAATAAATAAGACATACACGTTTTTGTGTGATAATGATATGCAAAACACTGCTGATAACTCACCTGTGACACACGAGCATTCTTAATGCTGATTGGTGTGTGTTGAACCCCTTTAAGACCAAACAGCTCCACCACATCCATAGGCTCCTGAGTAAAAAATAAAAAACTCAATAATAAGGATTTAAGGAAATCTTCCATGAAGATTCTGTGAAGAAAATGGAACAGTGGGTACCTCATAGTAACCATCAATAAAAACAGTGATCATCTGTGGATTCACACCATGGGAGGAGAGGAGCGAGCGCAGCATTCTGCAGACACACACAGAGAACTCTTTTTTAATTATGTTTAATTTACCAGCCAGAACAGGGAAGTGAAACAGAATTTTACTTGCCTATAGAGATAGTTGGGTCTGTTTCCAGCAATGACAGCCACGGGAACATTGTGGACATTATTGTTGGGAAGCTAGAGAAAACACATTTCACACATTTATTAATCTCGAAATATTGGAGCCTTAGTGTATATAGAACATGCAATTAAGATCAAAACATTGTTGTGCCCAGAAGAAATCAACTGATTGCAATGCATTACAGAAATGGTATCATGCCAGACTGGCGTGGAATCACTCAAAATGGCAGTGGGTCATATTCAGTTACCAATCCCACATTAATCTTTCCCATGTGTGAAGGCACCATTGTCAAGATCAATGGTCTGTTGGCATGTGTCACACATACAAAAGGCCTGGTGTCATGGTGTGAGGTGCAATTTCATTACATGTACTTTGACAGCCCAACATTACATTAATGAGGTCCTAAAACCAGTGGTCCTACCTTTTCTGAACACACTCTGCACTATACCAAGAGGACAACATTCATCGGCATACTGCTGCTGTCTCAAGAACTTGCCTTGAAGACACATATACTATGCCATGGCCAGTCACATCTCCAGACCTATCCCTGATTGAAAATGTGTGGGATGCTAATGGATGCTCTATCAAAACTTCCCCCTACCACACCATCTGCAGGAACTGAATTGAAATGAGATGTATTATCACAGGACACCATTAGGAACCTCTACAACTCCATGCCAGAACGTCATGTTGCGTTATACCCGACACCATACCGTGTGAGACTCTTAGACCAATAAATATTGCCTATATCAGTCTAAATTTGTTATTAATTATTGTTCCTGGAAACATTTATCTTTCTTCCTTCTGGATTTTTTATGACTATATTTAAAGCACAACTATATTTAAAGCACAAATGCAATAGAAATCAACTACATTAGAAAAGAGCAACATATTCCATTATATTCACACTTACTGGTTCTGGGTTGAATTCTATTGGTGCTGGATCCTTGCAGCTGCAGATGCTGCCATAGCCCTCCACTTTACTGCAAAAAAGCTTCCTCCTACGGTTCAGCTCTGTCTCAGCCCAGTGGCATTCTGCCTCTGCACAATGAGATGTTGGACTGTTAGACAAAATACTCTAGTGGGCTGACCACTGCCTTATTGTGTTCAACCAGTTGTGATAGTGCTGATGTTGGGTTAAGGCTGGGAGACCCCACACTTTGCACATTTCTGTGCTCTCCCTCAGCTAGTACCCCTGATTCAGCTCATTAACTAATGGATAAGCTACTCGTGTGCTGAGTCAGGCATGTTAGAGTGCAGGAAACACAAAATGAGCAGGGAAAAAAAGCTTAAATTACATGCAAATTACATCCAAAACAGCAACTTTATAAAACATTTCGACAAAGTACACTCACTGACTTACCAAATCTAGACGCATCACTGTGTAAATTGATTGTAAAGTGGCATCACCTCAGTGGGTGGCTTGGGAACACCAACACCCGTGAAAGCTGTAAGGTGTTATCTTTAGAGTGAGGCTGAGTGAGACTGAACAGTGTGCTCATATCAGGCGAATGTTCAATGCAGGAGATCCACACACACATATCCCATAGGTCACTGCAGTATTCCTTAACTATCACAGGCTATGGGAGCAGAAGATCCACGAGAATGCCTATGTTAAGACCCTGTCACCAAACTCAGCACCTCATCTGGGCTCGTGAGGTTACTAATTGGACCCTAGATGACTGGCAACATGTGGAATGGTCAGATGAGTCAGTACTAATTGCTTCAGGCTGATGGGAGGGTTTGTGTGTGGCACACAAGCAGTTGTCAACAATGCAGTGGTGGTTCCATAGTAGTGGGTATTCTCATAGCATGGGTTGGGTCCACTGGTCTGCTAAACACATCAATGACTGGTGCCATTATGTTTGACTTCTTAGTGACCATTTGCAGCCCTTCATTAACTTCATGTACCCACACAGTAATTTATTCCAAATTAAAAACTGCAAAAATGTAGATAGATAGATCTGTGTGACAGTGACAGTGTGACTGCTGTGTGACTAAATACCACAAAAAGCAGATTCAAGCAATACAAATCTGATTCTTGAGGTTGTTTCATACCTTCAGCAGCAGTGAGCTGGACTTCAGTTTTCAACAGCACAGGATCTCCCCAGGTAGAGAGTGCAGGTGACTTTGAGTGCTTCTCACCATATACCTGACCTAAGCACACATATATATATGATGATATAGATGACAGATGATAAAAACACACATTAAACAGCTATTTATATAATTAATGGATCTATTATTAGATTTACAGATGACCACTATCGCTGACAACAGGTCTGATACAAATTACTGTTTTTTGTGGTTAAGCCCACTTCCCTGTTTACAAATAGTCAACATTATCCAAGACTCTGACCTCCTTTCTTCACAACCAGTGCCCACATGTCCCTCCAGCTCAGAGTTGCTGCCACCTGGCTGCCCAGCCCCTTCAACAGGTTCTTAGCAGCATCTTTCAAATGAAAGGTTCCCTCATCCTGAGTAGTCCAAAACACACATCAGTCAGAAACACTTACACTCTATGTCAGTTAAAAACACATTAACGTTAATGTGTGATATTATGAAGTGTTTGTGTTGGAGGTCGAGATTTAACCTTGATGGTGAAGATGAGGACTCTACCACGAGTGACCATGTTGAGAAAGAGAATCATGGCTTCATCCTCATGAGGTGAGTAGGTATCGAACACTCTCTTTGCCATTACATGACCCTGTGCAGACAAGACAGCACAACAGGAACTGTGACGTGGTAATTCCAGCAGTCAAAGACTCTTCCATATTTAAAGAAAGTTGTGAGATTTTTACATTAGAACTTCTAAATCATTTTGATGCTCTACTGATATGAAACAGGGAGAAAGTGGGACTAACACTGCATGCTTGCCGGAAAAACTACACTATGTAATGTGGTAAACAGACATAAAAATGCTCATGAGTACTGTAACTTGAGTGATAAAATGTATAAAATTTTACTCTACTATGACTGTTCACATGCTGCTTTCACTTTCAGTGACAGTTCTGTATATTGTGGCAAGTCCAGAAATGCATCCTTTAGTGGTGGCTAAAATTCCACATACCATCCGCTCAGGAGTAAGAAATACCAATTGTCTCATTATACTGATTCAAGTTATAAGCAAACATCATATTATTCTTGTTTCAGAAAAAAAACATTAAATGCAAATTAATTGAAAGGATTTTTTTCAGATACACATTTCAGCACAAAACAGTTTGTCGATGTAAGATACGGAATCAGTAAGTTCATTTCAATTAATTATTTATTTAATGAAACCACATATGACTTCTAAATTGCACAGGAAATCAATCTAATATGTGCAAATGTACACGCAACTTGTCTAGTTCCTATAGAGAAGTACTACCAACAGAATACGGCTCCCTAGAGCAGATAGATTGGGGATTGAGGATGAGATGGCTGAATGCAATCAGATTCTCACAGCAATACTCCAGAATCTAGTAGAAAGCTTTCTCTGGACATTACACACACAGATAAATTGGTTTTAATACCACTGATCTTGGAAGAAACAATGAATGAGCAGGTTAAAACTAGTTAAAGTTAAAGTTAAAACTAGCTGCGTCTACTTACAGTGGCCTGGTTTAGCACAATGACATGTATGCCTCTTCCCTGCTCCCGCATCTCATCCTCCAGTACCTACAGAAACAGATTAAAAACAGGTTTCTCACCCCTTCATGTCTTATCTTAAACAGTACATCAGATCAATGACAAACACAGACATTGGATAACTAGATGCCTGAATGTGAACTGAAACAAGTCTCTTTTTAAAATTGCTAACAAGATTTAGGAATGTAGCAAAATGACAACATTTCAACTGTAAATTACACTAATCAGCCATAACATTACTACCACATGCCCAGAACTGAGTAAGTCACCCTTGTGTCACCACAAGAGATGTGATCATGCAAAGCTTAGACTCCACTAAACCTATGAAGGCGCTCTGTGGCATCTGGCAACAAGACTTAACAGCAGAGTCTTTAAATCGTGAAAATCAATGATGTGATTAGGTGCCAGTAACCCTGTTTCCTTTTCAATGGTTGTCCTTCACTGGAGCACTTTTGGCAGGTGTTGACTGTGAACATAGCAGGAACACTACCAAGACGTGCTTGATGTTTAGGAGATGGTCTGATCAAAAAATGGGGAAATGGGGACTCAAATAGTGAGAATCACTCACTGTGGTACCATCCACTGCCACATACACCTTGGAACGACTGGAGTATACTTCGATGTCCAACACCTTGCGCCCATTGGCTGGTCTTCGTGGGGTCTCCATATTTGCCAAGTTATCATCTGAGAAAATGGACAGTGATTAGAAATGAGGCAACATAATGAAAGGTTTTTGGTAATGAAATGATATTTGGATTTCATTTGACTGTATGACTAGTCAGATATAAACACCCTGTGATTGATTTCAGAGTGCAGATTTGGCCTGAAAAAGAAGACATTGATCCACTGGTCCAATGTATGTGTTGATGTACGTTTAATGAAATGATCTCACTAGGGTTGCTTGGTAGTGCAGAACAGGGTTTAAATGGACTGCGGCAAAATTATATCCAGATATGACCTGGACATGCAATGCATGATAAACGTAATGGAAGGTGAAAACAAGCTCTCCCTGACCAGGCACCTCCTTACCATAGTCTCGTGCTCCATCTTCATCTTCGCTTGCAGCTCTCCTTGTGTCAAGAATAAGTTTTATGTTGACAAGTACTGTAATCAACAAGAACAGCACTGCACCAGCCTGAGAAAACAAAATTATAAAGCATGCGTCAAAACAGGCTCTATTTGCATGGAATCAATAAGGCTAAGCATTGCAATTCAGAAGAGCCAGTTACCCAACCCCGTTAGGAGTCTCATCATTACACACAATGCTCCCAACACCTGTAATGTGTGGAGAGAGCGCCCTCTACCCACCCTGAGAGAGCATGGGCAGCATGACCCAGGATTTGAACCTACAAACCTCTGATCGCAGTGCTACTATATTAGACAGCTGAATGCAGTGTTTCTTCCATAATAATATGCATAAACGATCACTTAAGTTTTCCACGTTGCATTAGAGTCTTAAATATGCACACTCGCCTGGCAGAGTCTTCGGAGAGCCCTTTTGTTGGAGAGTTTGTATTTCCATGTAAGGTAGAAACTGCGCTGCTGCCTAGGGATGAAGGGCTTGGCCCGTGGGTTGGGCGTCCAGGTGTCCATTCCTTACAGCTGCTCCCTGCTCGTACATTCAATCAGACACTCAATTAGATTAATAGCTTTCAGCTCCAGAACTTGGTATCCTGTGCCGTGCCCTGCACTCCCTTTCCTGACATGCCTGAACCAGCCAGCTCTCAACCCTGGTTCTGCACACCCTCTGCAAATCTGACTGGCTTGTTAACTCTTAGAGATCTTTCAGGCAGTTATTCTAGGCTTCATAATTCAAGATCAAAGTAACCTTCAGACATGATACACATATCCTGACAAACAACAAGACTTACACTATCCAATCATTGAATGTGGTACATGATGAATTATGAGAGGAATGATATAATCCATTTCAGAAAACATCTCAAATTCACTCATTTCCAAATTAATGAAATCCCACAGGAGCTTCACGTGCATGTTTACTGCTCTGTTCACGTGTACAGGCTCAAGCTGCACACAGACACTGACTGATCAGTGAGAAGGGGTGGAGCTAATGACATCACTGTCAGACATTAGGTTATCAATGAAACTGTGCCAGGAGGGGCTGCTTGCTTTCTTGCTCAAAGGTTGTTCAAATTTTCAAAATAAAAGTATTCGAAGGGATAATACTCATGCATACCTCAAAATAATAACAGGCACTTATGTTCTCAATTTATTTGGACTGCTGTAAAACATTTTGAAGAACGTATTGTTGTTAATACCCTTGTCAATCTAATCTTTACAAATAACTCATCACAATCCTTACATTTTCAGCTCAGAAAGTGTTTTTAGTCTTTATAAATTAACAAAGTGATCAAAACATGCTGAAAACTATAGTAACATTTAAATTCTGTTAATATTTATATATGAAATGAAGACAAATTGGAGCGTGTGGGGGTGGGGGGGAGCAGAGTCTAAAACAAGGGTAGGGGTGCCTCTAGGACCAGGGTTGAGAAACACTAGTATCACTTCAATAAGGAATTACACACTTATTCCAGCCCCACCAGCTTGTACAGATTTAACCCTGAAACTGGAGCAAACGCAGACCACACACTTTAAAGCCCCCTTTACACATTTAGAGTGAACAGAGCATCCTCACACTTGCACGCGCCACTTTACAGCTTACTCTTCACTCTGTGTGACGTGTAAACACGCCCTTTACCCCCGAGTTACCCTCTGTGATGGGTGTGGGTGTGTGTGTGTGTGTGAGAGAGAGAGAGAGAGAGTTATTTACATTATTCCGCAGAAGCGTCGCCGGCTCTCTGCTGACCATAAGAGCAAAACACCAAATCAATGGCTGCCGCGTGTGCACGACTTCAAAATAAAAGTCCTCAAACAAAAGTCCTCCTGGAAAAAAGTGGGGGGTTTTATCCCGTGACACACACACAAAAATTATGTCTATTTAATCAAGTAAATCGACCTTTATTTTCCAAAGCAATTATATATATATATATATATATATATATATATATATATATATATATATATACTGTATATATATTTATTATAAATAAGTAATAAATATTAAATAAAAATATATTATTTAAATATATATATATATATATATATATATATATATATATATATATATATATATATATATATATATATACATATAATTAATGAAATTATGCATTAAATGAATAATACCATTTTTAAAAATATAAACTATATTTATTGGGGTTTTATTTGAATTTTAATAAATTTTAAAAGTTTTTAACCTCTCCTTGGATCTTGTAAATGTGCATGCACGAAAAGTCCCCTGTGTCCAGTCATGTCCTGCCAGTTTAGAGAATCAAACCAGCAACCTTCCAGTCACAAGACTACTGCCCTAACTGCCAGGCCATGGCTTCCCACGGACAATCAGAACAATTAAACAGGGATTGGATTCAAGCCCACATCACAGAGCACCATGAATTAAGGAAACCACGGCCTTGTACATTGCCAGATGTTGTGTGGTGGAAGAGTTGCATGCCTGCATGATGACGCCGGAGCTATGTTGTCTCGGGGAGGGAAGATCTCCAGGGCAAACTGGTCCTAAAAAGGGTTACTGGCAGTCTTCACTTAGGGCCCAGGCTCAGCCTGAAAGGACTGACATGAATTTTCCCATGAGCACACCACCTGGCAGGAGGATCGTAATGAGTCTCTGGTGCCATGTGGATGGCGTTCTGATCATAGCTACTGAACATGCTGGGACATATAACCTCCTCCTGAGGACTCCAATGTTCTGCTGGGAGACTTCAATGCTCATGCGTGCAACAACAGTGGGACCTGGAGGGTGTGATTGTGGCACGCATTAGTATTCAGCTCCTTGTACTCAGATACCCCTAAATAAAATCCAGGGTCTACCTGTGTGTAATTTATTCTCAGTATAAATACAGCTGTTCTGCGAGGGCCTCAGGGGCTTTTTGAGAACACTAGTGGTCAAACAACATGACAACCAAGAAACTCCAGACAGGTCAGGGATAGATTTGTAAATTTCTTTGATTAAAGTCAGCATTCTTTTTCCTCTGTCATTCTGTCAAATGCAAACAAATCCTGCACCCATATGCAGTGGGGAAAAGCCAGTATTTAGTCAGTCACCAATTGTGCAAGTTCTCCCACTTAAAAAGATGAGAGAGGCATGTAATTGACATCATAGTTAGACCTCAACTAGAGACAAAAAATCATGAAAAAAAAATTGAAAAATAATTTTGTCTGACTTTTAAAAATTTATTTGCAAATAATGTAGATTTAGAAAATAAGTATTTGGTCACCTACAAACTAAGCAAGATTTCTGGCTGTCACAGACCTGTAACTTCTTTTAAGAGAGCTCCTCTTTCCCCACTCATTACCTGTATTAATGGCACCTGTTTGGAAGTAGTTAACAGTATAAAGACACCTGCCCACAACCTCAAACAGTCACCTCCCAAACTCACTATGGTGAAGACGAAAAGAGCTGTCGGAGGACACCAGAAACCGCGTTGTAGACCTGCACCAGGCTGGAAAGACTGAATCTGCAATGGGCAAGCAGCTTGGTGTGAAGAAATCTACTGTGGGGCAATAATTAGAAAAGCGGAAGACCTACAAGACCACTACTAATCTCCTCGATCTGGGGCTCACGCAAGATCTCTCAGCCCGTGGGGTCAAAATGATCCTGAAGCAGTGAGAAAAATCCCCAGAACCTGAGGGGATCTAGTGAATGACCTGCAGAAAGCTGGGACCAATGTTACAAAAGGCTACCATCAGCAACACACTCGGCGCCAGGGCTCAGATCTTGCATTGCCAAGCGTGTCCCCTGCTTAAAAGCCAGTCCCATATCCAGGCACGTCTGAAGTTTGCTAGAGAGCATTTGGATGTTCAGAAAAGAGTATTAGGAGAATGTCATATGGTCAGATGAAACCAAAGTAGAACTATTTGGTAAAAACACAACTCGTCGTGTTTGGAGGCCAGTGAATCTTGGGAGTTGCATCAAGGGCTTACCATACCAACTGTGAAGCATGGGGGTATACAGCATCATGCTGGGGCTGTTTACTATATAAGGGACCAGGGCGACTGGTCGTGTACATGAAAAGAATGAATGGGGCCATGTATTGTGAGATTTTGGGTGCAAACCTCCTTCCATCAGCAAGAGGCAATGAAGATGAAACGTGGCTGGGTCTTTCGCGCGACTTAATGATCCCAAGCACACTGCCAGGGCAACAAAGGAGTGGCCGTAGAAACATTTCAAAAGATCCTGGAGTGGCCTAGCCAGTCTCGATCTCAACCCCCGCCGAAAACAGCACAGGAGGGAGATAAAAGTCCGCTGTTGCCATGACAGCCCCCCAAAACATCACTGCTCCTAGAGGAGACCTGCATGGAGGGAATGGGCAACATACCAGCAACAGTGTGTTGCAGCACTTGTGAACTTACAGAAAGCGTTTGACCTCTGTCATTGCCAACAGAGGATATACAACAAAGTATTGAGATGAACTTTTATTTATTGACCAAATACTTATTTTCCACCATTATTTGCAAATAAATTCTTTAAAAGTCAGACAAAATGATTTTCTCAATTTTTTTTTCACATTTTGTCTCTCATAGTTGAGGTCTACCTATGATGTCAATTAACGGCCTCTCTTATCTTTTTAAGTGGGAGAACTTGCACAATTGGTGACTGACTAAATACTTATTTTCCCCACTGTATGTGTTAACAGTTATATACACTTAAATTGTAAACAGGTTAGATGGTAACATCCGAGTACAAGGTGGGAGGCTACAGTGATTGGATTTCAGCTTTGTGCAGTCGGGTCGTTTGGTTCAGTGCTGGAAATGGTCTCCTTGCATTACCACAGAAACCTTACAGTTTCTCTATTCTGTATAATATACCCTCATTTTGCTTCAGCTTTTCCAATTTAATTGGTTTTACCCTCATGTTGTCTTAATATTCTTTATATACCCCAAGTCTTAAGAGTCAAAAATGACCCGCCTCTAAATGAAATAGCTTCAGTGAGTTTTAAACCCTCAGGTGAATTAGGACAAGATTCAGCCCCCTGTACAGCTGCAGCAGAGACTCTCAGTTACCGTGTGTGTGTGTGTGAGATTTTTTGGGGAAGGTAAATTATTTTGTAATGATTATTTTTCACTTTTTCCATTCTTGGAGACACTTTAGGAAAATAAATCAAATTTCATGTTGCAAAAAAATCATTAAGGGGGTTTTCTCTGCAATAAATGTGGTGCAAGTCATTTTGGACCCTTAAGACAACACAAGGGTTAAATGCTGACAAAGACAGATAGGCTCTTATGTCAAAGAGGGTTGGATCTCTGTGTGCTAGGTGGATGTACTTTACAAATCAGCTGACACACCAGCCTGCACACCACTGCCACACCCTAAAGCAGCCAACACACCAACCAGCATATCTTAATGCAGATGGCAGACAAAGTGGCATACCCTTAAGCATCTAACACACCAACTGGCACATCCTAGATCAGCCAGAACATCTACTGGCAAATTTTAGAGCAGCAGGCACACAAAATAGAACATAACAGCAAATGATGCAACAAGCGGCATATCTTAAAGCAGCCGGCACACCAACTGGCATGTGTTTAGTGGCCGGCGCACTAGCCAGCACATTCTAAAGCAGGCACACCAAGTGACAACTTAAAGAATTGGCATACCAAACAACATATGGAAGTTGGTACAACTAGAATATTTCATGAAAGATATACAAACTGGCACACCTTAAAGTAGCTGGGACCTCAAACCAGTAAATCTACTGTCACATCTAACAGCAGAATCATGGCAAGGAAAAGGGAGATTTCTTAGGAATTGCTGATTCTCATCAGGCTGGAAAAAATAAAAAAAAATGCCTCTTTATGAGGAAATTCAAGACCATTATCAACCTCCTCAGGAGTGCTCGACCAACAAAGATCATGCCAACATGTGTAATATGTAAGATGTTTAACAGTGTAAAGGACCCAAAGGTAACATCTAGACAACTAAAAGAACCTCAAGATGTTCATGAGTCAACCATCAGGAGAACACTGAACAACAATGGTGTGCATGGAAGGGTTGCAGGGAGAAACCCGTTGCTCTCCAAAAGAACATTGTTCCAATAGGCTTCTGGCAGGCAGGCAGCAATGTTTCATGGACGGAGGAGACTGCAGATCTTTTTGTTTTAAGTAAGAATAATTACGTTGAAGAAAGGAAAACACTGAGTTCCCGTATTAAAAACCTCATCACATCTGTGAAATATGGTTCCAGTTGGTGTGTTGGCTACATTAAGTTGTGCCAGGTGGTGTGTCAGTTGGTTTGCTGGCTGGCTTAATATGTGCAAGTTTACGTTTATTTAGGATGTGCCACACAGTGTGCCCACAACTTTAAGACGTGCCAGTGTTACTGCACTGGCTGCTTTGTGATGTGCCAGTGGATGTACTGGCTGTGTGCCAGCCACTGTAGGATGTGCCAGATGGTGTGCCAGCAGGTTTAAGATTTGCTGATTGGTCTGCCAGCTATGTTGTGCCAGGTGGTCTGCCAGTTGAATTTCCGACTGCTTTAGGATATGCTGGTCGAAGTGCCAGCTAACATGATGTGCTAGCCAGCAATAAAGTGCCAGGTGACATGCCATGGCACAACAATAACACCACCAGCAACACACCACACCGTGTGGGAGACTGGGATACGATTCCCAGTCTGGGCAACAATGCTGTGCAACACCAGTAAGAGTCTTTGGACAAGACTCCTAACACTACTCTGTCCCACCTCTGTAATGAGAGTAACCTTTAAAGTTGCTCTGGAAAAGAGCATCAGCTAAATGCCATACATGTAAATGTGGCACAGATTTATGAAGTGACAGATAAACCCCCTCTCTGATGTCCTTCAGATACGTTAGGTAGCATAGTGTGAAGTAAACAGTAAACATCTTGTCTCTTTTCAGCACTTCACAAGACAGTATTTTTGACCCCCTTGGCATTGTACTGTGTGCAAGGTGCATTCCAATGGGTTCAAATTTTGCTGTCAACACATCTCTCAGAAAAAGACAGAATACTATAGAGATAAAGGTTCAGTTTAGTTTCTATACAGTGATGGATTCAACAGTGCCAATAGCCAACTATGACTTGAATTAACAAATGTTTTGAGACTGAAACACCGTCATTATGAACAAGTTTCTCTAAAGTGCTGCATTTCACACTGAAAAGGTCTACATCAAAACACCTTACGCCAAACTTAATATAGAGCACAACCCATTTGGGATTAGGCAACTTTTTGTATGCTTGTAATGACTATGTATATATGGTGCATCCATTTAGAAACGAGTCTAAAATATGAACAGTTAACATTTGGAGTATTCATGAAATATGAAGGAATGGACGTGTACTGTCACTGTAACAGTTTATTTAAGTAAAACTTTCACAATTGAGTGGACAAGAAATGTCAGAATGATGAAAAATGAAAATAATAAACTAACTAGAATTATTGAGTGAAATACAATTACTCAAAATTACTGTAAAAAATAATAAACAGTTTTAAAAACCTGTTCAGATTAGGTTTTACACATAGCAATGCATCATTACCAAAAAAAGGGGGAAAAACAAGAGGGTCACTCGTTTCCTCTTCGACTCCTCTTGTGACTCTTCTTTGACCGGCTGTTAATAGACAAATAAAAATTCAAAGATAAGGACTTCACAAGTAAACAAGAACACTGTCTCAATTGAAATGCCTTAGAGTAGTGTTTGGAGTACAGAATTGTTTTTCTATTACCTTTCTGGGGACTTTGAATGACTGCGATGTCTGTGGCTTCTGTGGTGACCTGGAATAGCGTCACACAAATGTACTACAGTTATTAAAAAATAATAAGAGTAATAATTCTTAAATCTCAAATCAACTGAGCTGAAATCCACAAGGTTCAAGCGTAACAACTGAATTGAACTGAACAATTTATGATATGCTAAGCAGAATATTAGGTGCTATACCTGGAGATTTGGAGCGGTGCCGCCTTTCTCTGGACCGGCTGCGATGTCGGCGGGGGCTCTTGCTGCGGTGGCGATCCCGTTCTCGCTCACGTCTGGGTGATGGGCTGGAGAAGCAGATAAAGCTCAGACCAGCACAATGACTCAAATCACAGTATTACAATGTACAATGTTGAGAGGTTTGAAATTGCTTAATTCAGATGACAAACTTCAACGCAAAAGGAAAAAAATGGATTTGCACTATATACCTTCTTCTCTTGGGGGATCTGCTTCGTCTATATCAAAGTAAAGAGGGGAAAAAATTAGTTAAATTGGCCATTTAGATATTACAAGCTTTTCCATAAATAAATACATCAATTTGAAATATCTGTAAAACCTAATATTAAACACCAACCTCCTGGGTGATCGGCTCCTTCTGTAACGTGGAGAGGGAGACCTGCGAGGCCGGTCCATATCTCTGTAACTCCGTCTGTGTGGTTCTGGTGTCTGCACTCGCTCTGGCTATAGATGCAAAAATTATGAAGTTAACAAAATATGTTTAAATAAATAATAAAATTTTAAAAAGCAAAGAAGTGCACCTGTTTTATTATATATGTAAAATAAATCAATAACAATACCTTCTCATCTTCTTCATCTTCATCTTCACTGGACTCCACCTCATCCAGGTCTTCCTCAAGGGCACTGATACGTGGATCTAACAGCTCAGCTTCCTCCAGAACTTGCCTCTTCTGTAAAGATCACATTCTGTCTCAGTACCAGAGAGTTTTATTTTTCAAACCTAGATTTAGATAATCAGTTCCATGCAACAGTATTGAAAGTACATAAACAAACCTGAAGTCTCGGGAGAATGACATCACACATTCGCTCTGCATGAAGCAGCTCATCTATGAACTCGTCCACATGCATGATCTCAAACTCTGTGAGAATAAAGCAGTTAGGTGAAGCAGGTTTTATTACGTATGGCTAAAGAATAAGTAACAATAGTATTCAATGTCCTGCTTACCTCCATTTCTGTTCTGGGTTTTGATTTTTCTGTAGTCATTGTACAGTGGTTCCAAATACTTATAACAGTCCACTGATGTGCCTGTAAGCCGCATATACATCGCTCCAAGCAAACGGACATATCTGGACACAAAAAACAAAATGTTAGCACAGACAATATAAAACTCAATCTACATACACCTGAAGCAGGATTACACTTAAATAGAATGTTGTATTTTATGCAGACTATGACCATTTTCCCATTTGTTTTCTAATACATACAATACGTATACTTCACTTTCTTGCTTCCATTTTGAAACAATGTATTGGACAGTTAGTTTGCTAACTTTGTTGATTCATGGGAAACGTAGAGACATTAAAATGCATGACAATACATGTGCACTCATGCATCATTAGTATTAGTAGCTGGAGAATAACAATACATTGGAATATAAACTGAGATAGATGAGCTGAGGTGACATGTTTATCTTGGGTTTTAAAGTTTTTAAATAATGTTCTGTTTCAATCTTGTAATCTTTTTCTGCTCCCTCGCTCTGCTCTGCCCCCTGCTCTCAGCTCGTCCTCTACTCTGCCCCCATACACACTATGGAGGGAGCATAAAGAAGGAATGAAGATCAGTTCAATATGTTTAAACATGAGAAAAGGATTTCATGGGGTGTCCTAATTTTTACCACAACATATGGCGCATCTGGAAAGTATTCACAGTGTTTCACTTTTTGCACATTTATTTATGTTCCAATCTTATTCCAAAATGAATTAAATACACTTTTAGTTCATGATGACAAAGTGAGACACGTCTGAATTTTTTGCAAATTAAAAATCAAAACAAATTAATATAACCTGTACATAAGTACTTGCAGCCTTTGCTGGGGTCAATCCATATGATTGGACCCATAGTAGACAGTGCATGTCAGAGGACAAACCAAGCTGTAAAGACTAAGGAACTGCATGTAGACCTCAGAGACAGGATTGTATCGAGACACAGGTGTAGAACATGTCAGTTACATACTTGAAATCTTCGTTCTTTATGAACTCTACAATGATGTCCTTCTCAGGCTGAATCTGGAGCATCTTCAGGGTTAAACATAAAAAAGGTGTGGGTTTGATGTTTCCGCCATACACTCCGCCAACAAACTTCAGTTCCATTGCTTTGTCCACAACAAGCTCAGCTTTTAGTTGATAAAATCGGAGACCACAAAAAAAGGGAAAGAGAAGAGCTCAAAGTCAAAACAGCTGAATAGAAAACTTCAACACCAAATAACTGACCAATGTCCACTCCTTACTGCCCCTGGACTAAAACACAGCCTAACACATTCTAAAATAAAATTCTCTGATATTAAATAAATTTTTATAAAATAAGAGGTTTACTCTTAGTAAACAGAACTGGGCTCTGCAGGACAGGTCTCTGATATCAAACAAAATAAAACAATAAATAAATAAATAATAATAATAATAATAATAATAATAATAATAACAATATAAAATAAGAAGTTGTGTCTCAGTAAACACAGCCAACAGACGAGGGGTCTGCGGGTCTCTGACCTGTCAGGCCGAAACACTCCTCTTTCCAGTATTTGGACTCGTAGATCCTGGTTCGGATGATCTTCTCCACCAGGTACTGCGGGTTCGTCCCATGAATACTGTTCGCGTCCTTTACGGTCCGGTTCGCCATGATTCACACACAGGAAGCAGCCCGCCGAGCCTTACAGCGGAGCGGACAGCACTGACACTACCGCCCCCTGCAGGACCGGAGAGACACTACCGCCCCCTAAAGGACAGGAGACTGAACCTGATATTTAGACACTACCGCCCCCTATAAGACCTGAGAGACACTACTGCCCCCTGCAGGACTGGAGAGATACTACCGCCCTCTGCAGGACCGGAGACTGAATATAAAACAGACACTACCGTCCTCTGCAGGACCGGAGCCTGCACCTGACACTGAGACACTGCCGTCCCCTGCAGGACCGGAGAATGCACCTGACACTGAGACACTACCGCCCCCTATAGGACCTGAGAGACCCTACTGCCCCCTGCAGGACCGGAGAGACACTACCGCCCCCTGCAGGACAGGCGACTGGACCTGACACTGAGACACTACCGCTACCTAAAGGACAGGAGATCGAACGTGACACGGACACTTCTGCCACCTACAGGACAGGAGACTGAACCAAACTGACACTGAGGTTCTACATGGTGAGGGTTGCATCAGGAAGGGCATCCGGCGTAAAACTTGTGCCAAAACTATAATGCGGATCAGGCAGATCCATTCACTGTGGCGAAAGAAGCCAAAAGAAGATTTATTACTTTTATCAATTAATTTAGCTAATGTATTTTTTATTTATGACTTTTATTTATTTATTCATTAGTTTTTTTTATTACTTTTATTAATGAATTTATTGTTTTTATTTATTTATTAGTCATAAATTTGTATTAAATAAGTATTTCTTTATTACATTTTCTTAATGATTTTTTCATATTTAATTTCATATAGTCTATGTTTTTTAACGCACAGCAAGATTAAAGAAGTAAAACTTTTAACTTTGATCAGAAAACTGCTGACGTGTTAAAAAATCGGCAACGTCATCCGGTCAGTGGGCGTGGCCGAAACCGTTCGGTCCAATGATATGTCAGTATGCAAATATCTTGGTTGTTTCGCGGGAAAAAGTGGTGCGGTACCTACAGGCGGGGATCGACGGAGCAATAGCGGCGCAAACGACGTTTGATTAAAGGTTGCGTATCAGAGGCACTTCAGGCGGATCTGAAATGAGCCGTTACTTCACTCGGCTGCGCTTCAGGGACACTTACAGACTGGACAGACCGCTGTCGGAGGACCGGAAACTGAAGAGATCGTATTATCAGTAAGTCTGATTAATCTTTTCTCTTCTTCACAAACAGCTCAATTCACATTTTCTAAATGGTGCTTCAACAGGGAACAAACTACAACCCAGACACCCGCTCAGAAATCCCGATCAGTGAGTTTAACAGGAAAAGTTTTAATGATTACAGGGTAAGGGACCGTCTGTAAAGTGCGCGCTGTTCAAAAGCGTACAAATGCGCTACAGAGCACCACAGGTCATTCCCTTAATGAGTGACCAGTACAAACCACCAACTCCTCCCTTAATGAGTGACCAGTACAAACCACCAACTCCTCCCTTAATGGGTGACCACTACAAACCACCAACTCTTCCCTTAATGGGTGACCACTACAAACCACCAACTCTTCCCTTCATGGGTGATCAATACAAACCACCAACTCTTCCCCTAATGAGTGACCAGTACAAGCCACCAACTCTTCCCTTAATGGGTGACCGCCGCAAACCACAAACCCCTCCCTTAATGGGTGACCGCCGCAAACCACAAACTCCTCCCTTAATAGGTGGACAGTACAAACCACAAACTCCTCCCTTAATAGGTGGACAGTACAAACCACCAACTCCTCGCTTAATGGGTGGACAGTACAAACCACCAACTCCTCCCTTAATGGGTGACCAGTACAAACCACCAACTCCTCCTTTAATCAATTGCTTCTGTGGTCTAAATATGACATACAGATCAGAATCAGACCTGATAAATTACAACTTCGGTTTGTTTGGTGAGATTTTATTTAATGTAATAAATCGTTACATTAATGACATGGAACAAAAATCACTGGAGACTCACCTGATCATTTACAGCCTGTTTGAAAGTTTAAAAAGTGAATGTAATTAATGCCTTTGACTCATTTAAACCCTGCAGATCTTTGTCTATAGCTGTTGATGGAAGACCTGAAAATACTGTGGTGTCTGTAGGCCAGTGTATACTGATTGAGGGAAATGAGGACAACCCCTTTGTCGCACAGCTTCTCAAGCTTTTCTGTGATGGTAAGAAACTCTACACCAGCGTTCCTTAACTCTGCTCCTGGAGTCCCCCCTGCCCTTCACATTTTAGTGGATTCCCTGCTTTGAGTCTGCTGTAATTAGAATTTAGATTTGTTTAATAGTTAAACAAGGGTAGTAATGTGCAGTACCACTGGACCTTTCATATACTCTCCATGTTATATAATTCTATATTCTTCTATACTTTATTATACACATTATTATATTCTTCTCTGTACTGTAATGATGCTGGAATCCTATGTTCCTTGAGGGAACCCTCCCAAAGGGATCAATAAAGTTCTATCTTATCTTAACTCTGAATGAGCTGGTTAGTTGAATCAGGTGGGGGGTCAAGGGGGTCTCCAGGACCAGGGTTGAGAAACAATGATTTTCACACGACCCATGTCCTTTTCTTCCCATTTTTATCTTAATTCTGACCAAGGTTAATTCAAGGCGTCCATGTGTTAGTAATATGGACCAATATCTTCTATTTGCTACCCTGTTTGTACAAGTGCAACTCGTGCAGCCGTGGCCTGGTGGTTTGGGAGCCAACCTTGTGACTGTAAGGTTGCCAGTTGATTCCCTGAACTAGCAGGGCATGACACGACTGGACTGCCCACCGCTCCGGGCATGTGTGTTCATTGCCCCCTTGTGTGTGAATTCACTTGTGTGTGATTCCCTGCACCAAGCACAGTGGATCTACATGCACATTTATGTTTACATACATACTATGCAGTGTCTGTACCTGTTCAGAAAATGTGCATTGTCCATACAATTACACCTGTAAACCGGACATTTGTGTGCGACTTATGTATTTATATCTACAGCGAATCAAATATTGTATTTATATGATGTGCATCCTTGTCTACTTACTGCATTTTCTGCTGTAACAGTGCAGAGTTCCTCCTGCAGGATAATTAAAGACTCTCTTGTGTCTTGACCTGAATGTTCCTAGACACCGGTAAGGAGAAAAAGGCAGTGGTGCAGTGGTTTGTGCGTATGTCTGAAGTACCACACAACAAAAGAAACCGTCTGGGCCGGGACCCCCACCCTCAAGAAATCTTTTACTACCAAGATAGTTCCTGCGACAACGAGGTGGATGCGGAGACCATCCTAGGAGCAGTTCAGGTACGTGTACACTGTTTAAAGCTGAGTAGAAAATCATGTGTCCAGGGTTTCTCGCATCCTTTCCACCTCAGAGCCCACTAAGCTAGACAGTTTAACTGCCCACAAGTAAACAATGCAACCTTTTTAATGTAAAGTTGTTATTGTCTTTTATTTCTCTGACACTGAAAACATGAAAACGGGGGCCTGAACAGCAGCTCACAAATTGCATGTCTTCATGAAAACAACTGTCCCAAGTGTCCCTCCTCAAGATGTCACTAATGTCAGATGACATGTTTAGTTATAAAATGTGAACGTCTTTAATTCTATCTAAGATCTGTTAGTGATCAGACCACGTGCTGTAGTCTTGGTTCTTCTCGAGGATTTAAATTTTTATATTTTTTTTGCATTTTTGAAGGAGCAGTGTCTCCATTCTTTTAGTTTCTGATTCATTGTTTTTTTTTCACTTAGTCTTTGTTTCAATGTACCCTTACTGCCCCACTATGGCCTACTGCCTCCCCCTGAGGATGGGCCTGAGGACCACCTACAGTGCTTCAAGGCCCACTGAGTGGTCACTGGGCAACAGGTTGATAAAACCCCACACTGTGTAGAACGAGGTCTTCCTCGTGTGGTCATTGGTAAACTGTCTGCATCTCTGGAAGATGATTTGTAAATGTTAACATTTATCTGAGTAGTGTTTGTTTCGCATATTTCCATCCAGGTTAAGCAGATTCCTGCTGAGGCCCCGTTTCCAAATGGAGAGAGCAAAGACACTCTGTTTGTTAAGCTTTTGTGGGACACGAAGGAATTTCGAGCTTTGGATTCCGAGTTGTTTCAGTCTCCAAAGAGTCCCAGATCCCCGCCACCTGCCCAGCCTGCAACACGACTTCGTTCTCTCCCCACACCAGATCCCGCTGTGATGAAGAGGGCCATGAGTGGTGTCACCACCCGTGGCAGCATGAGCACAGGCAAGATGAGGTCAGCTGAGGCGGAGTCGGCCCATTCTGCCTCCAAGCTCTCTGCGGCTAAAATATTGAATGCAAAGAGGAGAGGCAGAGTCGCCTCAAATCCAAACATTCGTAAGAAGCTGGACCTTTGCAGTGAGTCTTTCTTTTAGATTTTTGTTATAACAAAAACAGTTTCAAGCACATACACAAATCATCATCATCATCATCATCATCATTATTATTATAAATAAAGAACTTAACGTTGTCTCATTTTGTTCTGGATCATGTATTATATAGTACAAAACACTGGTTGCAGCCGTTGTCTTGTTTTGCATTGCCAGGTCCAAGTAAGAAGCTTACTAGAGAGGATGTTCTTGGCAAGTTAATGGATGAAGACGAGGAAATGGAGGAAGACCTGGCAACTAAGCTCGGCTGTTCTCCTCCTCGTCGTATCTCCATCACCATCAGGCTCACCCCACTCCCAAGCTCTTGTAAATATTCCATTGAAGATGAGGACGCAACCACCTCTAGCAGGTGAGATTTAGTATTATTTATGGGACTGAGTCGCTTATGACCACCTCCTTGTTTCTACATTTTGAACACATTTTATTAAACCCCACTCACTTCACAGGAGCCCTTTGTCGTTCTAGAATTACAGACTGTGTCCATCCGTTTGTCTGCGTACTTTATTATCCCCTCTTCACCCTAATCTTGAAAGGTCTGGACACCGCAGGGCAGCCACGAGTATTATGTGGGTGGTGGGTCATTCTCAGCACTGCAGTGACGCTGAAATGGTGGTGGTGTTAGTGTGTGTTGCACTGGTAGATGTGGATCAGACACAGCAGTGCTCCTCAATGTCACTGCTGGACTGAGAACACTTCACCAAGCAGAAATATCCAGCTGACAGCGTCCTGTGGGCAGCTGCACAGAACCAGATGAGTTTCGGTCCCTGACTTTACAACTACTAGGTGGAGCAACACGGTGGGAGTGTGTGAAACTGAGTGAAAACTGTTTAAACACTCCGGCAGCACTTCTGTCTGATCCACCCGTACAGGCGTAACACACACTAACACACCCCCACCATGTCTGTCACTGCAGTGCTGAGAATGACCCCCCACCTACATGATACCTGTTGTGGGGTCCTGACAATAGAACAGGGTGAGCAGAGGCCAACAGATGGACCACAGTCTATAATTACAGAACAAAAAGTGTGTATATAGAGATATAGATGGATGAAGTGTGTGTAGAGGGCTCCTCGCAGTCATTGGCCTCTTTGCAGTACGAGTACTTCATACTTTACACTGACAAATTGAAACACATGATCAGTTTCAAGAGTTTTCTGCTCTAAAGAAATGTCTCTCATCGAGTACACAATGTGAGTGGAATCTTAAGCTTCCCATTGTCCTCCCAGGGAGTTTGTTGGGGTCCAGCCTCAAGACGATGATGTGTTTGAGATAGGGTCAGCACTTGTCAGTAAAGGCAGGACCCCTCGTAGGAGAGAATCTACTCCCAGAAGAGTCAGCCTTAGGGGACAGAAGTAAGACGTTCACCTTCACTTGGTGATTCGAGCACGGGGATGCTGTTTGGTCATTGCACATTTGGTGATAGTTTATGGTGTATTGTTTTATAATTTCCAGAGTCTTTATCATGCATGGGTTTTTCAGGTAGGTTTCTCTCTTACCTTGAGAGGAATGACACCAAATGTCAGAAGATCGTGACAGTTTCATTAACTGATCATCAATTAACTGGCATCCCCCCCATATTTCATATTCTTCCTGTCTTATCTAGAACTCCATCCAGGAAAAGAGAGTCTACATCTGTCAAAGAACCATCTCTTTCTGTGCTGTAAGTGCAAGTAACTCAATATGGCTTCAAGTTTGTACTTTTAAGATTTTGTAAGAATAGATTTTGGTCCAGATTGATTGGATCAGTTGTCTTTAATTTAGATCCGTAATTCATGCAGTCACTTTGTAGCAGATTTAATTGATGGGTATCTGCTTTTGTTGTCCCTTTATTCTATACTGTTTACCCTCAGACTTTAATTTGCTGTTGTGTCCTCAGGGCTGAGGAAGAGCACGAAGACTCTCCTGCACAGACCGGTGCTACTCCCCGCTCGAAAAGGAAATCGGCCCAGCTTGTGTCCTCCCTTATCCGAAAGCAGCTGTATGTTTTCAAACTGATCGTGATGGTTTTTAAACACTTACATTCAATTGCAATCAATGAATTGTTTTGTGTTGTTTACAGTGTGTTTGTACAATGGTTTGGTAGGAGTATGCCGAGTGATGAACTGCAGTCCGATGGAGAAGATGCCGATGCCGATGACTGTTTCATGCCCAGCAAACTAGACCTAGAGAGCAGCAGCGACGAGGAAGCGGATGTGAAAATGGACAGTGAAGACGAGCTCGTTGTGAAGAGGAGCAAGCGCACAACGGGCTCGAAAACACCTCGCTCAAATAACGGCCGAGCGTCTGCTAGGACACCACGGAAAACTCCCAGCAAGAAGGTGCAGAGAAAGAGATTCATTTTGTGAGAAAGTGAAGTTTTTATTGAGTATAAGTAGCTTATTTTTCATTTTAAATCACAGGCTGCTCCATCTACTCCTCGGACACCTCGTCATGCCACTCCAAGCATTCCCTCCAGAAGCTTGCCAGCCAGGAAGCCCGGGAATGTGCTAGAGGAAGCGAGGTTAAGGTGAGTGAGAATCAAAACTCACATGTCTTGGCTTTTGTGGTCTTGGTGGTGTTGTGATTTGTTTCTAATATAACTGGATAAACACATCAATCTTACTAAATCATGTCATACTTTTGACCACAATCCCAGATTTAACAAACAAATCAACTCAAAGTAGAGTAAAACCAAATTCAGCCAAATTATTTTAACTGACCTTAAAAGTCGCTACCCATACAGCAGACACAGTCCATTTTTAGTCTGTTCTTAAGCTTTTGAGATCCTAGATCTGCACTCCATACCATGCAATGGTCTCAGGTGATGCCTAAGGGTCACCTTGCATTTACGAAAGCTGCTCTGAAAGTTAGAAATGCCTCATTTGTTACAGCTTTTAAATCCAACGCAAAGGTTACATTTTATTCTGTACCTATGCTCCCCTGCTGAAAGCACTACTGGAGAGAATATCTTGAAAGTGGTGCTGAATTCTGCTCCATAATAAATTTAAAACTGTCCATTTAACTATATTTTTTCTTCTCTTATGGTTATCTGACAGGTTGCATGTGTCCTCAGTTCCTGAGTCTCTACCATGTCGAGAACAGGAGTTCCAGGACATATACAATTTTGTGGAGAGTAAGGTCATGGATGGCACTGGAGGGTGAGGTTTTTAGCTGTAATCCCTCACGACCTTCTATTTTCTGCTCTTTTGAGTCATTCAATCACACCACGCTTTTTCCTCAGGTGCATGTACATCTCTGGTGTTCCTGGCACAGGAAAGACGGCCACAGTGCATGAGGTGATCAGATCTCTCCAGCAGGCGGCAGAGCTGGACGACATCCCACATTTTAACTTCATAGAAATCAACGGCATGAAGATGACTGACCCACACCAGGCTTATGTCCAGATACTGCAGGTGTGTGATGTTGTTGTGCTTCTCCTGTGTCCTTTCATTTGTGCCTCTTGTGTTTTTAGTTCTGTCATGTTCCTGCAGATTGTAACCTGATGTTGATGTTGATGTTGTGTTGTGTAGAAACTAACCAACCAGAAGGCGACAGCAGACCATGCTGCAGCACTGCTGGAGAAGCGGTTTAGTATGCCAGCACCAAAGAAAGAGACCACGGTCTTGCTGGTGGATGAGGTGAGTTCCTGTAATTATATAATTATATAATTATAATCTCAAAAAATTAGGATATCATTAAAAAGCTCATTGGTGATCAGTTTCATTCAAAAAGGTAAACTGTCCTTTAAAATTTATTACACATCGTGATATTTCAATCCTTTTTTTGTTTTCCTTTCGATCAGTTTGGCTTATAACTCGGAAAAAAACAGAAATCCAGAATCTCAAAATATTAGAATATATAGATATAAAGTAAATATAAAATAATTACTAATCACAGTATCAACTTTTAAACCAAAAAGCTCAAAATATTACATTAAATTTAATGAAAATAAATACTTTGCAGGTTCCTACAGGCTGTATTATAAGCTTCATAACTCAGGATCACAGTAACCTACAGACCTGACACGTTACACGAACAGCTAAAATGTACTGGTTTCCAGTACAGTCTCCAACAGGATTCCTGAGGTGTGAACACTTAACCATTTCATCATCTGTGTCTACATAGCTGGACCTTTTGTGGACCAGGAAACAAAACGTGATGTATAATTTGTTTGATTGGCCAACAAGACGCCATGCCCGGTTGGTGGTGCTAACCATTGCGAACACTATGGACTTGCCTGAGAGGATCATGATGAACCGTGTGGCCAGTCGCCTGGTAAGTTCTCTAAGAATTGGATTCTAACTGGACTGAAAGACCAAAGTTGAACATTTTAAAATGGAATTGTGTGATTAGTGATGGTGTGATTGTACATTTGTGCATTTCCAGGGACTGACGCGTATGTCCTTCCAGCCATACACTTTTAAGCAGTTGCAGCAGATCATCACCTCTCGACTGAACAGAGTGAAGGCTTTTGAGGAAGATGCCCTTCAGCTCGTATCAAGAAAGGTACAAGCAATCAGCCACAGAACTTTTTTTGAAAGCCTTGTTTGTTCTATGTAACATTGTATTGATTGATGCTTGTCTTGGTGGCTCCGCAGGTGGCAGCTCTGTCGGGTGATGCTCGCCGCTGTTTAGATATATGTAGGCGGGCCACGGAGATCTGCGAGCACTCCAGTCAAAAGAGCAGCACTGGATTGGTTGGAATGGGTCATGTGATGGAAGCTTTAGATGAGATGTTTTCATCTGCCTATATCACAGCTATTAGGTGAGAACATGTAGCCTTGTGGTCAGACCACCTTTACCTGTTTGGTATTTAGTGCTTTGGGGTTTTTGCCCCCGATGATAATTCTGGTTTACGTATTTGCAGGTGTACCTCCCTGCAGGAGCAGCTCTTCTTAAGGGCAGTGATTGCAGAGTTTCGTAGGTTGGGTCTAGAAGAAGCCACGTTCCAACAGGTAACTGATTATTCAGAGCATGGATTAAAGTATGATGCTTGATGTGAACTACTGAGATTCAAGCCCTATTTGAGTTTCACCTGGGTTAGCAGTTTTTGGAGGATTACGAGCGCTGTCCCGAGTGCCCAGGAGTGTGATGGGAGGTTGGTTATTGTAACCAGCTAATCACACTTCGGTGATCATAATCGGGGTTCTTTTGCCAGTTAAGGATCGTAGTTGCTTTTTACCTTCTATTATCTGTTCTTTTATTTCCTCATTTCTCTTCATCTATTTAAATCTGTTCTTTTTTTTTTATATTTTGGGGGTGATGGCAGGCTCATCTTCACTCTGGATGAACAGCCTTTGTCTTGGAAAAGTTTATTTTACATTATTCCCGCATAACTTGGCTCTTCTGCATTTTTCCCTCTTTAATTTGGTCAACAGTTCACTACTGCAGATATACAAAGTCCACCTCTAAAGTCCAGCCCTTGTGAAGAACATTGTCGTGTCCTGTTTTGTTTATTTGAATCCTGTAATTACTCATTGTGTATCTCAGTAGTAACAACCCTAGTGTGAATTAATTACATACTGTATTTTGTTGGATTATTCCTTGGTAACGGGCACATTTCCATGTACTTGCTGATGTATGTTTTGCAGTAGCTACAGTTTTTGTGGAAATTACACAATAATTTGCATATGAATCAACCACTTGGAGCTCAAGAAGATTGTATAGAACCTAATAATACTATACCGTGACGAACGTTCTCTCTCCCTCTCCGATTAGGTGTTCGTACAGCACCAGGCTCTGTGCCGTATGGAGGGGCTGCAACCAGTGAGTGTGTCTGAGGGTCTGGCTGTGTGTCAGAGACTGGGCGCCTGTCGTCTGCTCCTTCTGGAGCCCAGCCGCCTTGACCTGCTGCTCCGAGTTCGCCTCAACGTCAGCCAGGACGATGTGCTGTATGCCCTGAAGGCTGACTGAAACCCAGACGCAGTCCTGTGTATGAATGCCTGATCGAAACTCTGGCTCTGACAGAATCCTTGCACAAGAACCTCACCATTTCACTTCACAAGTATCACAAGGTTCCTGGTGAAGGTAGCTGAAATTTGGTGAATGGTTCTGTCTGATAAAACAGAGCTGAGCTATTTTGAACCTGACCAGAACAGCTTTGCACCATAAGCAATTACAGAAACCCAGTGGTACCGATGAGCTCGCACGGGTACGTTTTGGAATATTTAGAATGGCACTATTGTACAAGATGATATTTTAATTCTGAGTTGGTGTTTGGTGCAAAATACACTGACTTAAATAATGTTTTATTATTGGAGAGTGAGTCCTCCCCGTTCTGTATTCACCACATAATATTTTTGTCTTTTTGACGACAGTCTGTCATGTATGTGTAAATTTGGTTGTCTTTTTAGTGGCCCACACATTTTATCTTTGTTTTTTTTTTTTTTCAGTCTTAAGTCTCTTGAACCCTTGAATAAAGTTATCGAAAATCACTTTGTATCACTTGTATAGGTTTTTATGGACCACAAAGTTTCCTCCGGGTACTCCGGTTTCCCCCCGCAGTCCAAAGACATGCATGGTAGGTGAATTAGGGACTCTAAAGTGTGCGTGCGTGCGTGCGTGCGTGCGTGCGTGCGTGCGAGCGTGCGTGCGTGCGTGTGTGAGTGTGCGTGTGTTTTACGATGGACTAGAATGCAATTTAGTAGAGTAAATAAATTATGCTCTAGATAGGATCATAGGTTTCCAGAAAGTAGGATGGTTATTTCATACCACAGTGGGAGAACTGACGTATTGTCCGACATGTGTGGAGTGACCCCAATATCCACGGTTGTGACCAGTGATTCCCTCATCCTGTTGGTGACATCATTGGCAAAAGGCTGCATAATACATGACTACGTGCATGCAGACTGTTGGGACGACTGACTTTTTACCACATCAACGTTGCCAAAGGCTGCAATGGTGTTGTGACAGACTGCCATGGAGTCACTCAGGATGCCAGTCATTTTCAGCAACGGGTCCCACTTTTGTCTTGGTGGAGATGAATGACCAATGAAGCACCATAATGTACAATCTGCAGGAACTAAGAACAAACATTCAATCTGCATGGGATGGATTATGACAGGAAACCATTAGGAACCTCTACAACTCCATGCAGAGACGTCTGGAATTTTGCGTACTGAGAGACATGACTTCTGTATGAGGAGATCAATAAATATTGATCAGATTAGTCTACATTTATAATCAGTTATTGATCCTCGTAACTGAGATTTAAAAACTCTTGTCCCTCACACCATCAGACTGTACAACTCTCATTCTCAATGGGGAAAGGGGTAACAGGAGGACAGGATGGGAAGGAGCAGTAACCAGTAACCTGACCACCACAACAAAACCAGACTATGTGCAATAATAATGTGCAATATCCCTCCTACTGGGCTTTTCTTATATACTCTCCATATTATTATATATTCTGTATTTTTTCTATATTATTTTATTATCTTCATTATTATTATTATTATCTTCTCTGTCTGTAATGTATTGATGCTGCTGCTGGAATCTTCATAACCCTCCCAAAGGGATCAATAAATTTCTATCTTATCTAATCTGAAATCAGGTGATTTAGTACATTAATTATAAATGGCAGTAAACAACATGTTTTATTATATAACAAACTCAATATTGTTAAAAATTAAAAAAGGTAAGCCGTGACTATGAAATCCATGTTTTTTGTTTTACTTTTGATCATAATAGCTTACAGCTCGTGAAATTCTGAAATTCTGAAATCAAAATATTAGAATATTTAATTGATTTTGAATAAATCAGACAGTATTGACATTAAAACAGAAAAAAGACTTGAAAATGTCAGTTTAAATATCATTTTTGAGATGCACTAATGGAAAAAAGAGAGTGATTACACCAAAATCAAAGTTGATTTTATTGATAGATACATTTAATAAATTTTTTTATTGCAAAAAAGTAAAGCTTTATTCTGGAATAATACATAATGATACACAACACTCAAAACAAGCTGATCACAAAATATTGCATCGTATAGAGAATATACAATTATATGCTGATGTGGTGAATTTACATAAACATGTACAGTATTTAAAGCTACTTGTGGTGTTGGGACACAGTATTGCAAATACATCCAGCGTGAAATGATTCAGTGCTTTATGGTAAAGGACATTAACACCACTGTGTGTCTCTTATTTCACAGAATTACAAATGAATATTAACCCTCATGATGTCTGTACACACGCCATGACGTAAGTGTCAAAAAGGACCTGCCTTCACTATACACCTAAAATAAAATAGCGTAATTGTGTGTGTGTGTGTGTGTGTGTGTGTGTGTGTGTGTGTGTGTGTGTGTGTGTGTGTGTGTGATTTTGTGGTGCTTGAGGAATGAAAACAATCTTTATACCCTGGATGTGCAGCTTTTATGGAAATATAAACAACAATTATTTTTCTTTTTTTTTTCAATCTTGGAGACCTTTTAGGACAAGTAATAAATTTCATATTGAAAAAAGATCATTGAGGGGTTTGCAATTAAATGTGCTGGTGGCTCATTTTAGACTTGAATTTAAAAGAATGTAATGCAACAGTTACACTGATCAAGCCTAACATTATGACCACCTCCTTGTCTCTACACTTATTGTAGATTTCATCAGCTACACTGACCATCTCCTTTCTATCTGTTTCTCTACATACTTCATTCTCCTCCTTTCACCATGATCTTGAATGCTCAGGACCCCACGGGACCACTGATCATTCTCAGCACTGCAGTGACGCTGACATGGTGGTGGTGCGTGTGTGTTTTGCACTGGTACGAGTGGATCAGACACAGCAGTGCTGCTGCAGTGTTTAAACACTGTGTCCACTCTCTGTCCACTCTATTAGACACTCCTACCTAGTTGCTCCACCATGTAGAGATACAGTCAGAAACAGAAGACCATCTGTTTCTATACAGCTTGTGTTGGTCATCCTCTAGTCCTCCATCAGTGCCCACCGGACGCTGTTGGGTGGATATTTCTGGTCAGTGGACTGTTCTCAGACCAGCAGTGACAGTGAGGGGTTTAAACACTCCAGCAGACACCACCATGTCAGTGTCACTGAGAATGACCCACCACCCACATAATACCTACTCTGTGGTGGTCCTGTGGGGTCCTAACCACTGAAGATCAAGGTGAAAGTATTAGAATAAAGTATGCAGAGAAACAGTTGGACTGTATGGTCAGCGAAACTGTAGAAAAGTCCGGTCAACTTTTCAAATGATTAAATTGTGGTTATTGTATTTATTTTCAACAATTCAGGAAATACTGGATTTGTTATCTGTTGTGAAATAATATTTTCATTTTAAATATTGAGGTGTACTCGTCTTGTTTCACTTTAACTGCTCTTTGTGGCCAAGGTTCTGCAAGCAGCATGACTTACACTTTAACGATGATGATTCCTCAACATTTTCCGCCACTCAAGCTTCAGATTACAGTAGCAGTAACAGTAACGGTCACCCAGAGTGATAATCTTGCAGTGTATATTTACACTCGGCTCTGAGATGCACAGTAATGTTTATCGTTGACTTTCACGTGGTTTTCATTGCCCTTCACACTAGTTTCCTGCTTGTGAAACTGGTGAGCTGTAACCATGTATGGTAAACCCCAAGATGAGATCTTTCTTTGAGGCTGCCCACTGCCATGTGAATCTAGCTCAAAGCTCACTCTTCACTCTCTGTTATTTGTTGATGTATCTTCTAGGTTGGTGTAGAGACACACTGGAATTGGAGCTTCACCGTCCCCAGCCTGCACATAGGAGTGGTTGAGGATGTTGGTGGTGGGTGTTGAGAAGCCGATATAACAGAAAGAGGAGCAACGGCAACAGAGTTTGTCTCCAGACTGGCCAGAAGAAGAGTTCACCTTGTAGACGTAGTCATTCCCTGTTAGGCATGGGAGCACCTCACCAGTGTTCAAAGTCACATACTCCTGGTTCATCTCCAGACCCTCCACAGAATACTCTCCATGACCATTCCCATAAGAGAAGTCAAGTTGAGGAACATGAGGGCAGTGGACAACCTGAGTGTCCCCTTCAGACATGATCTCAACTGCTGAGGCGGGAGTGTCTTCATCACACAATTTGATGCTGAAGTTGGCCTCCTAGAATAGTGGTACAGTGTCACAGAGGTGCAAAGCGTTTGGGTACAATGCTTTTGCGATCATCTTGAAAACATAATTCTCAAACGTAGATGGAAAGAAGATTTAGACTGCAATGTCCACAGCAGGACAGCTGTTATTTTTAAATGGAATTATGAGGTTTTGATTTGACAGTGACACCAATCATCATTTGTCTTCATGAGTTTCAAAAGAGCTCCTGTACATTACCCAGTGTTGACTGTTGATATCTTTTAGGAAGCTCTCCAGCACCTCATTAAGGTTGGGGACTGGTGGCCACAGAAACTGCTTCACTTTACTGATGGATAAAATTCATGACATTGATGATACAGTAATTGTCTGTTAGCCTTCATGTATTAATGTTGTTTCATATTAATACGTCTGTCAGGCTTACTTGACATATTTGGAGAGGAAGGAGAGCAGAATGACCGAGATGATGAGCAATATGAAAGGGACACATGCAATAAACAGCAGTCCTGTATGGTGTATAAAATGCTGGTGAACATTTTTCACTATTAATACACTCAGTTTTTCTACTGAGAATAAGAAAGCTTGAGTACCTGTGTTTGAAGGCAACTGCACAGTCAGAGGTTTGGACCAAGGGCTCCATTGACCACCATATGCTGATCCATTAGGCATGGCTTTAACTTGAATGGAATACTGGCTGCCCACTTGCACATCCAGACAAGTATTGGTCTTTGGACTTGGCACTGTGAAAATCTGACAGTAATTTTGTTACCACAGACATTAAAAATAGAAACGATGTGCAGTTTCTCTGTTTCTTAGTCCTGTCTTTGTTATTATACTTTGTTCTTAATTTTTGCACTTACATTAAAAATCATACATTTCATTTGCTGTCTTCATAAAATGCTTCTCAAAATAAATAAAAATAGGCATATAAAGATCGTAACTTCAATATACAGTTAATCTCACCTCTAACTGGAACATGTGCAATAGCATGTCCACAAGCATAAATCTGATTTTGCATTGACTGGACACATTTCTGGATTTACAGCATCTTGAAAAAGAATTCATACCCACAAATTAAAATGCAAATGATTGGAATTTTATGTGATGGACCAACATAAAGTAGCAAGGCATTGTGAGTTGAAAAGGAAAGTGCAGATTCACTGCAGCTTTCCACATCTACATCCACGTTGGCTCTCCAAACACTGAGTATGCTTTGATCAAAACCAGTTGATTGTAGTTCTGGCTGTATGTTTAGGGTTGTTGTCCTGCTGGAAGGCGAACCTTCATCCCAGTATTATGTCTTTTGTTGCCTCTAACAGGTTTTCCTCCATCCATCTACCTCCATCCATCTTCCCATCAACACTGACCAGCTTCCCTGTTCCTGCTTAAGGAAAGCATCCACGCAGCATGATGCTGCCACCACCATGTTTAAAAGTGTGGATGGTGTGTTCAGGGTGATGCGCAATGTCAGTTTTCTGCCACACATAGCATTTTGCTATGGTCTCATCTGACCAGAGCATCTTCTTCCATGTTTTGTTGCATTTTCCTTCACGGCTTGTGGCTTGTGTTGGATTATCACATAAAAAGGTTTGTGGGTGTAAAGTGCAAAATGTGGAAAGTTCAAGGGATGTGAACATTTTTTTCAAGGCACTGTAGCTGAGAAAAGTGAGAAAATGCTTTTTGTGTGCCGCTCTGTTCAATATGCCATGGTATGACTATGGTGTGACTATAGTCAGTCTATCACAAAAAAAGCAACAATATTTTTATTCCTCACCTTCCACTCAGTCTCTCCTTGGAGCCGGTAGCGAAGCTGATAGATCAGGTGCTGGGATATGATTGGAAGAGGGGAGTTCCAGCTCAGACAGTGCTTTTCTCCATCACCCACCTCCTTCAACCCATCTGGAGCTTCTGTCTTAACTTACAACAGAAAGAACTGAACACACTTGTGCCAAATAACTTTTAATTAAAAGGATTAAGCAATTAAGAGGATTAAAACTCATGAGGTACAAAATCTGGGACATTTGGACAAGGGCACTCTTGCACACAGCTGTGACAGTATTTCTGCAGAGACCTTTGGACATTTTACTTCATCACTCATTACTCAGTAACGGTAACAATAACACCACTTTTGTGACAAGTGGAGGCTTGAAACACTGTATGCAGGGGTTTCATTTGATATTTAGATGCTTTAGCCAGATATTGCCAGCATATAGAATTCAATTGCACACACAGAGAGCTTGGCATCCATTTGTTTACACTTACTGCTATTGTTCATTCTGAGCATGTCCGAGTAAAAGGTTTGGTTAAAAGACTTCAGCTCAGCTCTGAGGTAAACCTCAAACATGGTGGATTCTTCTCCATGCAGAACACACTGTATACCGGAACTGCCACAAATCTCCCAAGTACTTCTGAAACATGAAGGCAAAAATAACAAAACCTTGCTTTTCTTCACTATGAATATTGAAGAATAAAAATATATTGTAGAGCATGAGAGGATCTAGTGAGACCTGTATTTTTGCCTGTAATACAGGGTGTATTTTCCATAACCATATCTTCCCTCCTTCCATCTACAGTGGATCTGGTGAAGATCAGGTGTGTGACACTGTAATTCAACATCATCTGTGAAACAAACAAACAAAAATACACATAATTAATGTGTGTGTGTGTGTGTGTGTGTGTGTGTGTGTGTGTGTGTGTGTGTGTGTGTGTGTGTGTGTGTGTTTGTGTGTGTGTGTGTGTGTGTGCGCAGGCATGCATGTAATATGTCTGAATTTACCACAAACAATATACTGAATATGCTAGTACTTAAGATGACATTTGATTCCAGAGTCATATTGTGTATTTTTTCATATTTAAATGATTTTTATGATTTATTATTTATATCTTCCTTCCCAGTAGCAATGAAATCCCACACTTCATATTTTTTGGTGATGAGCGATTCTTCTACTGGCTGAAAGAAGATGATTCTAGGTCTGAATCTGAGTCTGAACACTACAGCCTGTTATCCCTTTGTGCTTCCTATTGTCACTTTGCTTTCTCACCTGCAGGCTGAGGCACCATAGCTGTAACTGAGGGTGACCAACTACTCCAATAGCCTCTGAAACTAGTGCTATTGGGCCTAAGCCTCATCTGCACTGTGCACATCTCTCCTGGGACCAGGGAGGTCAGCTTGTGTTCATATTTGGTGCTCTTGGCCTACAGAGAGTCGCAATAGTAGCAGAGTCATTTCACACAAATATGTTTTAATAAAAAACAAAATCTGAATTAATGTTGGGGTGTAACGAGTGGGTTTCTAGCTCACCAGTTTAACGGTGTGTGATAAGGTGGCAGAAGAGTAACGTATCTCATAGTTAAATCTCATTTCATTTCTAATTTTTCTTGTTATTTGCCATCTAACCAGGAGCTGTCCAACCTCTCCAGTATGATGAAGAGATGTGTGTGACGGAGGATCCAGTAGAACTGCAGAGAAGAGATGAAAATAGATCACAATTGGTTGAAGACGTACATTATTCTCTATTGTTATCTGAAAATTGAGTCTGCATGTTCTCCCCGTGTTCGTGTGGGTACTCCAATTTACCCCACAGTCCAAAGACATGCGTGGTAGGTGAATTGGTGACTCTAAAGTGGCCCTTAGTGTGTGGATGTGTATGGGTGTGTGAGCCCTAGCGCCCATGGACTAGCGCCCTGTCTAGGGTTGTTTCCCGCCCTTGCGCTCAGAGTTGCCGGCTGGGCACTGGCTCCCCCTTGACCCTATTCAGGAATAAGCGATATAGAAAATGGATGGATGGATGGATGGATGGATGGATGGATGATTGGATGGATGGATGGATGGTTATCTGAAAATGTAAATTGCTAAAGACCCTTCACATCAAGTGATGGTTTTCACACTCTTTATGGAACCGAATGTGATTGTTCTATGGCATGCCTGTGGAAGACTTACTCTTATATTCTACAAAGATAGTGCTGTTGTAAGTAGATGTGTTGGCATGTGTGTCCACCACTCTCAGGTCTATTGGTATGTAGGAAAATACGTCCTCTGGTGGGAAGAAGCAAACATGGAGGATTCTATCTTCTTCAGTGTTCCACTCACTCATGTTACATCGTTTCTCTGCCCTGGAACAAGGAAGCACAAAAGCATGAGCATTACTGCTGCTGTCTTACATTAATACTAGACTCACTGAAACAGCAAAGCTGTTTGTAACAAAGATAAAAGTACAATAAATAAGAATACAACGTTGTCAACAAACATTAAGCTGCTCCACAGCTCAAACACTTACATCACATATCGGATCTTAATGAATGAAAGATTCCTGTTGAAGATTTTTACTGATATTAATTGTATAATTTCTCCAGGTGCCTTTATACAACACCTAGGCATGCTCCTGATGAGACAGTGCATAGTGTAATGTGGGATTCCCTGCCAGACCTGGCTCAGGGCAGCATTGAGCTCTTGGACATGGAGGAGATCTTTATTACAGTTTAGTTAATGTACTTTTAATATACATAATTCATATGTATATTATGATTGACAAGGAGCTCCCATCCAATGATATCTCTTTGTAAACAAATACGCATAAGACAGGGGTCTCAAACCGGGTCAGAAAGGGGCCGCTGTGGCTGCAGGTTCTCATTCCAACCAAACAGAAGCTCACGTGATCAGCTCTTTGAAGATTGGCTGATTAAGTGGAATCAGTTGGTGCTGCTGGTTGGTTAGAAGGAAAACCTGCAGCCACAGCGGCCCCTTTCTGACCTGGTTTGAGACCACTGACATAAGATATCCTGCAATGTATGAAGAAGAACAAAGAGTACAGCATTGCTACAACTTCTACAAAGGGAATAAATGGAAGAAATCATGTGCAGAAGCAGTAAAAGTTAATTTTAGGTTAAGGTAAAGGTTTTGGGGAAGTTTAGGTTTAGGTTATAGTTAGGGTTAGGCTTAGAGTTATGTTTTAGGTTAGGATAAAGGTTAGTTAAGGTTTAAGTTAAGGTTTTAGGGAAGGGAAGGTTAAGGTTAGGTTTTAGGGTTAGGTTAGGTTTAGGTTATAGTTAGGGTTAGGCTTTAGGTTAGAGTTAAGTTTTAGGTTAGGATAAAGGTTAGTTTAAGTTAAGGTTTTAGGGAAGGGAAGGTTAAGGTTAGGTTTTAGGGTTAGGTTAGGTTAAGTTTAGGTTAAGGCTAGGGTAAGATTTTAGGATAGTGTAAGGTTTAGGTTAGGGCAGGGTAAATTTAGGTTAAGATTAAGGTTAGGGTAATGTTTAAGTTTAGGTTGAAGTGTGGGTTCAGGTAAAGAAATTGCTTTGGTATTTTTGTGCCATTCTCTGATATGATATTTCATTATTCAGTTCTATTAAAGGTTTCCTGAGTATGGAGCACACGATACTCACTCATCTAACTGGTAGAAGAATTCATAAAACGTTCCCTCAGGGGCCTCCCAGAAGCAGGTAAGATCCTCCAGATTTGTAGTGAAACACTTTGGGTTCTCTTCATCAGCAAGAAGAGCCACATCTGATAAAGGAAAGATCTTAAAGTATAATATAGTAAGAACACAGAATACATTCATCAGGCCAAATGCAACACACACCTTCTACCATCTTTAATTATGGCTAGTTAGAAGATAAAATATTAGACTGAATAATAATGTGCCAAAAAGTGTTCTTGGGATTAAGATCTACCTTGATTTCTTTAGAGAATCTTTCAGGTTCTTTTAAGAATCTTTGTACCTTTGAATCCTGAAGCAGGTAATTGCCAATAAAGTGGCAATAAACTCAATCTCTTTATTTGTATTCATTTTAATACATTTAACATTAATACAAACATAATACAATATTTTAACCCCATAATCTGAGATGCCCTTGAACTACAAAAAAACAACGAATGAACAAAAAACAAAAAAACAAACAAACGAACAAACATACAAACAAACAAACAAACAAACAAACAAACAAACAAACACCCTAAATGTCCTATTATTTTGTGTGTGTCAATCATATACGTTCTCAGGACTTTTATTCTAAAGTTTGAGCAACAAAAGAGAGTGAACAGTCCCAGCCCCTTTTCTTTTTAATTATTATGCAATATCAGTGACATCACCAGCCCCACCCTCCCTTGCTGATCAGTCAGAGTCTGTATGCAGGTTGCACATGTACATGTGGACAGAGCAGTAAACATGCACTGGAAGCTCCTTTGGCATTTAAACTGGGATTAAATTCAGATGAAAACAAGTGAAATGTAGCTGGTGTCATAACTGGATCATTCACTGATAATTCATCACACAACAGTGAAGCAAAGGTTAGATAGTTTGTTATGATACGTGTATCATGTCTGAAGGTTATTCTGATCCTGAGATAAGAAGCCTAGAAAACAGCATCTAACTGCCCACAAAGTGCGAAGCTGGATTTTAAGAGCCAAGAAATGGAATTTCTTAAATGGTCAAGTCATTCACCATGACCGTGAATGAACAGATCATACCTTTCCCTCACTGAAGACAAAACAATGTATAAAGACTGGACAGCAGTTGTTGATGTCCTTTGGTTCTAGACTTCAGTCAATTATTGACTGCAAAGGATTGCCTTGTAATGTTAAACATGTTTTTTTTAAAGCTTATTATTTTAGTTGGTCAAATTTGAGCCTGTAAAACGTAAATCTAAAAGTATATTCTCCACACATCTCCACTTGATTGCTTCATTTCAAATCCATTGAGGTGGTGTACAAGAATTTACAAATATTATATCATTTTCCAAAAACATATGGACCACACTGCATGCACTGACATACAACTTACAACTGACCGTTAAAAGTGTGGCCACTGATTACACATAGCTCAGTGTGTCATAATTTTATAATTTAATTTAATAGTCAGTGCGACTGGTAATAAATATCAGTTTGACTTATTATCCTTAATTATGTGATAATTAAAAAACCCATCATTTGACATTTAAAACTATATGTACAAATAAAAAAATGATACTTTATATGCAGTGAACTGAAACACATTTCATATAAATCAACTGCCTTGTTGCATATGAGGACCATATTGCTCCGATGTTTTCTCAAAATAATAAACTAAACAGTCCTACCTTGTTTTGACAGGTGAGGGTCACAACTGACCCATGCAATAAGTATGAAGAGCAACATTGACCAAGTGAGCTTTAGATCCATCCTGTGAACTGATACTTCTTTATCCGGTGACTCTTCATAACTGCAAACACGGCTTTGTGTGGGTGTTTTTGTTCCAACACTAATGAGGGAGCTCATTTTGGGTGTTGAGGGTGGTGGTGGGTGGTGATCTGATGGGGCTTCAGCACAGTAGGAAGTGTGTGTGCAGTGTATTGAGTCTGTCACCCACACGGGGCCTCAGCCTTGTTGTTGGCATTCACACACAAATTCACGTTCCAGTTTCAGCATGTCTACTTAGTGCTGATAGTGCTAATGATTAGGCATGTGTTATTAAAAATGTGTGTCAAGACAAAAAACCATCTGTGCATGGAGATTTAATTTTGCAATTTAAGCAAATATGACCAAATATCTTTTGGAGTTATGGATACCTACATTGGCATCATAGCTGAAAATATTTGTTATATTATTTTAGCACCAGATGTGCTTCACATATTCTCAACAGTTTATGTAGGGCTGTTATGGCAGGAATTTGGTGTTATGATACATTTCATGATACAGGAGTCATGATTCTATATTTTGCGATACATTGTGAAATATTACGATACTGTTATCGAGCTGATATATTGCAATGTTTTACCCCCTTTTCCAGTTTTGAGCCTCCACCTGAAAATGACAGTATTTATATGAGACACATGCTATTTTCAGAAGATCATAGGCTACTCCAGTCTTCATTTCAGATGTTTTGCTAAAAAATGTACTTCATATCTGCGTTTAATTTGGCTTTTTGCCTCACAGTTTGGGAATTTTGTTATAAACTGATAATCTAGGGTTTTTGAACTGAAAATACAATCATTTTAATTGTTTTATTTTTTTTTGGGTTAAATTAACATGGAGTTATTAAGTTATTTACAATATTTTTTTGTATTGCATTGTAAAATACAATATTTTCCCCCAAAACTAGTACAAAAAACGTCTTTCATCATTTATTTAAAACAATAATACAGTTGTTATTGTTTTGATTATTAGTTGCCTGAGGGCAAATTGTAGAAACCAGAATCCACAGCCTGCAACATGCGAGCATCGGGTTTAAAGTCTTAAATAGAAATCTTCTCCGTGTTTCTGAGAATCGATACAATATTGTGAAACATAATATCTCAATTCTCAAGTGTATCAATATTTTCTTTCACCCCTAATTTTATGATGGATGGACCAACAGAAATGGTCCGAAATGACATGGAAGTAATAGAAAATATTATTAAATGACTTAACACAGTAAGAGGACTGTATGTTTCAGGACATATAGATCTTCTGAACATGTAAATTTATACAGAGCCGGCAGTATATGTGCAGTGGAATAGAGTGTTCATGGGTTTGCAAGAAATTGTAAGAGTGGGAAGGAAACCAAGCATCCTCTGCTTGACAGGTCCAGTGCCTGTGGCTCACTCGAGAAGGAAACTGTCTGACAGATCACCAAGTTGCAGCAGGCAGGAGGCCTGACCTCAAGCTTTTGAGAGAGAGTGAGATAGAGAGAGAGATGAATATGCTGAACTAGCCATCCAGGCTGTCTAAGTCACCCTTTCATCGGACATCGCATATCTGTAAACGTTGTATAGATGCTTTATTTATCACACGGAACAATATCAAGTGCAGTATTTGTCTTTTACCTGTACATGGAACATAGAACATAGTACATAGAATGCAGACACATACGCAACAGGATGAAACAGGCAGGACTGCTACACAATATGTAGAAAAGAGGGTATTTTGAGATATACTGTATTCTCTATGTACACACAATCAAAGTCAACAAAAGTCAAATATCTACATATGGCAGTGAAAGTGACTTTGGTACACTGTACGTTTTATTTTTCAAGTGCTACATAGAACGAATGGCATGTCATTACTGTCCACTGGAATGAACTACATTGCGACATATGTCCACTCCATTAACTTCCCAAGACGACTCTTCCGAGAGAAAGACGAGTCCACTAAGTATTTCAAATCCCCTCAGACCCCAGCAGGTGCAGGAACGTCACACAAGATCCACTTGCTTTGTGACAACTCAAAGGCTGACGACCAGTCTATATCACCAGGTATGAGATCATTCACCATCTATCCAAAGAAAGCAGAGGCCCTAGAAGTGTCCTTTCACAGTCTGTGCTTTATAGCCATGTGGCCCTGGTTGAGTGTTTCTTCGAACGGTGAAATCGAACAGCAGGTGGTTGGCAGTAGCGAAGCGCCCTGCTGTGGTGAGCCTCTGACGAACTGTGGAACCTGCTGGAACCTGGGGGGGCGGGTAGTCAGGCCTCTTCCGCAGTAGCATCTATTCCAGCATAGGTGAAATTCTCAAAGAGAGCCATGTTGACGTAGGCCTGTAGGGGAACACACAGAGGTGTTCACGTGATAGAATGGGGGAAAAAATTACATTCAGACAATTTTCCTCCTCCCCAAGTCAGACGTAAAGAAATGATGTTAGATGCTGGTATTCTAGGCTTCATATTTCAGGATCAGTGTAACCTACAGACATGATACACATATCATAACTACAAGATTTATCCTATACAACCAGCGCGTATTTGAGCTCACACTCGGACTTATCAGCAAAAGGGGGTGGAGCTAATGATGTCACGGTATAGAGGAAAATGAGAAAGAAGGGGCTGTTTGCTCTCTTTCTTTGCTCAAACAGTGTTTCAAACTTCAGAATAAGAGTCATGAGAAGGGATCCTTCTGATATTTACATAAATAATAAAAATAATAAAGGATATTCAGTTTTTTAAGTATATTCTTAAGTATTTTGAAGAATGTATTAATATAAATATCCTTATAGTCTAATCATTAAAAAAAACTATTAAAGTTCTTCCATTTTCAGCTGAAAACACTCTGTATGTTCAATTTCCAACAGGATTTCTGCCATGTGTTGTTTAGTCCTTATAAGCAAAACCAATTGTAGGTGCAAGTGCTGCAATTCAAATTCATACAATTATTTAAATTGTCTTACTTTTCACATCTCAAATGAAGACAATTTTGAGGTTCTTAGTATCTTCTAATAAAAACAATTTCTGGCATGTGTCTCCAATAAATACATTTTTAATTTTGGGTGAATAAAAGTGCATCATACTATGAAACAATCCCACAAAATTTGCTAAAGGTCCAATCAAAAGTAGTGGCCAACTGGAAACTTGAATGTTGACAGCATAGTGGAAATACGGCACCAGTGACTGGACTGTGAATGCAAGTGTACTGGACATTTCTGACCACTTGAGGGAACTGCCTGATGAAATGCATGCTGTTGGCACAGTGCAATTTGTTAATTGGCTTTCATTGCTTGTTAATAGCATTAACCTTTATCTCCTCTACATTAGATTCAACACAAACCAAAATTAGCACACATTACACACCCAACATGCCTTTGCTGACCAATTAAATTTAGTGTCAGAGAAGACTGAATATGAGGGTATAATGATGGAGAAACAGATGAAGGTAAAGTTGAATGGGCAGCAGTGTGTTTACTGACAGTATGATTTTATTTTATGATCTTCTTTGTTAGTCCAGGTAAATTGGACTCATTTTACTGGTGCGATTCATTAGGGAAGATGTGAAAACAGTAATCGCACTTGGATGTGGACCAAAACAGCAGCACCAAGACCCTTTAGAGGTCTGAAGAGGTTCATTTGTGGTGTCATCGGGATTCAACTGTCAGGTTTTTGGGCAGGTTTGGACGAACCGGCTCTGCAGGTGTAGTTTAGGCTCGTATATTGGTCAGGTAATCACTGCATCAATGAACAAACACCATCTCTGCTGCTGCCCCACATTAAACTGTACAGACATCTGTACTGGTCCAGCACAGCACCTTCTTCTTAACCAATAGGTGAGGAGGACTTTCTCATGTCAGTGGTATTGTGGTTGTACATTTATTGTGACACATTTGGTGCACTTAGACTTTACTGTGTGTGAAAAGAAACCACATCAAGACCATGAAATTGGAACTCATTGAGACCAAAGCAAATAAATTACAGGTGTAAGACTATGGATGTACAGATGCTTCTTACCTTTCTGGCCTCCTGCATCCTGTTGAGCTGAACTGATATTTGTGAAAACGGTGGTCGTTCATAAGGCCTGTCTCGCCAGCACTGTCTCATCAGCTCATACCTGAACAGAGAAATCCAGCCCTTTAGAAACAGATAATAACACCAGGCAGTGCTTCCTATACAGAGGTAGTGTCCAACAGATATCACAACAGAAAAACAAAGGAGTATAAAATAAGTCTAACAGGGATATGAGGCTAAGAATGTCAATTGCTTGAATTTAACCTATAACTGCACTAGACACGTAAAGGAGCTTCTATACAGCTGTATTCATGGTAGCACAATGTCCCACCCCAGTTTATTCAATGCTATATTTCTATTCTCTACAAAATAATATGTTATGAATCCAACCCTAATATGGTAAAACAATATAATCTGGACTATGGAATTAGTAATAGAGCTGTCCTTACACTTCATCGTCACAGTTCCTGGGCTTCTCCATCCTGTAGCCCTGAGGAAGCTTCTCATACAGCTCAGCACAAGTCATCCCACAGTATGGAGTTCCACCTGCCACAAAACAGTTCAGTAAATAACTTCACATACTACAACAAACACACCTCACCGACATACATAAAGAGTATTTATACTTTTGAAATGCTACGTTTGCATGATGATATGGATAATGTTGCATGACCACATGTTTTTGCAACCATACTTGGTTAAGTTCAGAATCAGAATCAGAATGACTTTTTTATTATTAATCCCAGTGGGAAATTGCAAATTCTTACAGCTGCACCCATCTATAAAAAATAAATAATAATAAAAAATAAAAAATAATTTACAGAGTGATTTAAAGAATAAGCAGAATAAATGCTTTAAATAAATAGAATAAACTCTTTGGAAATATATATATATATATATATATATATATATATATATATATATATATATATATATATATATATATATATATATGTTAAATATGCTTATGAAAAATTGTAGAAATTAAAGCATGATGATCAACAATCAATCCACAATTAATGATCCACAGATCATTAATTCACAAACACTATAAGACTACAACTTAAACGATATAGGCCAGTGTGTTCACCCACACTTCAACTTTTTGCTTCACAGTAATGACGGGAAAGTTCAGTTCAGTTCAGTCTCCATAAAGAGATTAAGCCACAGAAGGTCATTGCAGTTGGAAGGGGAAAATGTGGTTGGAAAAGGTGCAAAAGCAACAGGGATGACCGCAGTCCTGAGTGGACTGCCAAGAAAGTCAAGTCAAGACCTTGGGAGAACTTCACAAGGAGTAGACTGAGGCTGTGAGCCACCACACACAAATGTCTTCAGGAAAGGGGCTACACCTGCAGCACTCCTAATATCAAGCCGCTCCTGAAGCAGAGACAGCGTAAGAAGCATCTTAGCTGGGCTAAGGAGAAAAAGAACTGGACTGTGGCATAGTGTCCCAAAATCCACTGTCCAAGTGTCCACTTTTCAGATGAAAGTAAATTTTGCATTAAGACTTCAAGAGTCTCAACTGAAGCTCCTAAAATCTGAAGGAAGAATGGAGAGACACAGAATCCAAGGTGTCTGAAGTCCAGTGGGACGTTTCCACAGTCTGTGATGGTTTAGGGGTACATGTCATCTGGTGGCATGTTAACTGTGTCCAAAGCCAACAAAATGTCTACCAGGACATTCTAAAGAGCTTCATACTTCCATCCAAGCTTTAAGTCGGTGCTGATATTCTTTTTCAGCAGGACTTAACAACTCAACTACTACCAAAAGGTTTACTGGCCATGAGAGTACTGTGCTTGCCTGGTCAGCCAACTCTCTGGACCTGAAGCCCAAAAACGTAGTATGAGGTATTGTCAAGAGGAAGATGAGGATCACTCGACCCAACCAAAAAGATGAGTGTAAGGCCCAGCACTGTGGGCTTCAGTAACATCTCAGCAGAGCCACAAATTCTGCTTAAAGGAGCTCCAACCAAGTACTGAGCATATAAATGAATATACTTGTCAGACATTTCTGTATTGAACATCCCTTACTGTTTGATCTGAGATATTCTACTTATTTGAGATACTGGATTTCTGTTTTTCATCAGCTTTAATTTAAAAATAAAGAATAAATGATAATATAATCATGTAGTTATTTTTGAGATAGCATTAGTACTAGCATTAATCTTCTATTTCTGAAAACCTAAACTCTTTGAAGAGCTTCCATTGAAGAAACCAGTCTGTCTATATCACACCTTTTATATGTGAACACCGCACAGATTCCTTAAGATACAACACTGATATGTAGAACTATATATTAATGAGTCTAACAAATATCTATCAGTCCTTTAATGAAGTAGATCAGGTAAGCTGCTGATGGAACAGGACAAATCCACAAAGTGACAAGAGTTCACAGAGAAATCGTGATTTAAACCTGTGTTTTTGCTTTATTTGTATTTGTATTTTTGTAGTATATGTAGTTATTTCATACATCCACAAACAAAAACACACAATTTCTACGTCTGTCTAATACTTAAGTACACACTTAAGACTTACAGCAGTGTTGCACATCTCAGTTCTTTACCAGTCAGCCTTAACATTATGACGACCTCCTTGTTTCTACACTCACTGTTCTATCAGCTCCACTGACCGTACAGGAGCACTTTGCTGTTCTATAATTACAGACTGCAGTCCATCTGTTAACTTTGTTAGCCTCCTATTATGTGGTCGGTGGGTCATTCTCAGCTCTGCAGTGCCACTGATATGGTGGTGTGGTAGTGTGTGTTGCACTGGTATGAGTGGATCAGACACAGCAGTGCTGCTGGAGTGTTTAAACTACTCAGTGTCACTGCTGGACTGAGAACAGTCCACCAATCAGAAATATCCAACCGACAGCATCCTGTGGGCAGCGTCCTGTGAGAACTGATGAAGGACTAAAGGATGACCAACACAAACTGTGCAGAAACAGATGAGCTTCTGTCTCTGACTTTACTTTATAGAACTACAAAGTTCTCCTGTGTGGTCAGAGGTGCTAATAAAATGCACGGTGAGAGCAGAAACAAGGAGGTGGTCATAATGTTATGGATGATCTGTGTATGTCACTGTTGAAGATTTATTAGGGGCAGGAAATTACAACAAGAAGGAAAATAAACTCACCTAAACTTACAATCTCCCACAGAAGGACCCCAAAAGACCAGCTAAGAAAGAATAAAAAAGTGCAAAGAGACTTTTAATAATCAGAACTTAGCTTGTTTCAGACTTAAATTGTCACTTTTACATACCGAGAAGTCTCTAAATGAATTACAATTAATTTACAATCGAAATTAATTACAATTTCTATTGAGAAATAGAACCCAGAGACTAATACAGGAAATATTGTGACTTTGTGAGCACTATACTAGTGCATCTGCATTTTAACATGGTTAAAAACCTCATTCATGATCATAATTTCTTTCCAAAAATGTAAACTGTCAAATTTTATATTCATTACACATGAAGTGACATTTTAAGCCTTTTTTTCTTCCACTGTTGATCAATTTGGCTTAAAGCGCATAAAATCCAGAATCTTAAAATATTACATTTTAATTCAAATGTTGAATAGAATACTAATCACAGTATCAACTATAAAACAAAAAGCTTGAAATATATCGACTGAAATGTAATGAATATACAGTTAAATGTCTTTTATTAAATTATCAAAAACCTTTTGGACTTTATTGTAATCTTTGAGATGCACTAATAACTAATCCAACTGTCCAGTGGTTTGCCAGCAATTATAAAAACACCCTTTTTGTTTTCAAACTTTTCAGTACAACAAGTTCTTTAGTGGGTAAAAATAGGATTTTTGACATTGTCGTTGTGGCCTAGTGGCAGTGGCTGTTTTGGAGTTTCCTGCCTTGTTATCAGTTCCCCCCTTCTTATTTATCAGTTGCCCATTGGCCACTGTGAGAGGGATACATGCAGGATAATCACAGAATGATTTGTTGTTTTGGGCCAAAATAACAAGCTGGCTGACGCTGACACCACATTGCTCATTAACTGATACAGGGCTGTTGACAGTAAGCTCAAAAATGGAGGAAACAACTAAAGCAACCTAAATGCACTTGCAATATGTAATTAACATTATGATTAATTGTGTTCTGCATGTATATATTTATTATCTTTCCTGGTAAACATTACACATAAAGCATGTATTTGGTTCTCGTGTTGTCTTTGCTTAGTACTAAATCAACTGCAGAGATGGGGCCAACTGTTTGTGGTAAGTGTACTTACACATCACTCTTTGTGGTGTAGACACTGTAGTTGAGTGACTCAATTGCCATCCATCGCACAGGAAGTCTCCCCTAAAACAAGATACAGTGAATTGATGAGTGCTCAGTAAGTTGTATTTTGTGTTTTCACAGCAGGAAACAGTACAGCAGTGCATAATTAAAGTAGGGACAACCATTCTAATCTAACAAACCATCACTTTACCTTTATGTTCAGTCAAAACTCCAGAACTGAAACTGAGCACACCTCCCTCAATCCCTACTGATCCATGGATTTCTATCAATGTTCTCATATTCTGAATGGTTTGATATATGTTGGTGTGTGCGTGTGTGTGTGTGTGTGTGTGTGTGTGTGTGTGTGTGTGTGTGTGTGTGTGTGTGTGTGTGTGTACGTGTATAATGCACATTGTTAGCCTCCTTTCACCCTGTTCTTCAATGATCAGGACCCCAGGATACACCACATGTTTAGTGTGGGTGATGGGTCATTTTCAGATCTGCAGTGACACTGACATGGTGGTGGTGTGTTAGTGTGTGTTGCGCTAGTATGAATGGATCAGACACAGCAGGGCTGCTGGAGTTTTACACCCCTCAGTGTCACTGCTGGACTGAGAACAGTCCACCAACCAGAAACATCCAGCCAACAGCGTCCTGTGAGCACTGATGAAGGACTAGAGGATTATCAAGGTGGAGCAACTAGGTAGGAATGTGTAATAGAGCACTGCTGTGTGTGATCCACTGATACCAGCACAACGCACACTAACACACCACCACCACCATGTCATTCTGACTGCAGTGCTGAGAATGACCCACCACCCACTGCTCTATGGGGTCCTGTGGGGTTCTGAGCATTGAAGACCAGGATGTAAGGAGGAGAATAAAGTATGTAGAGAAACAGATGATCTACAGTCTATAATTATAAAAGTACTTTCTCTTACATTCACAGTTATGTTTACTAACTATATTAAATATATTAATTTAAGAAATGAATGTTGTTACATCATAACCATATCGTATATCAGCATAATCATGTCACCCAGCTAATTCAATAAGGTTTGATTTAATCAATTCTGATGATGAAGAAATCTGTCTCGTAAGAAATCTTTGAAGTCAATTTCAGGCCAAACGTGCACACAGAACATTAACAAACTTAATAACAGATGTTAAAATCTTTTTATCTTACCATTATTTTTTTAAATAAAACTTTTTACACATGCTGGTGTGTGTTGTGATAAATTTAAAGTGCAAAACGTACCCTGGCAGCCTTACAATATAATAAGTATAACACATATATGTGGGTGACAAGATATTAAGATTGTAACCTGTGGTTAGACTATGTGTTGCCTCAAAGACGCACAAAAATGTGAGAAAATCCTGATCTGAAGAATGATATAGCATTCAGTTCATTTATGCTGATACACTCTGATACATTCTGATTATTCTGATACAATAATTCACAGATATTTACTGGACACAGAAAGTCTTAAAGAAGGTCAAGTAGGTTGCATTGTAATTTAAAGGACTAAACTATTAACAGTACCCACCATGGTCTTTTTGACGTACACCTCTTCTCCTCGTGACAATCCAAAATCAGCTATTTTTGCCACCAGGTTTTCACCAACCAGCACATTCCTGGCCGCCAAATCTCTGTGGATAAACTGGCAGCAAACAGTAAAGTAAAGCATAATTTACTACATTAGAATGCAGCAAAAAACAAGTTCAGCCAAGTTCATTAGGGTGTTCTTAAAACTTCATCTGCTGTGATTCATGGCCTTGGTGTCGCTATAGTCATTGGGTCTGTACCTGTTTATCACTGAGGTAATGCATTCCCGTTGCCACATCAACAGCGAACTGCAGAAGCTGCTGGGATGTGAGGGTGGAGGCTGTGCCATGTTCTTTAGCAAAGGCCGGGTCTGTTTCCAGAACACGGCTTTTCCTCAAGAAGTCCAGGAGATTGCCATATGGAGCATACTCAATAGCGATGTACAGGTAACCTGCAGATCAAAAAGAAATGGACAAAAACAAAAAATCAGAAAAATGCATGACAAACACATGGTGCCTCCAGCTTATATAAAAGTCTTGCCCAAGGACTGTCCTTGGTATAAAGTGGTGGGGATTGGTCTGGTGAAAGGACTGGTTAAGGCATAGTATCTGTGTCTTCAAGGTGCGCTCTTGAGATGGCAACAGTATTCGGACGAGCTGTCTCTTTGGAACAGCGCACCGGAGCGTGCAATCAGAAAAGGTAAGACCACTGGTTGAAGGGCCTCATTGTCAAAGTATCTGTAATGAAGACCAAAGATGACCTGGCATTGTACGAAATCTGTACCCACACCATGACACCAGGCCTTTTGGACATGTGACAACAAACCGTTGAACTTGGTGCTGTTAAGGCACAACATTCAGGGAAGTGAAGTGAGCCGTACATTACCACAACCATTCATGCCTACACCACCATGTGTCATAATCAAAATTTGAGAATATAAGTGATAGTTTTGAGAGAATGTGATGATAAAAATATGTGATGGGCTTCCATAAGTGATTTTTCCTGGAGCATTGCACTGGAAGATCTTTAATTAGAATAAAAAATGATCAGTGAATCTTACAGGATATAAGATAAAAACAATAATCCGCAACAAATAAAAACGCAGATATAAATGTGACTGATGGCTCAGTATGTATAAGCATAAGCCTGCATGGCCAGCAGATGGCACACTGACCTCTGTTTTCACAGGCTCCTATGAGGTTGATAATGTTGGGATGTTGGCCAAGCTTGCATAACACTTCCAGTTCCCCAGCAAAGTCCCGGTGGTCATTCTCAGAGGCAAACTCTGTGTGACAGGTAAACAAAACACATTGGTATGAAAACAGGCATTCGAGCACAATGCCTTGTTTGTAGGCTTATTAATTGTGTAAGTATGTTATGGTGCTCATTAGTTTTGAGTGTGAGCCTCACCCTTTAACATTTTAATGGCAGCACTCATTTTGGTTCCATCCTTTTTGATCATGGCTTTGATGACTTGGCCAAAATTCCCTTCACCAATGACATCCTCAAACCTGATGTCCTCCCAGTCCAGGATTGGGTATGTGAGTGGTTCTGGGGTGGGCTTTGGTCGTCGTGTCAGTGTGAGGGTCCCTGAGTTGAACTGCAGGATGGTCTCTTCTCCCTTGAGTGTTTGTATGTGTGTGTGTGTGTGTGTGTGTGTGTGTGCGTGTGTGTGTGTGTGTGTGCGTGTGTGTGTGTGTGTGTGTGCATGAACAAGTTGAGAGACACCATTAGAGACATCAGATCCACTTGTACTGAAATATTACACAAAAACTCAACGTGAAGGACAGCTGGTATTCTTAAAGGTGTAAGGTTTTCATAGGACAGTGGTTCTCAAACTATGGTATGCGTACCGCTGGTGGTTCACCTGTAATTTTCATAACATTTCATTAGTTTGTATTCAGTGCTTAACTCATTAGAGCCTGTATGTTAGCCCGTCAACTTTCACACTCATATCTACAGTGCTATAATTATTAACATCAGTTTCAAAGGCCCTACAATAGAACCCAGTTGAACCACCTTATTATCAAAAAACAATGTGTGTGTTTGTGTGTGTGTGTGTGTGTGTGGCGTGCATGTGCATGTTCCTGCAAGTGAAGTAAGCTCATGGGTGGTACATGGTCTAAAATGTTTAAGAACCACTGTCTTCTAACGTCAAAGAACTGTGCAACAGTACAACACAGCAGACAGATTACAATGTAATTTATTGTAACCATGTAAAGGTGCTGCTCTATGGCCTTGCTCTTGAAGAAAACAGATCAGCCTAACACCTTCAGCTCTATGTGTGAACTCACCGATCCCGACTGGTATGTGAAGGTGCGTCTGCGTTTCACAATGGATTTGCGAATGTAGAAGAGGGCCAGTAGGGCTAGAAGGATGGTAACGCAGGTGACTGCTACTGAGCCAACCACAGCCCACAGCAGCTGATGATCTTCTGCCATGGGCCTGCCAACTCCCTGAGTGGTAGGGATGAAGCTGGATGAACCTGATGGATACATCATGGCACAGATCTTTCATATCATTTCATTTCACTTGAGTCAAATGACAAGAAAGCTGATGGACAAGGCTGGCATTCTACAATGAGGAAATTGTATAACATCAAAGAGATGGACTACAGTCTGTACTTATAGAAATACAAAGTGCCCCTGTATGGTCAGTGGAGCAATGGTGGTCATAATGTTATGGCTGATCTGTGTTTATATTGGCCTACAATTCATTTCTCATATGGTCATACCATCTCCTTGAGTCCTGGCCTGCACAATGTTGCTCCAATCCCCAGGCACTTTGGAGAAGCCTCGCACTCTGAACTGGTATAAGGTGCTTCCGTTCAGGGCTGTCACAACCTTGGTGGTCTTGTTCCCATCATCAGTGTCTACCCACTGCAGGCTCCCATGGCCCACTGGCTGGTATTCAATGGTATATTTGACAATACCACCATTGGGATCCTCAGGGGGCTGCCAGTGAACTCTCACTCCACTTATGGACAAGGGATCAGCTTGTACATTCCTTGGAGAAGAGGGTCCTAGATTGAATCGGAGAAAGAGTGGAAAAGTACCAGCTTGTAAGTTCAAAAATTGGGTCCTTCTGTACAATATAACATAGAAACTTACAACCAACCTTTGTTTTTTCATATTCATTGGTCTTTCATTGTGGTGCACAAACACAAACCCAACATTTCTCCCTAATTTTGCCTCAGCACTACAACCTTGAACAAGTCAAGTCCTGGCTGGTGTCTTCATCCATTACCCTGCTGGAGTATGCCTTTGACAACACTATGATAAGGGTTTATTGCTCTGCACACTAGATTTGCAGTGCAATTTTGTAGAAAGAACATCTACTGATTTCTATTTGTCATGAGTGGCACCTAGTGGTCCAAACAGCTTGCTTTACATCACTCTGAGCCAAATGCCCTGCCTGAGTAGGTATCAGACAGCAATGGAGGACATCTATTGTACTAGTAACGAGTGCCACCTAATGGCCAGAAAGAGTTGCTTTACATGACAGTGAGCCAACTACCCTTCTGGATTCAGTGCACGGCAACATTATAAGCACCACCTAGTGGTCAGAAAGGTTTGCTTTACCCTGGCTGTTGAGGCGGATGCGATAGGGCTTTGAGGCAGGCCCGAGGCTGCCACAGTTGGCCAGCCGGACGACCACGTAGTAGTCGCGGTGGTACTCCAGGTTGTAGAGCTTTGTGGAGAGCACACTGAGCAAGGTGGTCTCCTCCCACAGCTTCTCTTCCTGCGGTCCGTAGAGCTGCACTAAAAAGCCACTGGCCTGGCTTGGGCCGCTGGGCAGGAGCCACTTCACGGTGGCGTTCCGCCCCTCTTGAGAGCTGAAATCAATCTCCGGCCTGGCCAAGGGCTCTAACGACAACAGAATACGCAGTCAGAGCCTGTCTACTGCGAATGGCAGCTCTGCTTATTTCACAGCTGTAGCTTCAACACCCAGTGAAGCCCCACAGCATAAACTGACCCTAAAACACAGACTAACCACGTACAAACGTCACCTGGACTTCAGACTGGCTCTCAAACAATTTCGGTCAATTGCAACCAACATACAAACTATTATTCGGCCTGTGTCTCTTCAGACATGTAGCAGCCCAAGCCTTTCATCATGCTTTTCTCATTCTATATGTTTTAATGCCCTTTGTGTTACAGAGAGCTCACCTGGACAGTCAGTCTCCATGACGGCTTCTGGACCCTCAGGGCCCTCTCCTCCTTCTCCTGGCCTACTGAGTCGCACCCGGACTTGATACTTGGTTGATGGCTTCAAGTTCATCAGAGTGATAGAACCGCTACTGTAAAAAACTGAGAAGGCAAAACATATAAATGATGTAGAATTTAATTAAATCATTAATGTTTGTATTTTTAATTTAATTCATGATCCTATGAAAACAAAACGTTTTCTCACCAATGATGGAAGACCAGTGAGCTTGTGTCTCCAGCGGTCTGTAGAGGACTTTGGTCGACACAATGGGGCCATCTCCTCTGTAGTTTTCCATTGGCTTCACAACTAGCTGTCTGCTTGATTTTTCAATCAGTTTTGGAGCGGTCGTGGGACAAGGTGGCTCTAGGTGAAGATTTGTGAAATTAGGATTTACTCACTCAGTCACTGAAGTTTGTACAGATGAATCAAAATGCACCCTTCAAGATACCCCATGAATGGTTTTACACTCAGCACTCTTAACCAGCTCACACTGTCAACCTAGAGGACTGCGTTGAGTACTAGGGGGGTTCACCAAGGGTTGCCCAAGCCATATTTGGGCATCAGCAATGCCCTTCAATCAACAAAAAGAAAGGGTTCCACTCCCTGATTGAAAAAAATGAAACTGCACTGAATGGACCCCATCCTCTTTTGATGAATTGGGGCGGTCTGAATTAAATTTAGCCATGATAGGCATGCAGACACATAATCATTCACACACCAGGGCAATTTAGAGTTGATCTCCATGATCTCTGTGTTTTTGGATTGTGGGAGGCCAACAACGTTCCTGGAAACCTATGCAGATGCAGGGAGAATATGGAAACTCCACCCAAATAGAGACTTGAACCCAAGACCCCACTGCTGGGAGGCAACCACCAAGCCACCAGTTCATCTATTTGTAGGCATACCAGAATTAAAAACAGACCCACCTTTAACAGTTAGGTTAAACTTGCGGGAGTCTTGTCCACCATTCGTTGAAACTCTGCATTCCCAGAGACCTCCATGCTCAGCTGTAAGCTGTGGGATTTCAAACTGGGCAGTGCTCTTGTTTGAATCCATTGTGGTGCGGGATGCCTGTTGAAACAACAGGTTGTTAGGGATTCTGGATGCTGTTTCAGTGAAGCAGATGGAAGTTGTACATAATTCACACTGTAATTTGTTGAATGGATTGTCTCATACCAGTTGAGTTACCAAACTTCTGTACTCTGTAAATGCTTCGTAGATTCTCATTACATTGTCTTTAGCTTATTCAGCCATGTGTCTTTCATAGTGTAAGTTAGGTGTTTTTAGACTTATTGGGGGTTACCTCCAAATAACTGGAACTGCAGTGTTGTTTTACCTTGAGCACTGTGCTGTCCAGCTTGCGCAGCTCGATACTAGTGTGGCTGGGAAGAGGATGGCCTGTTGCAGAGCACAGGATCTTTGGGCTGGAGTACATATTCCACTCCAGATTGCTGTCTATATCCAGGATCTGTGGAACACGATCTAAGAGAAAAATCCAGAGAATAATATAAAAATAATAATAATAATAATAATAATAATAATAATAAGAAGAAGAAGAAGAAGAAGAAGAAGAAGAAGAAGAAGAAACACACAAAATCGATGGTACTTGCCAAAAGAATAAAGATATGGAAGATATGTACTAACCTGTTTTCTCACAGTGTTGTCCTCTCCAGCCAGTTGGACAGTGGCAGCCACTGAAGCGATTGCATTTTCCCTTGTTTTTACAGTTGCAACTTAGCAGACAATCAGCTCCATACATCCCCTCAGGACAGGCTAGAAATGGACAAGACCAAAAGTATTACAAAGTTGCCAACATTGTAGTTTATTTTAAGGTTTAAATTCATTTTCACTTTAATATACACTGTTTCAACAAGGTGCTTGTCTTATCATACACGAGCAGACTGTTGTCCACCTGCTTCTTTGAATACTTTTAGAGCCTCCTTTAACACTGGATCAGACACAACAGTGCTGCTTAAACACTGTGTCCACTCTCTGTCCACTCTATTAGACACTCCTTCCTAGTTGCTCCTCCTTGTAGAAGTAAAGTCAGAGAGAGAAGCTCATTTTTCTCTTTACAGTTTGTGTTGGTCATCCTCAAGTCCTTCATCAGTGCTCCAGCAGCACTGCTGTACCAGCACAACACACACAAACACGCTACCATCGTGTCAGTCTCACTACAGTGCTGAGAATGACTAGCCACATAATAGCTCTCTGACCATTGAAGAACAGGGTGAAAGGAGGCTTAGTAAGTATGTAGAGAAACAGACGGACTGCAGTTGACTTGATATTACTTACGCTTATGGCAGTGATCTCCATGCCATCCACTTGCACAGGAGCAGCCATAAGGGTCAACGAGACAGAAGGTTAAATCCTGGCACCCAGTTTCTGCTTTACAGGACTCCTGACAGTTTCGACCAAACATTCCCTCTCGACATGCTGTAAGAATCAGAATGAAAAGTATAACCACTTTAACATACAATGTTTTTCAATCTAATTTTATCACAATTTTCTGTCCGAGTGTGGAATTAGGACTCTCCCCCATCCAACATTGCTTCAGACACTATGAGGGTGAAGACATGCACATATCTCCTCTGATACATGTGAAGCCAGTCAATGCCTATTTACAAACTGCTACAATTGCATCACTGCTGCGCAGCCAATGTGCTCAAAGGAAAGCTCAGATACAAGGCCTAACAGATGTCTGTACTGGCCAGCATTGGGTTTGATGTGCCGAGAGAACACCGTCTACCCACCCAGAAAGAGCATGGCTAATTTTGTGCTACAACTCTGGTCTGAGGGTCGCAGGTTCAAATCCTGGGTCATGCTGCTTGCAATCGTTAGCCAGAATCTGAGAGAGAGGGAAATTGGTTGTGCTGCCTTTGGGTGGGAACATGGAACTATCTCTCCACATCACACTTAGTTCACAGGCGTCTGTACACTGTATCAGAGCTGGGCACCCAACACTTTCCTACGTGGGGGCATTGGCTGCCCAGTAATGATGCAAAGTGGCAGCAGTTTGAAAGAGCCGATGGTTGACATCATATGTATTGTGTCATGTGATCGGGGGAGAGTGCTGAGGAATTGGCACTGGGGGAAAATGGGGCAAAAAAAGCTCCACATACTGTTTATTTTAATAAGTTATTGACAGAACCAATTGTTTTTGTTGTGCCACAGAGGCAGAGCTGCCTCCAGAAGTGAGTAGTGATTTAGTAGCACTGACAGTACAGCATGTGGAATAGTAGGCTAAATGAAAGGGGACAGGAACTCTCTAATGAGATGGGAGCAATGCTTAATACTGCTATTAAGACAAATGAATTTGATATATTTTAAATAATATTTAGTTTGGTGAAATTAGTTACCAAATTACTCACTGCTGATTGTGCATAATAAGTATTTAGATTAATAACTGTAAACAGAGTAAGGGGTCGATCAATTCTAATGGAATGCTTTGGTCTGTCACAACAAATGAACTGCAGAAAAACAACTGGGACTCATTGGCTATATTTCAAACTCATGAAAGGCCTCCTTTGTTTCATTCCAAACAAATGTGTTTCACTGCTTAAATAAATAGGCTTTGCTTTTCTTGAAATAGATTGCACAAATCTGCCACTGTTTCCCCTTCACTGAGGCTGAGATGATCTTTCCTGTCTCCTACCTGTCTCACAGCGTGTTCCCATGAAACCTGGAGGGCAGACACAGTCACCATCTCTATCATGACAGACACCTCCATTAAGACACTCAGGACATTCTTTGTCACACTCTGTGCCCCATTTATTCTTCGGACAATCTGAAAAACGTGCAAGGATACAATAATGTTAATGGCAAATAAGAAGTCACATGCATGCACTTATTCTTTGGAATGAAATGGGGAGGTGGGATTGCCATACCCCGAACGATTAACCGCATCATGGCTGCATAGAGTGGACTGGCCCCTACATAGTTTGCACTGTAGATTCCCGCACTGTTCTGGTTAACGCCTGTCAATGTGAGAACAGCTGTTCGATTGTTGACATCTCCCCAGTGTGTCATATAGTAGTAGTTACCTGGAATGTGCAATAATATTAAAACAATTTATCGTACACTTTCTTATGGAGATGATTCCTGTTGACAGAGACAGACAACAGTGTTGACTGTACTGCTGTGCACTGAACGTATCTGCGACTTGTGATGAAAGTCAAACTTTTTGATTGAAAATCTATCCCATCTGAATACAAATGCACCAGAAAACACATTCTGCATCTGCAAACATCTTACCATTGAATTTCCATGTGACATCCCGGTTCTCAGATGCCAGGACATCCATGGCCAGATGCACTGTGTCTCCTTTGTTTGCCGTCAAAGAGAGCCTCTGTGGTCTAAATTGTTCTAAAGCAAGCACAAATACTACATCTTAGTATACAATATATATATATATATATACAAGCTCTTTTTTATGTCAAAAACATGCTAAAACATTAAGATTAAACTCTGCAGTACATTTCCAAGAACAAAAATACTGTCATTTACCTTTGTTGTAATTGCTGATGAGCGTCACATTTGGTGGTGACACATGGTGATTGGACCCCTGGTTTGAAAAGCAGTAGAAGATGCCCCTATGTTCATAGTTCTCAAAGCCAGAAGCCACCACTGCCTTAGGCCGAGGCTTATGCACTTTAAAATTAGGCATTTTGGGCAGCATGAGTATGCTGTTATCCTTTTTGATGCTTAGCTCTAGTCCTTCAGTGTTGCGCTCCCCAGAAATGCAGGACAGGACAAAGTGCTGAGCAGCACTGGCACCATTTGATGTCATAGTAAGGTCCATAACTGCATCTGGGAGATGACATATGCATAAATACCAACAAACACATTAAAACCTGTATTCACTATTCACCATCTTCTTAATGAGGGAGTGCTGAACTGTTAAAAATTGGGAAGCTCCAGAGAACTGCTAATGCCTATTACAATATGATTATCAATGAGAATCACCTACTCAAACATGGTTTAAGTCTAAGCTTGAGTTTAGTATTTTTCCATGAAGTCTAACCATAAGCCAACTTTATTCTCTCTGACTCCAGCATGACCCGGGATTCAAACCTGCGATCCTCAGATTATAGTGCTTGCTTTTTAGACCACTGGAGCCAGAACTTTTAAATCAAGTTAAGATTTTTAGACCAGTGTTTCTCAAACTCTGTCCTGGCACCCACTGCCCTGCACTTTTAATGGAATCCCTGCTCCCAACATACCTGTTTCAACTAATCAGCAAGCACTTTCAGAGCTGCAGGTGATGTGTTAAAGCAGGGAATCATCTTAAATGTACAGAGCATGAGGACGCCAGGACTGGGTTTGGAAAACAGTATGCTTTAGACCTTCAAAAATTTTTTTAGACCCTTTATATGTCCATTACAAATACGATTAAAGCACCTCTATTGTTAAGAGTGCATAAAGTCATTTCTTGAACTGCTATTTTTTGTGCTGCATCCTGCTCATGTCCTCCACTACTGTCCCTCTTTGGCAAGAACAATACTAGGAAACAAGGATGAGCCACAGGCATCTACAACACACACTCTTCAAATACCAGTGAGGGATTGAGCTACATTGTAGGGTTGAGTGTTACATGGTTTTCCAGTTTGGAGTAGAATCAGATTACATTTTTACAAGACATTGCTTTGAAAAAGCAACTTTGTCTTTTCTCTTTCGAGAGACAAAGAACAGTTTGAATGTTTTGTTAATAAATCCATAAATATTCTCAACAATCCTGACCATAAACTGATCTTTACACAGTTAAGAGATGTGGTTAAAGCATCCTCCTCCTTCATTAATGACTTGTTATATAAATTAGTAATCAACAGAAACCCAATGCGTCTTGTGAGTAAAGATCTTGGTTTGCTGTCCAACAGTCTGTACAAGACTGTAGTTGAGTAAACTTACCCAAAGTACTGATGAGGCAAAAGAGGCAAATGAGGTAAATCATTGCTTAAATCCAATGTACTTTCTGATGTGAAAATCCAAATGGAATTATCCAAGTAAAACAGGCATCAGAAACTACCACATTCCAGTGGGGTTTTCCAATTTGCTAGTCGATGCCGTGTGTTGTTGCGCATTTCCAATGAGAATGAGATGTTTGGATGAAATGCTCTGTCACAAAAACTGGCCACTCTCACTGAGAAGTCACATTACACATGCAAACTGTACTCTTGGCTCACTGTCCACTCCACTCTGTACTTACTCGGGGTGGGAAAGGAAGGAAAAGGCGTAGTGAGTGAGTGAGTGAGTGAGTGAGTGAGTGAGTGGGAGAGAGAGGGAGAGAGAGAGCAGGATTTGCAGATTTGCATAGGTCCTACATTACACACAATCAAATGGGCCGCATAGCTTTCATCTTTTGAGATCAAAAGATGAGTATGGGATGATATTTCAGAATTTCTCAGAACTTTTATTTCCTGACGCTTACATTAACTGCATTCAGTTGGCAACCCACTGACATCACTAAACTATTGTATTTTCTTTTCTAATGCTTGGCCAGGTTCGGCCCCACCTTGGGGTGCTTCTCCCATGAGCTTCATCTTCAGGATATGAAATACAATCTCAACTGGGGGAAGATCTGGTGACTGACTTGACTATTTTAAAACCTTCCACTTCTGCTCCCTAATGAGGTCCTTTCCTGGGTTGGCAGTCTTGTTGCATGACCAATCAATCAACCTTCATTTTCAATAGAAAAATGCATTGAGGTGGACCCTCATTTCAATGTGATTCGTAGACTGGCTGCATTTCACTGTTAACTGGCAGCGAGAATGTTTCAGTAGATATCTGATTCCAAAAGCAGCAATGACACTACCACCACCATGTTTAGGACCATGAGCAGATCCTTTCTTTTACTTTCTTCCACACTTTGGACTTTGGACTTCTTTCAATTACAAGAAGATAAAACCTCCTAGACCATTTGTGGCTTATGCATATATTTCTAATCTTGCCTTTTGCTCACTGACTGTTGTTTTTGGATATTTTGTCTCTGATTTCACAGTGTTCATAAACTGGTAATCAAATTTTGTTAGTATATCATGGTTTCTTCTGTTTTCAGGACATTCCAAATTGGTGGATAGGCTGATCTAGTGTCTGATCTTTTCTCAGTTTCAAAATTGCATTCTTTTCTCCCGTAGCATCTCTAGAGTTTTCATGTTGGTTTCTCCTTTTTATTACCAAATTGTTCCCTTAGAATATTAAAGTTTTTTTAATTAAAATTGAATAAGTCATATGATCCTTTTCTGTAACAGCGTCTTAACACTGACTTTAAGAATTAATATCAACCTCAACCTCTAAGAGGGTGAAATGAAGTGTTCCAAGGTCAAACCCAATGCTTAAACAAAGAGTTCAGAACCATTAATTGTGTATTATAGGAAACACCTGTTGTTCAGAAGTATCATGTACATGGACCTCAGGTCCTTCTATGAAGGTCTGCATCAGCATCTTCCAAAGCTCCTTGAGAAATAAGAGGAAAAAAATTTCAGTCTTAATGCAAAGTCTGGAAACTGCAAAATCTGCAGAACTGAGTGAGAACATTCAAGCTGCATGCGATGGATGCAGGACACCATTAGGAACCTCTACAACTCCATGCAGAGACGCCTGGCATGTTACGTTAAACCCGATGTCATACTGAGAGACACAACTTCTGTATGTGTAGATCAATAAATATTGACCATATCAGTCTACATTTATAATCATCTATTCTTTCTGGAAACACTTATCTTCCTTCCCAAAAACACTGCAGTCCCACACTTCCTTCTGGATGCAGATAGTTTTATGATGATGAGAATAGAGATTAACATTCTTTGCTGTGGTCATTTGACTCTTCGGTCATTTGCAAATGATTTGAAAACAGCTCCTCTAAGTAAGATGAACAGAAGGAAAATAAAGCTAAAATATTTAGGCCATTTTGAGACAGAACATGTTTATATCTTTCTCTTTCACATATTTTATATTAGATTCAAATGTACCCATAAACCTGCCTGGAAATAGACATGAACTGTATCTTAATGCACAGCGAGTAGAAAGAGCTATTGCCCCTTGGAGACCCAAAGTCTCCAACATAATAATTAGATGCATGTCAATGCCAACAAATTAATTGGATGCTTTGCCTGAAGAAAGCTCCCGAAAACTGTAAATACTATTTGTTAAACATCAGTAGAACATTAACCACCAGAACACTAGACCACTACAATGAAAATGCAATCATGATCTACGTAATTATCATTAATTTGATGCCTATTTAATTGCAAAGACCCAAAATTGTCATGTTCTGGAAGATGTTTGAGAAAAACATGACTGCCTCTGCCAGAAGGCTAAAACTGGGTCATCACTGGATCTTCCATCAGAACAGTGCTCCAAAGCTTTCCCCCAGATCCACACAAAAATGTCTCACAGACCACAAATCAACTTTGTGAAATCGTCATTAAAAACAGGAGGTGAACTGAAAACAAGTGAACACCAGGGTTTGTAGAAGATATGGCAATTCTACATTAAGTGTTTGGCCTTCATACATTTCCTCCTGTCTACAGATTTAAGTGTCACATGTTGTCACCAGTTTATCTATAATGTGGTTTTATAGATAAACTGGTATTACTCCTTTAAAACCATTCTGATGAGAAACAATGCATTCAGATTCACGTCTACATCAGTTCAACAAAATACAAAATGTTGCATTAAAACAATTAGTATGAGTTTACTTAATTTTTGACGCCATATATACTCATCATAAAAATATTTGCACCCAGAAGGAAGTGTGGGATTGCAGGGCAATTGGGATGGAAGATAAATGTCACCAGGAACAATAAATGATAATAAATGTAGACTGATATGATAAATTGATCTACTCATACAGAAGTGGTGTCTCTCAGTACGGCGTCAGGTTTAACGCAACATGCCAGACGTCTCTGCATGGAGTTGTAGAGGTTCCTAATGGTGTCCTGTGATGAGCCATCCCATGCAGCTTGAATGTTCTCACTCAGTTCTGCAGATGGTGTGGTAGGGGTGGAGTGTTGATAGAGCATCCAATAACATCCCACACATTTTCAATCAGGGACAGGTCTGGAGATGCAACTACTGGAATAGAGCACACAGATTCATTCACCATCTCCACCAAGACAATAATGGGACTCTCTGAAGCTCTGAAGATGGCTTGCTGACATTCTGAGTGACTCGATGACAGTCTGGCACAACACCAATACCAACTTTGCCGATGCTGACGTGGTGTTAAGGGCATTCATACGGACACTAACAGGATGACTCATGTCAGGTCTGTTGGTGATCCTTCTCTGTGGTTCATGTAGATCCTCCAGATCCTTCGTGTTGCAGGTAGAAGCCTCCTTCAATCCATTGCTGCCAACGGCATACTATGACAAGATCTGTATGACCCGCATGGCACACAATACATCAATAAGACCATTCTAATTACTATCACATACAGCAATACGGCCATGCTTGCTTAAGTCCCATGTGTGGCCAATTGTGAGACCATTTAAACCAACCCATTTTGTTTTTCTGGATCTGATTTATACAATTAAATCATGCAAATTATTAATGTTGATTTGTTTTACTCACTATGAAATCAATAGTGCTGACAAATGTCATCTCGATAAGCCATTTTACTAAACTCACTCTGCTGATTATAATTTCTCTGAGCATCAATAGTATTTCAGCACTGATGGGCCATTAATGTTCATTATTCCTATGTAATAAGTAAAAAGATAATTTATTATGACTGGGAAACTTCCATATTTTAGACCCAAAGCCTCCCACAGCTTTAGAAATTCTCTGACCATAACCCTGATCCAGTTCATTAGATGTTTGGTAATTAAATGATGAGTTGGTACTGGGTGTAATGAGGAAGGGAAAAATTGACGTAAGGCAGGGCAGGACTGGACTTGAAAAGTCCAGTATAGATATCTGGTCTGTCGCCAAGTAAATCTTCGTTTCAGAACATGTGGCTTTGGGAGGGAAAGCACAGAGGGGGGGACAAGCCCACATCCATGACACAAACATATTTAAAATGATTTGTATAGCACTTTTTACTACTCATGTTGGTTTACAGAAATCCAGTAATAAGACAAGGGATCAACAACACATAAAACATAAAACTCCCAATGAAAAAGCCAAAGGCGACAAGCAAAACTCCGCCAAAGCTGGAGAAAGAAACCTTGGGAGGAACCAAGACCCACAAGGGGAGATTCATCCTGCTCTGGTCTACTTATAAATTAATATAAAGACCGTATTACCACATGTATTATCTCAGGTTTGCAGATTAAATCGTCATAGTGATGGTAACAATAATGAAAATATTGATGAGTTGATGGCAAACATAATATTTCAGTTATGATGAAGGTTGGACAACTAGCCTGAGGAAAGTATCAGTAGCTGCAGTGATCAGCTGGCCTGAAGGGTATACCAGGAGGGTGCAATGGTCAGTCTTCCATGAGGGTCAGACCAGACAGACTGGCAGACATTTACTCAGAAAAGGTAAAGAGAAGAAATTGCTTCTGTGAAGAATTAATGGAGTACAGAGAAAGTGAAGATCAGAGTGTGACTCTAGCAGATCTGACTATAACAGCCTATCTAAAAGGAATGAGCCAGAAGGTAACACAGACTCAAGAACCCCCTGAAACATTGGCATCCATGTACTCCACCATCCACAAACCTGAGCGATCTCATGCAAATGGTAGGGAAACAACACCGATAGCTCGGTTTAGCACAATTCCCTACTTCCATGAGGTGCAATCTTTATCTAAAGCAGGGTCACCAGGCTCCTGGAGAACTACCATGTGTGTTAGAAAATGGGCTGGAGCTAAAACCTGCAGTAGGGAAGCATTAATTACCAAAACCTAGACTGAACAAAAAGGTTTCAGTCTAAACTTGAAAACTATCTGAAAATTATATAGAAGGTTCCAGAATTCCAGAAATGGAGGTCTCTACAAGATCCTTGAGGAACTTTTTGTCAGTTATTTGATTTGAAACTGTGGATGAACATCCTATGGTGCTTCAATGAACTTTTGAGAACCTCCAAAAACCTTGTGCTTTTACTGAAGGTTCCTTGAAGCACATTAAGAGGTTCCTCCACAGTTTCAAATTGAAGAACTGACAAATGTTCCTGAAGGTACTTTTAACAGTGTAAGCAAAGACTCTTTCTTCTGAAGCCTGCTTTCTTCACAATGTTAATTTTCTAGCGCAATGGATTAAATCTATACTGTTTTTAAATAAAGCAACTGTGTTCAGATTTAATCCCAGGTGAAACGTTTTCTGACTTTTGTTTTTAGAAAATAAATAAAATAAATAAATAAATAAATAAATAAATAAATAAATAAATAAATCTCTGTTGCCTTCGGATACATGAATAAGAAGTAAAGTCCAGTGATGGATTTCCTATTCTTACATTTTACATGACAGTAGAAATGGTACGGTTGAACTTGTTTTTGCCAAATCCCTTCAGTGCCATTACAGTAACAGCAGTGAAAAGGTCATTTGCTTCAATAGTGAATACCACTGCAGTCTTAGTCATTTTACATCTTCTTGCCCTGACCTTATGCAGTTACCATAATGCTGATGCAGCATAATGCATATATGTAGAGCTTTTGGTTCCATCTGGTTTGGAGATTCATTTGGGTATTTTTTTTATAAAATTCCAGAAGCTCGAACACTCCTGATAATCTTACAATAACACCAGATGGACTTTTGATTTCCCATGTTATTCTTAAGCACAATGGAAGCCCAGCAGAAACGAGTAGAACTGATGTTGTACGTCTTGGTTACTTCTGTCCATGTGTTGGAAACAGTCAGGAAATGAAGAACAATCTCAGCCGGCATGTTGTGTCTGATGTTCAATCACCTCTAGTTTAATTGTGAGGATGGATACACAAACACACTCCTTTGTCACTCCAGTGCACACTTCGCTAATTGGTGCATGGCTGGGCTCTGAAATAAATGATTTGCTGTTTCTTTCTCCATTTCCCTGACACCTCGAAATCAAAAGTTGAGTCAGTGTGAGCATTGTTTAGGTTTTCCTGTTTTTGACTGGCCTGGGGGCTCAAGGCGAAGGAGCAGAAGCTGATGATTTGGCCTTGATTTATAAAACAGAGCTTATAAGGCTTTGTGTGTCTTGATTTAGGGCACTAATATTTAATATGAGTGATGTTTTTAGGAACCGCACTCAGTTAACGGATGTGTGATTCAGTAGAGGACATAATCGTCATGCGGGAAGATGAGGAAATATATTGCATCTTCTTATCAGCAAAGCTTCTGCTGCTGAACTGCACACATTTGAAGAGCTTGCCTTTAGAGCAGTGAACTTGACACCATCACAAATAGCAAGTCATGGTTCTGGCCCGTTCTTATTTCCTGTGTGGTCAGAGAAATGACCCAAAGCTTTTAATATCACTGTAATATACAAGATTTTTCAACCAGGACACCAAATAAAACCTTATTGTTATTTAGATTACTCAACAGACAGGACAATTGCTGAATGGCATTATAAGCTGAATTATGTATGAAAATATGGATAAACTGGATTGTAATTGGACTGCATTGTGTTTGTGTGTGTGTGTGTGTGTGTGTGTGTGTGTGTGTGTGTGTACATTTAAATGTGCAGTATTTTGAAGAGGAAGCCACAAGGGAAAGCAGTGAATGCTGTGTCAATACAGTCACAGATTGCTTTAGTGAGGTGGGTGTTATAATAAGGGAAGGGGAGGTAGGGTGTTAGGAGTTTGGGTGGAGAATTGGCCTCCATACCTTTCCTCAGTCTGCCGCCTAGTGTCCACCAGTCTTTTGTTGTCGTTCTGTCTCCTGTATATTACGAACGTGATGATGACCTTAGTCATAATAGTCCATGTGACTCTCCATGCTCAGATATCTTTCTTTTGGTTGGAATTATTACTGTTGGTTTCTTCTACAAGGACTCAGGAATTACTTTGAAAAGGACTTTATGTTACTTTATATGTGTGACATTCATACTTCTAATATCCAGTGACTTATAAAGTTCCTCATATTGAGGTTGTATTTGGGGTTTGCTCAGGTCTTGTTAATTGTGAGCATTGTGGCTAAACCCCAGTCTCCACATGGTGTGGTGAGGCTCACTGGTGGGGTTATCTTTGCACCATAACCACTACAGATATGATAGACAGAGGTGAGATTGAGAAGTGCGCCAAGGACCAGTGTGGCTGCAGGTGTTCCAACTCCAGGTAATGAAAGATGTGTATAAGAGACAGATATATATATATATATATATATATATATATATATATATATATATATATATATATATATATATATATATAATAATTATTATTATTATTATTATTGTTATTATTATTATTATTATTATCTAAGTGTGATCACAGAGTTATATATTTAAACATTATATTCCATAAAATGTCTCTTACCCAATTTTACAACAAACAACCATAATTAGTGTGAAACATGGCACAGTCTGTACCGTTTTCATTTAGTGTTTGTGTGTGTATTCAGTTGTAATAGCTGTGTGAAAGTTTGTATTAAACTCCCATTTCCACCCATTGTAATAGGAGCTGGCAGGTTTCCACACGCAGCCCAGTGCTGCTTCAGTGAGAGAGTAATAGTGGGAGCAAGTGATATAGGGGCAGGCACCAGGGACACCGTCCCAACTGAGGAAGCCCAGCGTGGGATCCCAGGGGCTGTGGGTGCTCTGATAGCTCCCAGCAGACCCTGCAGGAAATCCCCTTACGATAATGGTGAAGTATATCGGATCAGCCCTGAAAACTCTTCTTAAGAAAATCCATCATCTGCGTCCACACTGAAAACTGTTTACATACACTGTATAGGGAACAGGAGGCATTCTGGTGAAAGCTCCCAGAAATCCAGTTTCACTGTAAGTTTCCTACTGGAACAATTCTGTCAACTCGCCCTGCATCTGCTGAGGATGATTTATCCGCTCGTGCATCCGTGGAATAATAAACGCAGTGGCGGAGGGGAAAAAGAAGATGTCTTAGAGTTTTCACTTACTCAGCTGGTTACGAAGTGCCAGCAGAGGGAGGACATCTGACAGAAAGGTCAAGGACATGAGCGATGGAACGATATCTAGAGAGGTTCTGAAGAGAAAATAAAAGCAGGGGAGACAAAGGGAAAGACATGAAAGTGTCGACAAGATACAAGGCTGTGGAGTGACATGCACATCACTGCTTCAGTCTCTGAGTATCAGAGTATAAGCCCTATGGAGCCATCTGTGCAATGTGCATTTGAATAGGCCACAGTGGAACCGCCAAAAGAGCAGCTATTCTTCAAAATATGCATGAGCCTTCATCACCCAAGCAGTCTTTGATACACCCCAAGGCTAACGGGTCTCCAAGGGCAGTCGTTCTGGGGGGATACATAGCCAAAACTTTTGTAATGTCATAAATCAGTCTTTGTAACTCAAGAACAGAAGAGGCTAGAATGCAATTTTGCATTCATCCTGTTTCCTCTGCTCTAGATCCTGTCATATATGTGCCATATGGTGTTCATTTCACTGCTATCATTAGTGCACTACATTACTGGGGAAATCTGCACAGCGCTGACATATTAACAGCTGCGTTCATTTTCTACCATATTGGAAGAAAGGTTGTCAGAGCTTCAGGGTGGCAGCATGTTTAAGGAATCACGTTTCTCCTGATGCCTGCAACTACGGGAGGTCTGACCTTCAGAGCAGAGAGCTCATCCTCTCTCAAACATAAGGCGCTGGCATTACGGTGCTACGTTTTGCTCTTAAAACAGCTTGATAGAGTTAAATAAACACAGTTGCAGCTCACACTATTGACTCAGGGTGTGGTGATGGTCAACTGGAAATCCTTGTTCCTGGCTCAGCAGGGCATCACAGCATGAGTCTACCCAGTCTGCTGGGGCACGAATGCCCTTTGCCAGCATGGAATAGAGAGAAGAGTTTTAGAGAGGGCTCTGAGAAAGCCAAAGCACATGGGAGTGCTAAGGAGAATTTAAAGGCCCCAGAGCCTCTTATCTACACAAAGATATAGTTGGCAATACATTCAAATATCTTGGCCTTTCTCTCTTTAGGTCATTAAAATCTACACCCGTAGTTGGTGGCCTGTGTGTATGCCAAGGTTGGATACAATAAAATATATCAGAATAGTCTGTGTGTTATTTCCATTCAAGAGCACTTTGTAGTTGTACAATTTCAGGCGGTAGTTAATCTACTTCTCTGCATACTTTATTCTTCTCCTTTGACCCTGATTTTCAATTATCAGGAGCCCACAGGACCACCACAGAGCAGGTGTCACATGGGTTGTGGGTCATTTTCAACACTGCTCTGACACAGGCATGCTGGTGTGTGTTGTGCTTATATGAATCAGACACAGCAGTGCTGCTGGAGTGTTTAAACACTCCGTCTTCTCACCTGCACCTGGTAGATGTAAAGTCAAATACACAAGCTCATCTGTTATACAGATTGCACATGTCGGTAGTCCTCAGTGACAGCAGTGACACTGAGGGGTTCAAACGTTAAAAGTTACTTTAATAAAGTCCTGCAACCAGTGGTCCTACCTTTCCTGAACACACACCCTGGTGCTCTATTCCAACAGGATGACGATTGTCCACATACTGCTGACATCTCAAGATCTCACCTTGAAGACACAGACACTATGCTGTGGTCAGTCTCATCTCCAGATTGATCCCCGATTGAAAATGTGTGGGATGCTATTGGACGCTCTATCAACACTCCACCGCACCGCTCTGCAGAACTGAGTGAGAACATTCAAGCTGCATGGGATGGATCATCACAGGACACCATTAGGAACCTCTGCAACGCCTTGCGTAAGGGCACTTCAGCCATGCCCTTTGAAGGGTTCAAACCAGCAACCTTCCAGTCACAAGGCCGGTTCTCTAACCAACAGGCCACAACTACCCAATCAGGGAAGAGTGTGAACGCAGTGCCCCACCATCAGAAATGATGCAGTCGAGATTCCCACATTTGAGGAATTTAAAAGGGTCAGTGGAGTTGAATTAAATCATTGCAGAGTTCAACTCTGTCAAATAACTCCAACACTGAACACCATGTCAATCCCAATGTGTTAAAATAACACTTTGAGAGTTAAAATCAACTCCGAAATGTTGAACTGTGAAATTTCATTCCTCCAGTTTTTGCTGTTTACCCGACGCCATTCTGAGAGACCCAACTTCTATATGTGTAGCTATAGGAATTGCATGTGACTAATAGGTGTGTTAGAAGAAGAGAAACGTATGGACTGGGAAACTCTGAATCATAGAGTTAACAAGAACCTATAGAATGAAATGTGATATTAAGACCCTGAAGCAACAGCAGATATGTGGTTCAGAAACATAGTCACTGCACTGAGGTAACTGACGAGGCCCAATGTAGACATGAAAGCTTCTCTACGGAAAATTGTGCTTGTTTCAATGACCTGTGTGAAGCGTACCTGTATGACCTAGTTTCCTCAATCAATACCCCCCACAGCTCTATTTATTAGTCAGTGGAAAACGTGAGGAAGTGTTAATCATAACATGGCACTGTTTTTAACAGCACTAGCAGCCTCTTCTTGAGTTCTGTTATAAAAATGTAACTCTCTCTCTCTCTCTTTTCCACAATTTGAACTGTCTAACAGAATTCCCCTTTCCAGTGTTTACACTGTTAATGATCTTCCCATTATGGTTATTCACAAGCTTCATTATTGTAATTATATTATTATAGTTTATTCAGGAGCACATCAAAGGAGAGAATCAGTCTCAGATTAAGTTCTGCAATCACTACTAGCTGTACCAAAGATTAATCAACGTAATATCACTATCAATATGAACTGAAAGACTGATTGGTGATCACGACTGATTGGTAAAAACAAATTGCAGGAACAGTTATGATAACAAATCAGAAAAAAAAAATGATGTGCCATACAGTCAGTTTACCAGAAATAGCTTTCAACCATGACTGTCTTTTCCTGTTTCCTGTGGAGACACGCTCAGTATCCTTTCTCATGTTGCTTCTTAACTTAATGCTATTCTCTGAATGTCCCACATCCACATAATTCCATTTCACTGCTCTTGATAATCAGCATTACAGGCCATTACAGGCCAAGGACTACCATTAAAGCCAGGCGCACCGACTTTGAAAGCAGACAGCCAATTTAAGTGCATGGAATTATTCTGCATCCGAATCGCCATCCTTTAAAGGTTATCACGTATAAAGATGGACTTTTCATTGTTGTTTATCAAGCAGAAATAGCACAGGCCATTTTACATTTTTTACCAGGATGAGGGAAACTTAGTCCTGCCAACATTCCTCAGGAATGGTGTGACCACAACTAGGAAGCACTGATAGCATCCGTGAGTGTGTTGTGGGAACGGGAGCTGGGAGTGTGTGTGTGGGAAGTGTGTGTGTGTGTGTGTGTGGGAGGCTATGATTCAGTATAAATGGGCAGAGTTATAATTCAATATTATGTTTATGTTTTATTAGTTATCATTCAACAGAAAGAATGAGTGAGATGCATACACACATAAACATATTCAGATCATATAATCAGGTGGTATCTAGCTGGTTAGTGCAGTCAGAAACCAAATTTGCAGCAAAACAGGTTCAGACCATGATACTACCACCATGTTTCCCAGATGGGATAAGGTTTTTATACTGGAATTAGAGTTTTCCTTTCTCCAAACCAAACGTTTCACATCTAAACCAAAATGATCTATTTACATTTCCTCCATTTGTACACAATCTGTCTCACGGTGGATTGGTGTAGTCCAGACTTTTTGGAGATGGTTTTATAACCTTTTCTAGCCTACTGAGCATGAACAACTCTTCTTCTCAGCTCCTCAGAAACCTCCTTTGTTCATGAAACACTTCACAAATGTGTTGTGAAGATCAGGCTTTGATAGATCCCATTTATTTAATTAGAACAGGACCCCCACTCACACCTCATCTTTTCCCATTGTTTGAAACACCTGACCCTTATTTCACCTTCAAATGATCTGCTGATCCTAAAGGTTCACATTCTTTTGCCCTCAGAGATGTAATATTGGATAAATTTTATTTTTTAAAATTTTATTTAGCCTTTATTTAACCAGGTCGATCCCATTGAGACACAATGATCTCTTTTTCAAGGGAAGCCTGGCCAAGACAGCAGCCTAAAACATCAGTTACAACATTTAACAACAGTTCACAATTACATCAAAACACACAAGCAGACAACAGTAAGGTAACACAAATACAATATCGGATCTAGGGTTGAAAACGAGCTTTCATACAGTGCAAGAACAGGAATGATAAGAGGCTGATTCCAGGTTACTTTCTAGATTTTTAAATGTTCTGAGAGAAATAAGTTCCTTCAGATTCAGAGTGCTCTGTAAAGCATTCCAAACAGTGGGTGCAAAATACATGAAGGAGCGATTACTGAATTTAGTGTGAACTTTGGGAACATTAAGCAGGTGACAATCATTGGAACGTAAGGAATAAATGCTCTAGGATCTTGAGATATAATCACACAAATATTGGGGAAGTTGGCCCAGGATGGCTTTGTATATAAAAATGTGCCAATTTGAAAGGCGACGTGCCAATGAGCAGGCGTTACATTTTCATCTTATTTGTTTGATTTGGTTCCTATTTCTGTTCAACTAGCACTGTATTAGATTAGGGAACAAGAATAAGGATAGCATGTTTATGATATTGCTTTTAGTCTATCGCCACCTCAGCCCTTTTAAATCTCTGGATTTTTTTTTATTTCAGTGGATGGTTGAACTTTACTAAGCTTATTACATTCCGGTGCTGCCAACATCAACAGCAGAGCACTTTTCCAAAATAATTTTGTGTCCAAATTATTTTTTCCTCAAATTATTTTCTTGTGAAACAATAGAGTACTTACTCACAGATGGGAATTGCAATTCCTGTTTATAGGACAAGGGTGTTAGCTAGTAACACTGGTTTTATCATTCCTCTTTCCACCAAGGCCATTCCATCAGCCACTTGACTCACCACTTTCATCCTTCTAAACCTCAACCTTCTTTCTCTCAACATCCTCCTCTCCACATGGCTCAGAAAGGATAGAGGAACTGGTGAGATAGGACTAAACTTTGATTCATAGAAATGTAACTGGTCTGTACAAAAATGTCTCAGTGTACCTTTCAGATCTCAATTGGTGACTTTGTTTCCTTTGAATGCCTCTGTTTTATTTCGTAAGGTATAGGGTTGGGTTCTGAATCGATACAACACTGATACCAGCGCCTAGAATTTGGTACCTAACACTACAGTACTTACTCCCTCTAAAACAACACAATGTTGTTTCAGTTGTAAAAAAGTTTTTCAACATTTTGTTATTTATTTTGACACAAATGGACAATAAATATATATAAAATACATTTGTGAATAATATTTTTGAAACATATGGCCATATATTTGTCTCCTGTATGTGTTTTACATAGTAAAGTGATTCACTGCACATGTCTGGCCATATAAAGACAGCGCAATGTGTTTCTGTGCTGTTAGTTAGTTCTGTTGTGTTCTCATATTCACTGTACTGGGCTGAGGGATGTTCTCTCACTGTCGATCATGTTAGTTTGATACCAGAGTCTTTAATCTGCTTCCCAAAGATGCAGAATTAGTTTTACACATTTTACAGCAGCTTTGGTTGAGTTTGAGTCAGATATGATGACAACTGATAGCATTTTTTTCTATCTGCATGGAATATATAAACTTATTCAACTGGAGGAAGCAACATTTCCAACAGGATTGACTGATGTAAGGCTGTTTTAACTGGACTTCCTACAAAAGCATTAAAACCAGCTGATTCAAAACGTTGCTGAAATGCATATAAATGTTAAATAACAAATAAACGCTTACTTCTCTGCTCAACTACTCTGAATATAATTTCCCCAGGTAGCCTAAAATGTATACATTTGATAAATATGATGTATATAAAGGTAAAAGTGTAGGCAGATTCACTGCATGACTCTAATATAAAGTGTGAGATCTAAATGAAGGCCAGGCAAGTTGAGAGGGTGAGCTACCCTGGAGACTCTGGGGCAGGAAGTTGTGCTGCTGGACCTGATATGTGACCAGGAAGCAGGCCAAGCAGGAATCAAACAGGCGGGCAAAGCAGAAACAGGAAGGCTGGTCTCCTGTCTGCTGAGTGTTTGCTCAGCCTGCAGCCCTGTTTTTCCCATGAGCCCTGCTGGAACACAGCTGGAGCAGAGGACACTTGCATAGACTGGGGCAGAATGAGAACGGCTTATTACACGTTGGAAATAACACTATTAGAGTTTTATTGTTGGACCTTTTTGCACACCAGTGAAGCGACAAATGCACCCACGTAGTGTGTTAATATTGCTTATTATGATAAACAATGTGACTAAAATCAGAGAATTTACATCAATCAGCCATAACATTATGTCCTGGTTTATCAGGACCCCACAGGACCACCGGAGCAGGTATTATGTTGGTGGTGGGTCATTCTCTGCAATGCAGTGAATGTGGTGGTGTTAAATACCCCATCAATTCAGCTGATACTACACTGTGAACACTGTGAACACAGCGTCCTCTGAGCACTGATGAAGGACTAAAGCATGAAAAGCACAAACTGCAGAAACCAATCAACTTCTGTCTCTGACTTTACATCTACAAAGTGCAGCCAATAGATATAAGCATCTAATTGAGTGGACAGTGAGTGGACACAGTGTTTAAACACTCCAGCAGTACACGCCATGACCATGTCAGTGTCACTGCAGTGCTGAGAATATGCAGAGAAACAGATGATATATAATAATAGAACTACAAAGTGCTCCTGTATGGTAAGATGAGCAGATACATTGGACAGTGAGAGAAGAAACAAACAGGTGGTCACCTGTGTATGTACAGGGTATATTTGATATGTCACTTGACTAGAAGTACTTTGACTAATAAAGAGGGGGGTTGTATTCTTCTGTCAACCCAACAGAATTAATACTTGTCTGCAGATTTTCTACTTGCATTCCTTTCTATAAATAGAAGGCGCTGAATTTATCCTTATGTTTGACATATTGCATGGACAGTAGTCCTTATTGCATAATAAAGCCTTGGCGTTTGCACATAACAAGCAGCCCCGCTGTCTTTCACTTGATGTCTTACACAACATTTTCATGGGACGCCAACAGGAATATTTTCACATAATCAATATTTTCATGTCTTCCTTTCTGAAGCTCAAAAATCCATTTTGCACGACATCAGAAGACCTTAAGAAATTCAGATTGTCCTTAAGTCTCTTCGATGTAGTGAAACTATTTTGATTGCACTCAAAATATCCTGACATATTTTAGGCCTCAGTTACTGAGTAACAGAAAGTGATGGCATGGGTATAAGGATTGGTTAGTAGCATCTCGTCGACTCTGTTGAGTCGAAATGCAGTCTCAGGTTGTTGAAGCCTGTGTGTTCACACACTCAGAGAGGCCAAGCCAAACACTCCACCGATAAAATCACTGATTAACATACCACTTGGACAAATCACTTCTCTTTTACAGAGGGAACAGTCTTGGCGGTTCCCATTACGAAAGGAAATGAGTGTTTTTGGACAGTTAAAGGGAGCCAAAGCACAAAAATAGTCTGAAAACTCAAGACCACCTAAGTGAAGACATCCAAGAACGTGATACGGGAAAATACTGATTGGAATACAACAGATAAATGGACTCTGTGTGTGTGTGTGTATGATCAGGAAAGTTGCTGACAGCACTAAAGACCCTAACAGCAGTTTAGGTGCCAAATATATATTCCTTGACCGGCTCATCTGTGTCTTTTCTAAGACAAAGTGTCCATTGTTGTTGGCCTGCTGTTGTTTTTTCCCTTTACAGAGAGTGAAGCCACTGCAGCTGTCCCCAGGGCTGCTTCATAATCCTTTCTCCTTCCTCTTAACCACCTTATAGTCCCACACACACACACACACACACACACACACACACACACACACACACACACACACACACACGCACACAGTTGACCATTTACAAGCTCCAGTATATCTCTAAGGAGGGGTGCAGATCCTACAATGGCGCCAAAAGATCAAGAGCCACACACGTGCACTCATATGCACCCACCCACCCCCCATCCACACACATAAACAGCCTTCATACTTGCAGACACAAATACAAGTACGTATATGTAGATACACACACACCTCTAAGAGGTGCACAGGAAATGACCCTATTGTTTTCAGGGTTCCTTCTCTCTCTCCCCCACTCAGCACAATCAAGGTTAGGCACTCAAAGCCAAACAGTGCTTAGAGCAGAGAAACTGTTTACCCATTATGTCTAGTCCTCTCAAAAGCCAAGAAGATATTCAAATAGACAACGTAACAATGGATGCTCTTTGCTATCTCCTTTTGTTTATGTATCTATCCTTGTCAGTGTGCAAACACGTCTTTCTGTAAGAGGAGAAATGGACTGAAGACATGTGGGCTCTGTCAGTGAGTACCCAACAGTGTCATTATGCTGGTTGATAAGGGTCACCTATGGTGTAATGATTTAATGAGTCCTGAGGAACAATAGTGCAAAGGACTTTATGACATGACAAGTCGGTTCAAATCAGAAACCATGTCAAGTATTAAATGACCACCTCCTTGTTTCTACATTCACAGAACAGGAGCACCTGATCTTCAATGGTCAGGACCCCACAGGGCCATCACAGAGCAGGTATGATGTGGGTGGTGGGTCATTCTCAGCACTGCAGTGACACATTGTTAGTGTGTGTTGCACTGGTAAAAATGGATCAGACACAGCGGTGCTGCTGGAGTGTTTTAACTCCTCTGTGTCACTGCTGGCCTGAGAACAGTTCACCAACCAGAAATATCCAGCTGACAGCATCCTGTGAGCACTGATGAAGAACTGGAGGATGACCAGCACAAACTGTGCAGAAACAGATGAGCTTCTGTCTCTGAATTTACATCTACAATGTGGAGACACTCGGTAATAGGTTGGACAGCGAGTTAACACGGTGTTTAATCACTCCAGCAGCACTGCTGTGTCTGGTCCACTCATAGCAGTGCTACACACACTGAGAATTACCTACTACCCACATAATACCTGCTCTGTGATGGTCCTGAGCATTAAAGAACAGGGTAAAAGAAGGATAAGTATGCAGAGAAACGTGTTCCTGTGTGGTCAGTGAAGCTGATAAAAAAGAACAGTCAGTGTAGAAACAAGGAGGTGGTCATAATGTTGTGGCTGATTGTACACCAGTAGAACAAATCAATTCCAGTCATTGTGCTTTGATGTGATCTCTTGATTAACAACATGCCACTATATGTCCACTACCGGTCAGATGTTTCAGAACCCATATTGGGTGTTCTAAAACTTTTGACCAGTAGTGTATATTAGAGTTTACCTTTTTGAATTAATAATTTTTTATCTTGGGAACTAAGATATTACATTTTTACCTGAACTTGTTCTAAAAAGAATCCTGAAAACTCGTTTGATTGTTTAACAGGTTCTTTGGCTGGTAAATACAATGAACTCTTGTAAAGGGTTTTTTATAGAGCCATTTAAAAGGGTTCCACTACTGTAACAAGACAAACACTATTCTTACAGTGTATGACTGATTCTTGTGAAAGGCAGGACAGCCATGCAAAACTGCATGTTGTTATAGGGTTACTCATTAACGTCTTCTTCAAGTGACAAATTAAAGGCACACCTCACACAACCTTTGCACACACGTCTCCATTTTCATCCTGTGAAAGACTGTTGAGCAGAGTGAACCTATCTTCTAAATCATAAAATGTGACAACTGACTACATGCTGCCGTATTCACAGGAACGTACAAACCGAGCTCAGGTAGGTGAGTTCCAGTAATGTCTGCTTAGTGCTGTATTTCACTACTGGTTCACTATTTGCACCAGGCTACAATCACATGAGATATCAAAAGCTGTTCAATTTGCAGAGTGTAAAGTACTCTATACTTTAACACGGTATAGTATTTATTACTTATTACACGCTTATTAAAAACTGAGCTTCAACAGACTCATCAGATTCCTGTTGAAAACAGTGACAGTGTTGTGGAACAGCCTTGCATGGTCTGTAAAGAAGGAAGCTGCTTAAATATGTCTATAGAAGGCATCACATCTCTCTCTGCTGATGTTGCTCATTGTGTGTTCACTACAAACATACTGTGCTTGATCAACCCCTATGGCTCCTCATGTTGTCTTTTTAACCAAAACACGATCAACACAAAATAGCAAGGTAGGACTATGTCACTTTACAGACATAAGGATTCCAATGCTACCTCACTTCTCTGGATTTATGAATTTTAAACGGTTTTAAAGGACATCAAGGAAAATATTGTAGACTGCGTACAGCGAAGCTGGTGACAGGTAGGTCACATAATTATCCTTCATACATTTCTATCCATATGGAGTGAATCATTTACAGAGACTGTTTAGAAGATCAAACTCTCCTTTAACAAAGTGACAATGCAAAGGCCTAGAACAATGCAACGGGTTCTGAGTCAGACTGAAGTAAAGAAAGACAGGAGAGGGAGGTGGGGGCAGGGTGATTTTACTCACAATGCTGCTACTGTGGAGGAGGTTGTGTGAAGGACTTGTTATCTGGCTACAAAAGACGAGGTCGAGATGTGTGGAGGGAAGGTACTACCAGTTTGCTCCTGTTCAGATAGCAACAGATATTACACAGAGACAAAGCAATGATGTGATAGAGAATGAAAAGTAAAACTGTGGTTTCCAAGGACCAGTCAAGCAGATAGCTCTTTGGGTTCATCTGCTTCTTTTCCTTTAACCTTGGGTCAAAGGAAAAGTCACTCATGGAGATGAAATGCTGCTGCCATATCAAAACCTCTTGAAGCTAATTTTTACACCGTTTAAAAATGATATTACATTTTGGAGATATGAGATTATAGTCACTATAGTGAGGTCAGTGTTACTGGAAAGGAAGATAAAGGCAACCAGTAACATTAATGATCTACACATACAGAAGTGGTGTCTCTCAGTATGGCATTGGGTTTAACGCAACATGCCAGACGTCTCTGTATGGAGTTGTAGAGGTTCCTAATGGTGTCCTGTGATGATCCATCCCATGCAGCTTGAATGTTCTCACTCAGTTCTGCAGATTGTGCGGTAGGGTTGGAGCGTCCAAAAGCGTCCCACACATTTTCAATCAGGGACAGGTCTGGAGATGAGACTGACCACGGCATAGTATCTGTGTCTTCAAGATGAGCTCTTGAGATGGCATCAGCTGGATGAATGTCGTCCTTTTGGAATAGCGCACCGGAGTGTGTGTTCAGAAAAGGTAGCAGGACCTCATTAATGCAATGTTGCATTCAATTGATTCCTTCTAGGTGCAACTATTGAAAAACGAGTATAAACAAAATAAAATAAATAAATAAATATAGGAGTGCTTTTTCGTTCTCCTTTTGAGATACTTTTCTGAAGATCTTTACACAGTAAAGACAATATATGACACATTAGCAAATAGGAGATATAACAAATTCAATATAATGAGAAAACCTTTGGAATCAACAGTAAAAGTAAGACAAAAGCAGACAAAGAAACAGGGTACATGTGTGAGCTCTAAGCTCTCGATCTGGTGGAACAAGCAGATATGCAGAGGCACCAAACAGGAATCCAAACTACGAACAAAACAACACATACAAGAGGCGTATTAAGTACAATACACCAAATTCCACAAGGGTAACAATGCTGGCCATCAAACAAAGAAATCAGAGAGGTACACAAAACAAACCCTACAGAACACAGAAGCCTGAAAACAATAAAGAAGGCAGGGCACAGCACTGAACACATGTGGGGAAGATAATCAAGAGGCAGGACAAGGGAGGAGAAACAGACCCACAAAAGCATATAGACTCAAGGGCCTGTGTGGCAGATTTGAATGTCATAGTGCATTGGCAGTTTCCAACCACCAAAACAGCCCATCGGCTTGTATTTGCTTGTGTCCAATGGAATTACTATTACTCAGCTTTTGCTCCAGCAGGAAAATAGAGTTTCGAGTATCTGTGCAGATCTACACATCACTTTGGGCTTGTAGAGTTACATTGGACTGAAATTTTGGTGGGTTGAGACAAACACTGTCTAAATGTGGGTCCTTGCATGAAATTGATTGGGATCCCTGTTCTGGGGGACTTAACAAAGGTGTAGGCCTAAGCCCCAACCTAAAGGTGGTTCTGTAGGACCACGCATGGGGGCTGCAGACACAAGTTCCATTATTGCACTTAAAGTGCAGGACTTCAGCTCTGAAGTGTGGTTGGCAGCCCTCCACAACAGTCCAACAGGCTTGGCTGAATGACGACACCAAGAATAGGTTCTTGGTTTTTTTCGGTGGGCAGGAAAACCTGGAGCTGTGCACTTAATTTAAACACCAAACGTCCCCTGTGAGGACAGTCATTGACTCTTGAGATGCTGAATGCTTTCTTTGATTGCTTCACTATTAAAACATCTGTATGAAACAGCGTGCTTCGTGTTCTTGTGGGCAGACGGGGGAAGTTAAAGAGCAACTGGAACATGAGTGCTTTTTTTCACGCCCAAAACTGATTTATCAGCTGCGTCAAAGTTTTGATGCCATGTGTGCTCCAGTTCAAATACTATTGTAATACAATTTTTCTGATATATCCAATATAGCTCCACTGCATATGCATACACACTCGAAAATAGTTGCCCACAGACACAAGCAAGGAAACTTGTGGTCACGTTTGGTGGTGCTTTGGACCCTGAGCTCTTGTTATGCAGCGAGTACCTCAAGACAGGAAGAGATAAAAGGGAGCCCCTGACGAGTGTTTACAGCCAACATGCTGAAATGAATAGTGAAAGAAGGAGAGAGAGGAAGGGCCCTAATAACACAGCAGACGTCTCGGTGAACAATGGCTTCTCTGCCAAGACAAGATTTTGATAAACATGAAAACACACACACACATTTCAGTACAGAGTGTGTACACCAACATGCATTTACACACTCAGCACTTAAGGGCCTTTTATAGATCTCCAAATGCCTCATTTTCATGTCTAATCCATGCTTAATGTTCAATGCAGTTACTAGGTAACTGTGATCATTTCAGACTCCAGTCTTAATACCTGGGTAAACATATATAATTGATTTTGTGTAGCATCGCATTTACAGCTGCCACCACTGCCAGTCTCACCAGTTCAGAATGCTGTATGGATTTGCAAGCAAGAGCAAACATAACCCAGTTCAGTGCACAGAAATATCTGTTTCTGATGGTTCTTCTCTACTTTCCTTCATCAGTCTCATTGAAACTGCAAAGGAAAACCACAGATAGTTCCCATTTGGTATTTAATATATCATTAATTGTCCCAATACACAGATTACTGGTCACCCCACTGAAAGGTGTAAGCCCAGTTTTACAGCTACAGAGGTGTTTCAGAGTTTGTGAACCATAGAATTTTCTATATTTCGGAATCAATTTGATGTGGACGTCCTAAAAGTAGATAAGAAGCAAATAAATAAGTAAACAATGTTATTTATTGAGGAAAATGATCCAATGTTACATATCTGTGAGTTGAAAAAGAATGTGAATCTCTGTTTTCAGCATGTGGCGTGACACCCTTGTGCAGCAATAACTGCAACTAAACATTTCCGGTTAGTGTTGGTGTCCTGCACATCGGCTTGTAGGAATTTTAGTACATTCCTCCATACCAAAACAGCTTCAACTCTGTTATGTTGTTGGGTTTCCTCCATGAACTGCTTGCTTCAGGTCCTTCACAGCACTTCTACTGCATTAAGATCAGGACTTTGACATGGTCCTTCCCTGGTAGAACAACTTATGTGCTTAAGTTCGTTGTCTTGCTGCATGACCCATGTCCACTTGAGATGTAACTCATGGACATATTTTCTAACATTTTAATTTAGAAATCAGTCAATGATGGCAAGATATCCTGGCACAGATGCAGCCATGATACTACAACCACCACAGTTTCACAGCTGGGATAAAGATTTTACATTCTCCAAACAGATCTCTTGGTCTTATCAATCCACAAAAAAAATCCAGTCACATTCTGGCCTGTCTGTGTTATAATAGACCATGAAGGGCAATGTTCTTTTTGGAGAGCAGCACCTTTCTCCTTGCAACCATGCCTTGCACACAATTGTTGTTTAGTGTTCTACTGATGATGGACTCATGAACATTAACACGAGCCAGTGAGAAAAAGGCCTTTAGTTGCTTAGAAGTTTTCTTGGGTTCTTTTGTGACCTCATTGACTATTACACAGTTTGATCTTGGTAAGATCTTTGTTGGTTGCCCACTCTTGGGGAGAGTAACAGTGGTCTTGAACTCTTCAGAGATGGTTCTTCTTCTGAGCTCCTGAGATATGTCCTCAGTTTGTTCCCTGATACAGTTTAACAAATGTGTTGTGAAGGTCAGACTTTGGTAGATCCGCGTTCCTTAAATAAAACACGGTGCCCCTTAACATCTAACTGATCTTCAAATTATCCTAAAGGTTCACATAACATTGCCACAGACATGTAATATTGGATCATTTGTGTGAAAATCTCAAAGTTTTGGTAGAAATATGCACGATTCTAAAGGGTTCACACATTTTCAAGCACTGTACATGTGTATACAGAAGGAGTGAAGTATTCCCTGAAATTCCTGCTGTCTAACACTAACCAGAAATGTGGTTTGAACAAGATCATGCTTAAAGGAGAACATCTTTCTTATTTGTGCAGGAATCAGCAGAGCATGTGGCCGGCAGCCCACACTCTGTGTGTGCTTGTCACTCTCTGGACCACAGGTTTATGCTACACACTCCTAACTATTGGCCCTTGTGTGGTCAACAGAGAGAAGGTAAGCAAAGACAAGTCCTTTTTTCCCAGAGGCAGAAAAGTGTGACTGCATTGGGAACATCCTGTTTATAGTCACTTGTGTCCTGTTTTTGATGACAGTTTTGATTATTGGACTCAAAACTGTTAATGATGATCATTCATGAAACTGCTGCAAAAACAGTTCATGTGATTGTGTTTTGTTGTGTAACGTCAGGAAAATAATGTCAGACAAAATAGTGTAAAATATTTGATTATATAATTTTAACAAATATGACAACCAATCTCTAGATGTAATTGCGAGATGTGAACGTACAGGGTTACTAGTTTTCTCCCTAAACCACTTTTATTTCCCAGGCTGCGTTTGACTGCAGCAGACGAAACCTCACAACGGTTCCAGAGCAGATATGGAGGAACGTGACCGAGCTGGACCTCTCGGGCAATCGTTTAAACCTAGCCCATTCTAAAGGCCTCAAAGAGCTGCAAAGCTTTGACCATTTGATTGCACTCAATCTATCAGGAAACTACCTCCCCCTACTGGGGAAGAAGCACTTTTACCCTCTCCCATCTCTGCAAATACTGGATCTCAGTGGATGCAAGTTGGCAGCAGTTGAGGAAGGTGTCCTATTGAGGTTCCCCAGGCTGCGGAAGCTTTACCTGAGCAATAACTACCTGCAAACACCTCTGCCTGCTTTACGACAAGACCATGGATGGACAGAGATTGTAGATCTCACACACAGAGTTCATAAGAATATGACCCAGGAAGGACACTCCAAAGGTGTGTGTGTATACCTGTCTGACCTTTCCTCTATTTTTGTTCTATATCTTATGTTGTTATATCTGTTATGAATGCAATAATGTAATTTTCAATATAATAGTGCTCATAAAAATGATTAAAGTTCATTGGTCTTCATGGCCTCTATAAGCACTCACTATTGTGTCAAACCTCACCATCTCTAACTAAGTGTTTCCCAGCTCTGGTCCTGGAGGCACCCCTGCTCTCCATGTTTTACTTTTAATTTATTTTTACCAACTCTGACGGGCTTGGTAATGAACTTATTCAATGAAACAGGTTGGAGCAAAGAAAGCTCTAACATAAGTAGTGTACGGGTGCCTTCAGGACCAGGATTGAGAAACATTGGACCAACCAACAGTAAACATTTAGGGTTGAGCCTTGTGAACTCTAAAAACCACACTGACCCCCAATAAATCTATTCATTCACAATAAAAGTAAATAATAATGACCTTCAATGTTGCCATTTTGCTCTGACATAGGACATGTTCTTAACTTGATCATCCAGAGTCACTTCCATCGTAAACTGTTGACAGAAACTTCGGTGGAGACCATTACAACAAACATAACAGGCAATAATACAGGTTTGTCATACATACCCAGTTAAAAGTCATGGTTAACTGTTTCCAGTTTCATCACCAGTATCAATTACCTCTTAATTACGTAATCATGAGATCATTCTTTTTGTTATACAGCGATCAGCCATAACATTAGCACACAATATTTTCCCCTTGTGCCCTCACAACAATTCTTACCATTCAAGACATTGACTACACATGAGCACCAAAAGTGTCCCACAGCATCTGGCACCAAGATATTAGCAACATCCTTTAAGCCTTGTGAGTTTTGAGCCTTTTACTGGTTTACCAGTTGTCCTCCCTAGGACCACCTTTGGTAGGTACTGACCACTACAAACCAGAAAAAAACACTGACACACAAGACCTGTCTAATGTTTTGGAGATGTTCTGACACAGTTGTCTAGATCCATGTTTCTCAGCCCTGGTCCTAGAGACTTAGCACTTTCCTTGCTCCCAACACACCTGATTCAACTAATCAACTCAGTAACAAGCCCTTTCAGAGTTGCAGGAAGGTGTGTTGAAGCAGGGAATCCTCTAAAATGTGTAGGGAGAGGGGGGCCCTAGGACCAGGGTTGAGAAACACTGGTCTAGACATTACAATGTCCCATTTTTCCTGCTGTAAACACATCTGCTTAAAGATCTGACTGTTAAACTGCTGAAATATCCCACCCCATTGACAGTTTTTCACTACTCTTGTGTTAATGTTATGGCTGAATGGGGTATTTTTTGATTCTTTACTGTCATAATTTGATTTATTATCATAAATGGAACAAAGAACGTCCACACAAAACTTGTTAATTCAAAATAAGCACCAATAATTTGTCATCACTTACTCTTCTATAGTTCTTTCATTAACAGCTGTTACATTTTCATTACAGATGATGTCGATGATGTGAAAAGTGCTTCAGGTGGCTGGAAGGCCCTCATTGCTGTTGTGGTGACAGCCATTGCTGTCTCTGTCCTCATCACTGTGGGGGCAAAGTGTAAAATTGTGCACAGGTACTTGGCCAGCTATAGGCACTCAAGGCTGAGCGAAACGGACACAGCCAGCCACTGTGACCCTGCTAGCTTTGAGGTCGGCTTCTCCAACCAGGGCCCTTCAGGCAGGGGCATGCATTCAGTTTCAGCCAATGGGTGCGAGATGGAGGAGGATGACGATGGGTTTATTGAGGATAATTACATTCAGCCCAGTGAGAGGGAGCGAGCTGAAAGAGAGGTACATAAGTGGGAACCCGAAGAGGAAGAAGAAGATGAAGAAGAAGAAGAAGAAGATGAGATGGAGTTCACCATTGGTTAGATAATGGAGAACTGTGTAGGAACAGTAGGAACAGCTAACATACATGAGGAGGAAGGAAGCAGCAGTAGATTTAAGCAAAAGATTATGTAGAGTTGAATGATTCTCTTATTTCATATACTGTATATTCATTATCGTTTATCAGTGTGTTCCCTGGAAGATCATTAACTTATCCAACAAATTCATTTGTTTTAATGAGAAATAAATGTTTAGATTACTATAAACTGATTAAACCTTTGGTTACCAAACCTTTCCACACACAGGCCAGTTAACAAACTCAGTATGGCATGTTAAAGCCAGTATCAGGGCTGAGAAACAGTGCACTTGAGTGCAAAATCAGTACTCAAAACAGTTCTGGAGGCAGATCTACCTTTGAGGCAGAACAAATGCAATTGGTTCAGAATAGAAAAGCCAGCGGCGGAGCTTCATGTTTGGATGGATTGCATGAAAGGTGTGAATTCTGTTTTTTAAGAAATTCTTTCATAAGGTTTTGGTTTGTCAGAAAACTGGAAAACTACCCAGGAAGCTTCTAAGGCAGCATTCCACAGCTTCTACCCAATCTAAAAGAGTGATGCTTTTATGTAACAGAGTCCATTTCCAACATATAAAAGCAATAGTGCAAACAATGCTCATGTTCAGTAGCTACGTTGACATTCTTGACAGTTTCCCCGTAAAACATTACTTAGCTCACAAACAAGCAACCAATGAAAATGCTGCCTTGGATGTTAATTTGTTAGTTTTCCAGAGACGTTTCTGGGAAACCAACACAATATAAAGACAATTTCTTATTGTCTTAACTTATTTGTTACTTTGATTGGTTATTCTCGGAATTGTGTCTGAGTAGTGATTTTGCAAACAAGAAAAACAGTGCGAAACTCTTTGCAGTAGATTTTTAAATATTATTTGATTGTACAATTTCCATATTTTTATTTACTGTATTAGGATTTTGCATTTTTTAATACAAAAAATAGCAGTAATATATGAAAATTATATGTGTAAATGCATAATAATAAATTTTAAAGATCTAGGGATTTGGTGTCTAATAGTCTGTCCATTTATTTATTTTCTTGCTTCCTGATATTACTTCATTTTACTCAATATTGTCTATCACTTCATTTTATTAAAGTCATTTGAGTTTTATTCGAGTCCTGTGGTAATTATTGTTTGAATAATTGATAATTTATTTACCCAAGATTATTGGAAAATTGTGATTTTAATTTTATTAGACGTTTCCATTTCTTTTTATAATTGCTATAGGGTGCCTAATGGGATTCTATGATTCTTGTGGGATGTCAAGTAGGATATGTAATATGATTCCAATAAGATATCAGTAGGATTCCTAAAAGGTTGGTTCCAAAGTATGAAGGAATTTTATTAAGCTTCCTATAGGATTGTTTCTATTGGAGTCATATAGGACTTTCTAACCAGGGCAGTCAGTTTTTAGCCATGTGGTTGGATCGATTTGTAAATTTTCAAATATTAGACAAAGACAATAATGTGTTTATGGCTCATTTGTTAACTTAACCAATTAGAACCTGAAATCCACACTTTGTGGGCAGTTACATACGGTTTTCTAGGCTTCTTCATATCTCATCATTAGAAAATAGCAAAGATTCACTTCAGTCCACCTCAATTAAATCCCAGATAAAAGTGCGTTCAGTCCCTATAAGCCAAAAAAATATGAGTAGGTAGAACGAAATTTTTGATCAGAAATGGTCAAATCCTCAAATGAAGACACATGTCAGCTAGAATGAAAATAACAATGTCTGGCATGTGACTGTCTCCTAGAAATACATTTTTATTCTGATAAGTAAAAGTGCATCAAACTACAAACACATCCCGCAAAACTCCCACAATCCTAGATCTGCGTCAGTTACATGTCCGTAGTCCAGGATTCGTAAATCAGGATCAGAGTAACCTACAGACATGATACACATCATACACTACACAACCTACTCCGCTAGTCTCATCGCTGTGTGATGAATGATCAGTGAGTAATCTTGAGTATTTCTGAGCTGAAAATTATTATTCGTAAGAATTTATTTTAATTATTTGTATCATTCGTGTAAACATCAGTACAGTCCCTTCTTACACCATCCATTCAGAAATCTGAACACAGTGTGATCAAATAGAGGGAACACCCCCTCCCTTCTCATTTTCAATTAGAACCCAACATCTGCGACAGTGACGTTCCTTAACTCCATTTAACCTGGTAATTCATTCAGCTTGAAACGAGTGGATGTCAGCTTGAAACGAGTAAGCCTTGTAGTTTGTTATGGTAGTTGTTGGGATAATATATTGGTTTCACACATTGCATAGTTAATATATGATTCCAATATAGTATATCACGTCTGTAGGTTATTGTGATCCTAAGTTATGAAGCCTAGAACACAGCATGTAACAGCCCGCAAAGTGCGGGCCTCGGGTTCCGCGAGTTAAAACACAGAGAAAGGCGTGCAGCTCCGTAGGGGGGCGTTCAGTTTGCAGTTTCCAATTGCAAACACAACTTCGAGCGCTCGCAGGATGGTGGGGAGGCTGAGAAGTTGTGCATGTGTGTGAAAGCTGACGGACAGCCCTTCAGTAAAAGCTGCAAAACTGGCTCGACGCCTCGGCACCCGGAAGAGAGCGCGACGCGCCGGTGGGATGGAAATACCTCTTCAGTTTTCTTACCCGGGCTTGTGATTAAAAACCTAAAAACTTCCTCATCTGCCTGCTCATTCACCTGTTTGCTCGAGTAGGATGGCAGCCTCCGCTCTTTTCATCCTGGACCTGAAAGGGAAGGTAAGGTGTGTTAAGAAATACGTGAAGGTGAGAGAATCCAAGTCCGGAATTTTTGACTACGCTCCGCGGTTTTTCTCCGACCGCCCGGGCGGCTGTGATTGGCTGAGCCGCGGCACAGCTGTACAGGCGGTCGGAATGAAATCCCGGATACAAAAATACCGGACCTGGATTCTCCCACCAGTGGCTCGGGAGTGAGTTTGCACCTGTAATGGAGTGATGAGTGTCCTATGCATAATTAGACTACCAGTATGCCAGTTGACTCACAAACAACATAAACTGGGCAGTTTAAATGAGAGGCAGCATTAAAATTGTGTTTAATTCATAGGATTTTTTAAATTCTATGTTTTATTATAGAGTAATAATTTTAGTTAGTCCCAAAAGTAGTAATGATCTTGACCAGTGCTTTGTCATACTGGTTGACCAGGTTGGTCAGTGTGGTCATGGTTGTAGACAAGATCAACTATCAAACTTTGATGGTCCAGCAAAACATACCATACACTGTACAACCAAATTGGGGAAGCTGGTTGACCAGCATGAACAGCTTGTCCAAACTGGTCAACCAGCAAAGGTTAGAAAGGTTTAGCAAAGGTTAGATAGTTGAACTTGTCGACAACCATGATTAAACTGACCAACCTGGTCAACCAGTATGACAAAGCTGGTTGACCAGTATGACCAGCATTACCAAAGTGGTTGGTCAAGTTGGTCGAGCTGATAGACAAAGCACAAATGGAAACATTGGTCATGAGATAAGTTTAATGTACATGAAGATACATACTAGATATAAACACGGTCATGCTGGTCAGCAAGCTTGGTTATACTGGTCCACTGACCATATGACAAAGCTGGTTGAACAGGTTGGTCAATTTAGTCATGCTGTAGACCAAACTATCATACTCCAACAAAACAGACCATAGGCTGGTCAAGATAACCAGCTTGACCAATTTGAGTCTGACCAGCATAGATCTAGACCAATATAGTGTATGTTTTCATTTGAGCTTGTCAGCTTGACCAAATTGGGAAACCTGGTTGAACAGTTTGGTAAAGCTGGTCATACTGGTCAACCCATTTGGTCATACTGACCATATGACCATGCTGGTTGACTAGATTGGCCAGTTTAGTCATACTTATAAACATTGTCTAGCTGGTTGACCAATTTGTATCATGAACAACTTGACCCAATTGGGAAAGTTGGTCATGCTAGTCAATCAACGTGATCATCCTGACCATATGATCCAGCTGGTTGACTAGGTTGGTCAGTTTAGTCATGCTTGTAGACCAGATAAACTATCAAACAAATCATACTATTTGCTGGTCAATAGGTAGGCTGCTCAACCAGTTTAACCAGCTTGAACAATTTGAGCTGGCTGGGCCATTGCCAATACAGCATTTGTAAAATGTGAAACTGTTACAGAGATGTCAGCATTTGCTGGAAGCCTGTCAAGAAACAGTTGTAGTCTGGTGTGCCAACTTAGGTGATGCAACTTTAATGACCTCGATCCGAAATGACTGGAACTTGGCTGAGGTTAGACTGACTACATGTTCACATGGTGACTACTCCCTCCAAATGCAGATGTTTGCAGATGCCTCTTGTTTGGTAGTAGCTTCTCGTCTCATCTGTACTTTCATTATTTTAAACTGAGTAACGTGATCAATTCAATTGAAATGTTAAAAGCCTGTAGATTTGTTTAGTATAGAATAACTGCATTTATTTAGGGATAATAGACCACCTCAGAGACAATGAGCGAGAGAGAGAGAGAGAGAGAGAGAGAGAGAGAGAGAGAGAGAGAGAGAGAAACCAAGGTCAAGGCCAATAAGTGAGACAGCCAAAGGGCTTTAGTTGAATAGATTACCCTCTGATATGGCTGCGACCCCGACAGTGCTGATGAAAGCTTTCTTGTCTCTGCCCTCCAGCAATCCAGTATTACCTTAAGGTATTCCTGTTCTATCCACATTATATTAGATAGCCTTTGATTTCTTTTGCCCCAGACTCACACCTGACATGCCGTTTTGTACCCAACTACTGTAATATCCAACCAAAACTTACTTCAAAATTTTAATCTGATGAATATATTCAGAAGAGAAAAGTGAGGTTCAGTCCTCTGCAAGTTCTTCTGCCTTTGATTGGTGCTATTGACTTTACCTTCAAACGAAAGGCTTGGCTCTCATTAAGAGATCATACAGGTAGTTGATATTGATTAGATCACAAGTGTGACCTACTTAAGTGTTAAAAGAGAGGCGGCAGAATGATGCATTTAAAGGGCCCGTGTCACTGAAAACGAAGAGGTTTGCAAGTTTGAAAATGTGCCTAGAGTTGAATCATTTCTAAATAGTGTTTCAATCAGTCGGTCAATCAAAGTTGATTTATATTTCACTTTTTACAACAGAGACATTGTCAGAAAGCAGCTTTACAGGAATCCAGGTCCAAGCCCCAACTGAGAAAGCCAGTGGGCGACAATGGCAAGGAGGAAGGAATCAAGGCTTAAAAGGGGAACTCATCCTCCTCTGGTTGACACCGGATAGTCAGACACCAAATCCAGACCTGTTTTTGAATGATAAGCAGAACAGAGGTCATTTATGATGCCAGTGACAAATACAGCTTTCAAAAGGATGCTTTCTTAACTTCTTTAAGTTATTTTGTCCCTCGATTCAATCCTAGTCTCATAATACTTTGTATCAGCTGATACTGCTCTGGTCTGATCTTTGAGTGTGTATTAATTATGCAGCCCCACGGTTTAGATGAGCTGCTAATTAATACTGAAGTAAAAGCACTTCATGTATATAACAGTTTATGTGATGAGACATTCTGGACTCATTTATTTTCAGAGTTTAAGAGGTGCCTTTTAATGAAATTGACTTCCTGACCATTCAGCCCCCAGTACCTTTAAACACTGCAATCGAATGTGTGTGTGGGTGTGTGTTGTATTACACGCCCTGGACTGCTGGTTTATTACTGATGTGAAATAACTATTTATAGTGAGGAGGAAGAGGTGTCTGTAGTCTGTGAGCGTTCTGTGGCCTGCTTTTGGTTCTGAACTGCTTCAACACTTATGATACTATGTTATGTTGTCATGTTCCACACTGCAGGGTTTGTTATTTACCCTCGGAGACATGAATGACGCCTGCTGTGACTGAGACAATGGCAGTTAATGGCATCTTGAGAAGTGAACTGTGACCAATGTGGTAGAAACTGTGGCTGTGGCTGAAATGGATCCGTATTTATTTATTTAGGGCACCAATGATTATGTCGTTTATTTTTTGAAGTGGAATTTGAACATGATTTTGAGGGCACTATGATCTGCCACAATTTACTGGTAATTTATTAACATCGTAGAACTTTAGCTGAATATGGACCAGATTGCAACTGTGTGTTTTGTTACTAAGCAGCACCACGTGAATGGAGCTGACGACCACGGCTCACACACTCACATATTTTTTTATGTGAGCAGTGCTGAGGTTTGTGTCTGAATTCCTCTGCTTAGTAAATGAAATAGTCTGTAATAACTCTGAATTGGATTGAGAATAAAATAGCCGATACCCAGTCCATTAAAAATGTGAGCACCAGCCACCAGTTAAGCTCTGTTTACAAAACACGCCATCACTGTTTGCAAACACAGAATGGCCTGTATTTTCCTCTACATTTTTATGTTATAAGGTGTTTTTTATTCACAAAACTATAAATGTATTAATGTCTATTCCACTCAGATAATATAAGGCATCCTGCTACAAAGAAATACGTATTTGATATTTTAACACTGAAAAAGTGTGTAATGTAGTGTCTATATTTAATGAAACATTTGGGTTTTTCTTCATTTCTTCATGAACCCATTTGTTTTTAAAAATCTGTCTGAAATGAGAAGTTCAAATATAGAATTATGCAAAACTATGTTATTAATACTTTATTGGTATCTTTATTTTTATTTCCTTATCTTTATTTATTCATATCTGCATGAACGGTTGAATGGTCACACTGTCATTTTTAGACAGATGTAATGTCTAAAGAAGCAGGTGTAAAATGTCATTTACTTACTAAAATATTTATTAGGCAAATAATGTATTTAAAGGCAAAACTGAATGTCTTTAAGCTCATCATAACCCTCTAAAGCTGTTTTTTTAATAAATATTTGGGATAATTATTACATGAAAAAAATGTGTATAATATAATAATCCCAAATATATTTTAAGCAATAACAAAGAGAAAATAATAAATTAAATTCAGGTTATGAATGACAGAAATAATAAAGTGAAATATCCATGTTTTCTGCATCCTGGTGGATTATCTGTGCACTGCATGCAAAAGAAAGGTACATAAATCTGGGGCAACTCAGGTTATAGGTTAATTAGTTTTGTATTTTATGTTTAAAAACAAAGCTGCTGCAATTGTTAAATATATTAAATATATGTTAAATAAGTGTAAAAAAATCTAAATTGAAAGAATTCTTTTTTTTTTGACTAACTCAACAATTATTTTATGGTTGTAAGACTTTAAGCTTATTTATTTCAGTCGTGCATTAACTGCAGTTAAACCTATTATATAGCATTGTTATTATAAATATTATTACATAAACAGTTTTATAAAGTATTGTTATTAAATATATAAGAATATATAAAGAAACAGAGCAAAGGTTATGACCCAGACTGTGGCTTCTAATGTGTAGCACATTCATGAGTGATTAATAACACTGACTGGAATACTGTAATAAAGTTTTATTATCATAGTCGAAGTGAACATAAGCACTGTTTATTGTTTTCAATCCAAATCTTATATTAAATATTAAAATATTTGTTTTCCATCATTTATGACCTCGAATGGCCCAACCTTGCCCTGAGAGATTTACTGCTCTTCTCCAACTCCTCACCATGCTTAAACACAGCTGAGTGAGGCAATCATTTAAGCCTTTAAAACCCCTATAAATCTCCTTTTCAGAAATGGGAAACTGACAGTATAGTCATAAGCGTCTTTTCAGGTTCAGCCAAAATCCTGTTTAAGGCAGAATTGGAGTATTAATACACTCCAAACGGAAATATACAAAGATCACCATTTGATATTTCTGTCCTGATCTCCTCTTCTTGCTCTTGATTTTACTCACATAGTGTACCAGCAGACCAAGTCTCAGAATCTGTGCTATGTATAACATGGTCTATATATATATATATATATATATATATATATACTATACCTCTTTTCTTTTTGATTAATGAATTTAGCTACTCTGAGCTATTATAAGGAATCCACTGGAAAAGCATCACCAATAGAATTAGACAAACAGGTGCATTTGAGCTCAAACTCATCATTCCCAATATCGAGCAGGAGCGAGAGGGGTATACATCCCCCGAGATTTGGCTTGTGCAGCAGTGGAACTGCATCCCCTTGAGTGATGATACTCCATTCAATTCCTTTGGGATGAGATGGAGTGGTGTTAATCCAGAACTAATTATCCAACTTTAATACTTGACATTGTTATTGCTCTTGTGTTGAAGTGAAGTCAAAATCGTTCAGCTGGCCTGAGACATTGTACATTTCAAAATATTTTAAACTATTTTATACCAAATATAAAAATGGCCATTTTGTGATATTGGACTGGATGTAAAAGGTACCGTCTGTGTGTGATTTAACTGCAAAAGAAACTATGTAAATAGGCTGTTTTTGTGGAAGCAATTTGATGATGTAATCCAGTGCATTGTGCAGTTTTCTTATGTTTATTTCTATTTTTACTCTGTTAGATATTTCATTTCATCATAAGACTTAAAGATGCAGATTTCTGAGTCATATCACTCACACGTACCTCACAGCTATTTTCCAACAGCTAATGTAAAACCTCAGTAGAGTAGATGCTTTTACTGCGTCAAAGTGTCTAAGAATACCAAATACAAACCTTTGGGCATGAAATATAGATGTGGGTTCCAGTCCGTAACTCTAACACGACTCTAAATCAAATGGTACATGTGGTTTGAAACACATCATTTTTAATAATGCATTATTAATATTAATAAACACTCATCGTGAAAAAGTAGTCACACACATGGTTTGTGGGACAAAAGTTTCTCAAAGAACCGAAGACGAATTGTCTAATGTTCAGAGATTTCTGAGCACCATCGTGATGTAATGATTTGGGTCGAGATGTATTCTCCTCACCACTATTTAAAAAATACATTTTTCTGTTTCACTACTTTTTGTTTTTAGTGTCTCACTGAAGACAAACGATGGACACAGCGTTGTTCTTCCGTCTGAGTTCAGCTCGAGTTATTTCATTCTCGGTATTTGAGTTCTTTTGATGTTGATTTGAGGTCATATCTCCCAGCTCTAGTACAAAGCAATAATCTGTGATAATCCATCCCATGTGCACTCAATTCCTGCAGATTTTGTAGGGGGGTGTAGGGATAGGGATAGGTCTGGAGATGTGACTGGCCATGGTATATTATCTATATGGTATGTTGTCTTGTTGGAATAGCACACCGTAGTGTGTGTTCAGAAAAGTTTGAACTACTGCTTGCAGGACCTCATTAACGAAGTGCTGTCAAAGGGCAAGTAATGGTGATCTGGCATCATACTTCTGGATGCATGACAACAAACCTTGGCACTTGATGCCATTGCAGTGGTGCATTGCACTCATTTGATTTTTATTAACTATTTTGACTTGTTTTGATGATTCATGCATATGTATATGTATTTTTAAATATATACTATTATATACATATAATCTATTATTGTACGTTGTACTGGTTGCGAGCAGAATGGTTTAATTCCACTCACTAATTGTGTAGTATTCTTTGATTTTGTAAACTGTAGGCCTAAAAATGTGTGCAACACAACAATTTCCTTTCTGTTTCTTATTTCCTGAGAATAACTCACCAGACCCAGCTGACCTGTGCCAATATCTTTCTTTAAAAAAGTAATGAGGTTTATTCATAAGTCCAGATTCCTCCAAAATGATTCCATATTATTGCTCTCAGAGGTCAGTCAATATTTGACTCAGTCACTGGCTTGTGCTGAATCAACCTTTTTCCTGTGATGAAATAAACACTGTGATAGTATCTCTTGCAACTTGTAACTGAACATGAGTTGCATAGTGTTGCCTTCTGGTACTTTGGGCACCATTTTGATGATCTTCTGACATGCAGAATGAGTAAAAGTAGTCTGTGTGCTCTTATACTGTTTATTTTTTTCAAACAGTGTGTAAATAAGTGGTTATGAACATTTCATTTGCGTCTTCCCTTCAGGTGCTCATTTGCCGAAATTACATGGGCAGCGTTGACATGAGTGAGATTGACCACTTCATGCCTATTATGATGAAAAGGGAGGAAGAAGCTGAACTATCGCCTGTGGTGACCCGTGGCCCCACCCACTTTTTATACATTAAACACAGCAATCTCTACTGTATCCTTCAAAGCCATGTTTTTTTCTGTCCATAGGTCTCTCTTGTTATTTGGAGGTACTTGCCATTGTTATTGTCACTCTAAATGACATGTCCTTAACAGGTACATAGTGGTAGCAGTTACCAAGAAGAATACAAATGCTGCCCTTGTGTATTCGTTCCTGTACAAGATAGTGGAAGTAAGTGTGCTTTCCACACCGTCCAATCTGGGCTACATGATCTGTAGACTTTTAACGACCTGTGTGACCTTGTGCACGTATTAATAGAAAGGTTCTAGGTAGATTAGGGTTCCCACACATCCTGGAAAACCTGGACAAAAACGTAGAATGTGCTGGAACATTCTGTGTAACGTTATTTCAGTATTCTCCTGTTTCCCTTTAGCTCAGAATGAGCTTGTTAAAAGTACAGGTTCCTTGGTGGACTTTTGCAGCTTCTTCAGTATGAAACAGTGGAGGAACCTTGCACGAACCTTCAAGAAATTTTTGTCCTTTTAGAGAAGGTTCATTTGTGAAGCACCATGAGAGGTTCCGCCACAGTTTCAAATTGAAGAACCACCAAAAGGTCCTCAAAGAGCTCCTAAGGGTAACTTTTAGAAAGTACAAGATTCTTGAGGCACGTTTGCATGTTATTTATTGTTATTTATTTGAAACTGTGGAGGAACCTATTGAGGTGCTTCGAGGAATTATGATTATTATAATATATCAATTTTTCAAACCTTAATTTATTTGTGTTGTTGCAGATCAGCTGCTTGTTCCCTAAAAAGGCCCTTTTTACAATTATATTTCTGATATTAGTTAATGTTTAGACCATATAGGTGATTTTTTTGCACATGAAGTGCTGATACATGAAATTTTGAGAAACTGGAAGAAAACTGGGGGATGTTCTAAAACTAAACTCATGACTACAATGATATGACACTTGCCAGTATATGGTCACATGGGTAATTTAATAATCTTTGCACTGTACTATGTACATTATAAACTCCTTTTTATGCCTTTGAGGAAGAAACACTGTGAATGAGCAGGTATTCACTATGTTTTGGACATTTCGTGTATTCTCATTTGGTCATTTTTTTTAGGTCTTCACAGAATATTTTAAGTCCTTGGAGGAGGAGAGCATACGCGACAACTTTGTGACTGTGTACGAGTTATTGGATGAGATCATGGACTTTGGTTTGCCTCAGACAACGGACAGCAAGATCTTACTGGAGTGAGTACTGGCTGAACTGTTCATTATTCATCATTCAATTGGGGATCATCCACCATTTATTCTGTTCACAGCTGAGCATTGATAGGCTGCCTGTGCCCTCTATTAGTTCTCTGTGTACTGGGCACACAGTGGCTTGTTTCTGCTGCAGCTGATGCTGGTGTTTCTGTTTCTGGATTCTATGAAAATGTGCATGTGGTTTATCTTGATAGAATCTGCATTTTGTGGTCGTTTTCTCAGCACAGCAGTTTGCACTATTTATCACCTTTTTCAATCTTGATCAGGTCCATTTTACAGCTTTTCTAAATGTCAGTGTGTATTAGGGGTGCTAGCTAGGTCAACACAGTGCTTTCTCAGCTGAGCTTACGTTCTCATCACGCAGACGGGCGGTCTGACCTGTAATAGGGCTGGACAATAAATCAATATTTATATCTATAAGAGAATAAAATGCCTTTGTCACATAGTCCAAGCTGAACCATCTACACATTGTAGGCACTGGTGACCCCTGTGTCCATCAGGGTGGTCAGTGTGGACCCTGTGGGATATCTGGGAGTACATATTAACACTGATGCCCTTTACAGGAATGGCCAAGGTCGTCTCAATTTTCTTCAACATCTGCCGGACGATGCACAGGATATTCTATGAGTCTGTGGTGGCAGGTGCTATCTTCTATGTTGTTGCACGCAGGGGCAGCAGTATGAGAGTGGCAGATGCCGACAGACTCAGCAAACTGATACATAAGGCTGGTGATGTTCTGGTAGTGGAGCTGGACTCTCTGATGGCAGTGTCTTAGAGGAGGATGTTGTCTATGCTGCAGTGATGAGAGACAGACCACATTCCACCAAAATGCACTACAGAGTACCTGTGGCCATTAAACTCTATAACACCTCCCTTAATGAGTGACCTCTGTGCACCGCTGTGGTTCATCTGTGCCATTGCAGTTTCCCTCTGGGGTTAATGCAGTATTTCTTCCTATTGATATTTGTATCAGGATATACACAGAGCGGGATATGGGCTGAGGCGATATATATTGATATTTATATCTATATCAGGATATAAACAGCAGGAGAAGAGCTGATAGTTCATATCGTTTAAATTACACATAAACCTTGTGTTTCTGTTTCAATCTTTTTCTGCTACCTCGCTCTGCTTCGTCCCTGCTCTCAGCTCCTCCTCTACAATGCTCCCCTCTGCCCCTACTCGCATTCTCACAGACACACCATGGAGGGGTCATTAGACAGAAGATGGATTAGTGTGTATAAACAAGAAATGAAGGTTCAAATTTAAATGAGTTAAAATATAAGACCTAGGATTTCATGGGGTGTCCTAATTGTGTCATATCATGTATTGTATATCTATATTTTTAAATATAGTCATTTATTTTGACTTATTTCTGATAATAAGATAATTAAAAAATAATAAACAAATATGTTACTACTACTACTACTACTACTACTACTACTACTAATAATAATAATAATAATAATAATAATAATAATAATAAAGCTTTTACCACATGCACAATCTCAACAGTGACTCTTACTCAAATACAGAATCCTTAGAAGAAGTGAAAGGACAGACCGAATGATGAACTGTGCAACGGTGTAATGTCTGCGTCATGATGGTGATGGAAATAGAGTGAAAACAAGTTCAGCTGTTTGTCCGCCTGTATGTCTCTATGGATATACATGTTACTCCCCGGAGTCCCCAACTGCACTTCAGCACACCAACTCCACAGTCTGTTTACCGACTTTACAGCAGCCCTATGTCTCACACCACGTATCTGAATCAGTTTTGACAGAAAAACATTCTTCTGCATTAAAACTAAAAATGCGTCTTGCTTGAGTTATTTGTTTACATTTGAACATTTCAGTGAACTCAGCCTTTCACTATCTTTAACGCTGCTCTGTGTTTAGAAGTCACATGAGATCTTTCAGTAGGAGTAGTTGCACAGGTGTTCTTGGTAACTTAGTACCAACGTTTCGGATGAGATAATGGATTATGCAAAGGGGATTGGGAAATGAATGTGCAACTGGGATTGGGAAATGTTCCTGTTTAAAGTAAGCTAATTATATCTCTTCTGCTCTCTCACTCCTGACATGTTTCTTGTTGTTATTACATGATGTTGTTCACATCTGTGTCAGGTATATCACCCAGCAAGGGCATAAATTGGAGGTGGGGGCACCACGCCCCCCAGCAACGGTTACCAACGCAGTGTCATGGAGGTCAGAGGGAATAAAGTACAGAAAGAACGAAGTGTTTATGGACGTGATTGAATCAGTGAATTTACTGGTGAGTTTGTTTATGTTTTAATTTTGAAGAGCTCATGTGGGTGAAACCTGGGGTAGGTGGGTTCCAGGTAGACATGGGCGCTTAGTGGGATTGTACATATATATATATATATATATATATATATATATATATGTATATATGTATATATATCCATCAGCCCAACCCCTTCTCTCTGATCAGTCTGAGTCTGTATGCAGAATGAGCATCTATGTGTGGACAGAGCAGTAAACATGCACTGGATGCTCCTTTGGCATTTAAACTGGGATTTAATTCAGTGAATTTTATATATTTTCAAAAATGCATTATTCACTGATACCCCATTTAAACATGTTTACATCTCTGATTCTAAGATATGAAGCCTAAAAAACAGGCCACAAAGTGTGAATCTCTGGTTGTAAGAGTTTAGGAGAATTTCTATTGCAAATATATGGAACCAAAATGTGTTCTTCTATGTCATTACTTAAAACACTGTATTATTATTATTATTATTTATTTATTTATTTTTTTATTATTATTATTTTGTTTACCTTTTACATTTGCAATATTACATATTACATATCCAGTAAGTATCCTAACCAATCACAGTGTTTTTACTGTTCTGACCAGTCACACTTCCAGATAGGAGTTTCTCTGAATTGAAATATTCACGTAATCCAACATAAATAAATCATTTTGGTCCAAAAATTATTAACAAGAACTCAGTTCAGGGCAGTGTTACAGGCAGTGTCATGCACAGTGAGACTCTGATCTGCATAAATCTGAGAGTTGTTCTCTCAGGCATTCCTGAGCTGAGGCTGGTCCACAATGACACTGCAGTCTTGGGTGAATTATTGATTCGCCAGTACTGTTTTGTATATATCGCAGGGCGGTTCTGTATTCTACATCTGTATAATATGGCTATGATTGTACTTTTCACAGCCATTGATAACTTGGAGCTTTCAGACATAACAAATATCATTCCTTTTTCTTAGTATCCATAAACAGCCTTGTTCACATTCATCTCAAGGTTATGGTTTCCAGACATTTTTGCACTGAGCGATAGAGGAACCTGTTTTCCTATGCTGTTTGTGCAGTAGCTTGCTGTATTCTGCCTGCTGTCCCAAGTTGACTGGTTCTCCCTGCCCTGGTTCTCGGTGCACTTCTCAGGATGTGATTCCAGAAGGCAGCCCACAGCAGCTCTCAGGAGCACCTCTCTGATTAACAGCAGATCCACGTTTCATTGCTTTCTAATGGGGCATTACCATTCACATTATCACACAGCCTTCCCCGTTTGACTTTTTCTCCTCCGCTGCTTTTGTGGACGTGATGGACTCTAGGTTGTATTTGGTGTTGTAGGCATATAAGACTTGTATGATTATTATAACTTTAATATTTCATATTTAACATAATAGGATTTAAATAAGGAAATAATTGTACTTGTGGTGACGGAAGGTGTTTTGTGACACTTGTTTTTCTGTTCTTTCCCTCATACCTGTGTTCTTCTCTCTGTGTTGTACCAGGTCAGTGCTACAGGCAGCGTCCTGCGCAGTGAGATTCTGGGTTGCATCAAACTGAAAGTAGTTCTCTCAGGCATGCCTGAGCTGAGGCTGGGGCTGAATGACAAAGTGCTCTTCGAGATAACCGGCAGTAAGTGACCATAGCCATAACAGATTCGTCTTAAAACCAGGATTTTCTGTGATAACGGATTCAGTTTGTGTTTGGATTGAAGAACAGCTGGAAAAAGTGCAGTGTTTTTATAGGATTATTTTGCAATAATTAGAAAGGATGAAAAATATACATTCATCGTACAACTTCCTAGATTATGAAGTTTATTGTATTTCTAAATGAAGAATATTAATAACCTGTATATAGAAATAGATAGACAAACATACAGATAGACACTTTATTGATACCGAGGGAAACTGTGGTGAAATGATAGAGGTGGGATGGAGACGCAGCACTCAGATTTTACTTTGATGCTGTCATGCAAAAACCTGGTAAATCTTTTTTTTAAATTTTTGTATGAATTTAAACCTGGTCTTTTACACCCATCATCAAAACATTAGTTGCACAAAGAAGGAATTGAACTTTTGCTGGTGGCTTTGAAATGAAGAGATTCCATCTTAACTGACTTTATAAGGTCGTACTATTGCATGTGCTTTCCATTCTGACTCGCACCATATCCGTGGTGTGGGTATTACCATCGCCACAGTTAGTAGCAGGGGATGGAAGAAGGCACGCACCAGCGACATGAAGATCTGGGAGACATAGATTAAACTCGGAGAGGGAGAACCGACAGAGGCTGGTGTCATGATAAAGATTTTACCGTGCAAGATCACCTTTGGTCTTCTAGTTGCACAAGATGGATTATCACAGGACACCGTTAGGAACTTTTGAACAAGTTTTGAAGAAACTTCATTCCAAGGTGTGTGGCATGTGGTGTTATACCTGACTCCATTCTGAGACACATTACTTATGTATGTGTAGCTCAATGAATGACATTTCAATCTCACACCTCACACAAACTTTTGGGCGATGAGCATTTTGTGTCAGAAAGTTTGCATGTTCTCCCCGTGTTCGCGTGGGTTTCCTCCGGGTACTCCGGTTTCCCCCACAGTCCAAAGACATGCATGGTAGGTGAATTGGTGACTCTAAAGTGGCCCTTAGTGTGTGGATGTGTGTGTGTGTGAGCCCTATGATGGACTAGCGCCCTGTCTAGGGTTGTTTCCCGCCCTTGCGCTCAGAGTTGCCGGCTGGGCACCGGCTCACCCGTGACCCTATTCAGGAATAAGCGGTTCAGAAAATGGATGGATGGATGGATTTGATGTTTCAATGTGACAGAATGTTTATGTTCAAGGCAGAAATCTTTGTTTTTAAGGTATTTCCATGTGTCACAGTTGCAGAATACCGTCCAATGTACTGAGAACACATCAGTGACCCTTGTGTGATTTGGTCTGCATTATTTATGACCTATTTTTTTTGTGTTTTGGATGCCATGAAAGTGGTTGGTAACAACATACCAGGTAACAACACTGATTTCCCAGTGGTAGACTTCAGGTTCATTCCCCCACCATGCAAGCACACAACCCAACACCTATGAGAATCATTGTACAAGCCTCCTGACACTATATTTGCCTACCTGATTATTCAAATGTCCATTCTTCTGGATATGAGCATCAGCCACATGCCATAAATGTATATTGCAATGAAAGCAAGCAATCCTTGATTTGTCATTAAGTGGTTCGAGGCTCATTTGCAAATACACACTTCAGTTTAAGAAAATCCAGTGTCATGTTTAACGATAACAGAACCATATATTCTGCAGCCCCGGTGCCAGTAAAAGGGCTTATTTTGAAGCAGTTAGGGGATGTAATTCATTCTCTACCTCTCGTATTTGTACTCCAATGATGGCCTTCCTCACATCTGTTTCTTTTCCTTAATCACTGCTGCAGGCTTTTGCACAGCAGGTGTCAATCACCTTAAAGATCAGCTCCCACTTACGCATTCATCTCCACATCCTGACCAGGCTGGAGCTGAGAGTGAATCCATTTCAAATGCTACAAGAGCTAACCGCATTTCCCTTCAAGTGAACTAAACAAGTAATTTGTCAGAAAGTAGGGTGGGCACAGATATGCCCTAATGTTCAGTACACCTTGACTGGAAGGAGAATGAGGTTTGGAAGAGGATGGAAGTGTGCTGTAGACACACTTACATCATACTGTACTTTCTTCTATGTCCTGCTGATTTAACAGCCGCATGCACTGAATAGTTTCTAACTGGAAACTTCAGTCAGGGCTCCTCAATTCTAGTCCTGGAGTAGCACTGCCCCACATTTCTCCCCACAATTCCACAGATCTGCATGTGTTTTAGCTGAAAAAAATGAAAAATAAGCAGGGCAATGGCACACCAGGATGAGGTCAGTGGCAGTGGCACACCAGGATGAGGGCTGAGAACCTCTAACCTGAGTCATCTGACCTGTAATCAGGTGGCAAAATGAAACCAGTGATTCACCTCTTTTGATGAGGAAAACACTGCCCTCTGCAGGCCAAGACAGCATATATAGAAACAGAGAACATGGAACATTATGGGATTATAAATATTGCAGGTTATGAGAAAGTTGAAATGAATGCTAAACATATTGAACTTATTCAACATGTCAAACAAAATGACAGAAATCTGTTTGGGAAATTATAACACAGTCCCATCTGTGTTTGCTGACAAATTGCGTTGCTTATTTTTTTTCTTCATCCAGATTTTAACAGCAGCTCGACAGAAGCCATCATACAGAACTCATAAACACAGAGTATTCAGAGGAGGTTAGTTACAAACTGCTGATAATTCAGACACCAGCACACTTTTCTCACTTTTGCTGGCGGCGGCCCCAGAGGAACCAATCAGGAGGCATTAGACTGAGAGGTCACACCTCTCCCTCAAACCCACCCCCCTCCCCCCCATGTGACCTTTCGGTGATGCGACTCATAGCATCAGTAGGTGTTTGAGTGTGAGCAATGAGGGCTGGGTCCCAGCAGGCCTTTCCTGCTACTGAGGGGACACAGAGACTGCTGAGCTGTGCCTGACTCCACACAGCCCTTTATACTCCTCTGTAAATGTCAGTGATGGAGACAAAGAGAATCAGACACTTCTAGACAAGGACACACTTTTATTGGAACTGTCATACCAGTGCACAGAATCCAACTGGTTTTACACCGTCATCCTCAAGTTGTGTTCTTTTTCTTCCTGGACTTCACTCCACATGAACACACACACACACACACACACACACACACACACACACACACACACACACACATTAAAACACACAACAATCCCAGTTCAGTGCTTTGAAAGGACTATTTCACAGACTGGAGCTCTGAGCCCAGTGTTGAATTCCCAAAGCTCGGTGGTATTAGGGACTTTAGGACGCTACCAAGCTCTGCATCATCAAAAGCCTTTTTTAGAGCTTCTGTCTTCTCTCGCTCGCAGGTCAAACCTCCTGCAACAAGAAGCAATCGCAGGTTCTCTTCTTTTTTTTCCTTTATATTATATCTCCTAGCTCAAGATATAAACAATGAAAAAGATCAGAAAGCTTATAGGTTACATGGGATACTCTTCGCATTAAATTTTAACCTTGTTTGTTTTTCACCTGGGCCTTATCTGCACTTTACACACATCAGTTAAAAAGGGTATTCAAGTAAAATACAGTCAAAACAGACCCAGGCATGCAAATAAAGCAGTAAATAAAAGTGTGTTATCATGAAATAACAGCATGGGTTTGTCACACTTCTGTCTCTCCTTGCTTGTCCGTTCTGTCTTGTTCTGCCATGTACTTTTCCAGCACATGACTCTGTTTGTTCAGTCTTGTTTCAGGCAAGTTTCGTATTCACGATATAACACAACACACAACTTTGCATGTGGGCTTTTGCTTTTATATAACAGTCTGGAAAATAAATAAAGTAAGGAAATTATGAACTGAGGCATGAACGCCACGTTTAATATGTTTAAATGTTAGCATTTCCTTCTGCTGAATTAAGGTTCCTTAACAAGCAGCTTGTTGCTATGTCACAGTAACAGCTCCACTACAGCCAGTAGCTACTTCTTCGAATCCTTACTCAAATTCAGTTTCCCACTCACCGTGTTTCTTGTCCATTGAGTCTCTGTCTTTGTGTCGGCTGCGTTTTTCTACCTAAGCAGTTGCAGCTTGGCCTAAATCAGGGTTAGACACCGGCTCCATCTCCTGCCAGAGTTTGATTTTGCTTGGTCATTTATGTTACGAAAGGTGTTCGTGTCACTGTATACTTACGTGTTCTGCATATCTAGTGCAATTTGAGCTCATTCCAGCTCATTTGTGATCAAAATTTCATTCAAAAACTTCACTTTTTTATATTCATTGTGCATAAAGTAACATTTTTTGTTTTAATGTTGATCAGTTTGGCTTACAGCTCGTGGAAACCAGAAGCTCTAATTAACAGTATCAACTGTAAAACAAAAATCTTGAACTATCACTTTAAATGTAGTGAATATAAAATATATAACAGTTACATTTTTTAAATGAAATTAAGAGTTATGAACATTATTCACGGTGTTCCAATTTTTTGAGTCGCATTAGTAGATCCACTGTGCAGCAGGGAGGTTTCTCCTCCACATTTAACCCATCCACACTGTGAAACAGACACTAGTGTATTCACGCACTAGGAGAGAGTGTGCACACTCTCTGCCCAGAGTGGTGTGCAGTTGGGGAGTTAAGTGCCTCAATCAATGGAACTTCAGTCATGTCCTGCCAGTTCAGGGAATCAAACCAGCAACCTTCCAGTCACACGGCTGCTTCCCAAACCACCAGGCCAGGGCTTGCTCGAAGTGTTTTTATAGTGTTTATCACAATTATTTCTGGGAAAAAAGTAGTTATTGTGGCCTAACGCCAGCCAGCATTTCATCCTTTACTCTCAGCTGAATCACCAGTTCAGATTTTTTGAAAAGTGAGTCAACGTTCATAATGAACCCTAACTTCATAACTGATTTTATAACTCTGTTACTACTTTTAAAGTATCATTTTAAAGCATTTTGTTAACCTTTTAACAACCATTAAACATGTGTTTTCAAAGTTAAACCTTCAACTAACTGTATTTCAGCCACATTTCAATGTTGAACATCAGTCGTGAATCAGATGGGATTATACACTATATGGACAAAAGTATTGGGACAGCTGTTTATTTATAGGGAGATATAACTTAACTGTGCATTCTTCCCTCCTGCTCTGTTCAAACCACACTTCTACAGGGTTTAGAACATACCCCAAAGGAGATTGTGGTCAGCTGGGGGTCATTAACATGTGGGCACTTTGAACTTATATGTTTAAGATATAACAGTTTGGTCAAAATTCGAGTTCAGGATCTTTGAGTACAACTCGTAGCGAATCGCAGGTGAGAATCACACAGGGCTCCTTGGGCGACTTTCTCCACTGCTCCACAGCTCAATGCTGGGGGGCTTTATCCTCCTATCCCATGCTTGGCATTAGACATGGTGCTAATAGGCTCATGTTTATCTGCTCCAGAGAGTTGTATTCTGTTCACAGTACTTTGCACATGTGTGTCAGCAATGGGTGCAACAGTAGCTGAATGCATTCTTTAGAAGGGGTGTCCACAAACATTTGAACATCCAGTGTATATTGTGCTTTAATAAACACAGATACACATATTTCCCATAAATACTGTAGATTAAAACAGCTTGCTTAGGTGCCCAAGACCTTTTCACAGCACTGTGTGTCTGCATGCCTGTCTGCGTGATTCCTCCCGTGTGTTATTACATGGCTTTAAAAAATTGATGCTGGTCTTTGCACACATTTAATGTAATGTACTGCAGAATGAATTGCACATACAATCTGATGCTGTGTTCAATCAAATGCATGTCCTGTATTTTCCTACAGGAGAGAAGAGCAAGTCAGTGGAGTTAGAGGACGTTAAGTTTCATCAGTGTGTGCGTCTGTCTCGCTTTGAGAACGACCGGACCATCTCCTTCATTCCCCCCGATGGAGAGAGTGAACTCATGTCCTATCGCCTTAACACCACAGTGAGCATAACACCTCCCCACCACACCAACACACTCGCAATAGCCAGAGAGAATTGGCTTTTTATGCTTGTTTGTACAGTGTCATTGCTGTCACGAGCTCTGAAGTATTTATTACCTAATTTAATAAATCATCATTGCACCACATGCAGGTGAAGCCCCTGATCTGGATTGAAAGCGTGATTGAGAGGTTTTCCCATAGCCGGGTAGAAATCAAAGTAAAGGTACTGACACACACACACACACACACACACACACACACACACACACACACACACTCACACATACACACACAGCTGAGGGGCACTATACGCTCCACTGCACCAGTCTTTACACTTCTTTTCCTCCAAACACCCTGGTTTACCTGACATGTGTCTTAAGAGTTGTTTAGTTCTTAAACAAGGAGGCTTTGTTCTTTTGTCCTTCCCCTGCAGAAAGCTGATGGAAAATCCATTTGGATTCAAATTCTAAAGACTGTCTGCCTACAAGACTATGACAAGATGTTGCAACGTTGCATTTTTAACTCCATTTTTAAGTCAGGGATGCCCCGATCAAGTTTTTTTTCGTTCCCCGATCCAATCCAAGTAACTTAATGCTGACTGATGACCGATACAATACAATCCGAACCAGTCTTTGTGTTTGCATAAATAATACAGTCACACTTGTGTAAGATGTGCTGTAATTAATACTGAAGTTAAATCACTTTAATTTTAGTGAAGCGTTTATTTAATAAGACCTTGTGGACTTGGCCCGGTGTCATGGTGTGGGCTGTAATTTCGTAGGATGCCAGATTATCTTTGGCCCCGTGTTTCCTGAACGCACACTCCAGTGCGCCTTTCCAGCAGGATGACATACTGTTTCCGTGTCAAGAGCTCATCTTGAAGACACTATGTCATGGCCAGTTGCATCTCCAGACCTGATGACCTTATGTTCTATCGGTGCTCCACTCCTACTGCACCATCTGCAGAACCAAGTGAGAACATTCAAGCTACATGGGATGGATCATCACAGGACACCATTAGGAACCTCTACAACTCCATGCAGAGACGTCTGGCATGTTGCGTTAAACCCAACGCCGTACTGAGAGACACCACTTCTGTATGAGTAGATCAATAAATATTGATCAGATCAGACTACATTTTAATGAATTATTGTTCCCGGTGAACTCTATCTTCCTTCCAATAGCACTGCGGTCCCACATTTTCTTCTGGGTGCAACTGATTTTGGACGATGAGTGTAGTTCCACACTTTAGATTTAAAAATGCTTGGATTGTCCCCAGTACACATGGATACGATCAAGGACGTCCCTGCCTTAAGCCTAAGAAGACTAGGGTTGTTACTTTGACAACTATTCAAATAGTACTATTCTAGTGCTAAGTAGTACTATTATATTTAAATGTTATTTTGTATGAATATAAATAAACATTTTCTACAAAATAAGAGTATGTACACAACTTTTATCAGTAAATGTCATAAAATCCCTTTTAATGAATAATATAATGAGAATTTGCACTTTCATCAGAAATTCTCTACTTGTGTCAATTACAATTGAGTCACAAGTGATAAATAATTAATACTGAAAAGCACCAAGCTTGTACCACTGTGACTTTTAAAGGTTAAACCATAATGGTTTACTAAACAAGCCACAGAACACACATAACAAGTCTGACGATGAATAACTGAACAGTGAGTCTAAGGTTTTTGGCTTTAATTGATCAGAACTGTTTTCTGTAGGTGGTTTCAGGTGGTTAATCATAAACAAAGCTTTCTGTAATCATACAGTCACGTTCATACAGTGATTCTGTGCCTGGCTGAATGTGTTTTTGTTCAGTGTGTTGTTCTTTGTCCTGCAGGCCCGCAGTCAGTTTAAGAGTCGCTCCACAGCCAACAACGTGTCCATCCTGGTTCCTGTGCCTAGTGACGCAGACTCACCCAGATTTAAGACCAGCACTGGTAGTGCCAAGTGGGTACCTGAGAAGAGTGCAGTAGAGTGGGTCATCAAATCCTTCCCAGTGAGTGATGTCTTTATATGACCTTAAAGAACTGGCCATAGGCCTTCTGTAATGACTTCATAAGCAACGCATGAAATACGCTGTCATTTCAAACCTTTCTAGCTTCCGATTAATTACATCATACTTTAAAATACTGTAGAGATCCACATCCAACACATCTGAAATCGAGTGTGTTAATCTAAAACCTCGCTTCTGCTTCTGTTTGAACGGTGCAGCAAAAGTTAAGTTGTACCTTTATTATTGGTGGTTTTCAATACAAATAAAGTGTGTCAGTGTGTGTCAATGTGCAGGGCAGGGGTGCCTCCAGGACAAGGATGAGAAACTTAGTTTAGGGTACCATGTAATCTGCTGGTATTGGTCCACTGTGTTTGATTAAGTCCAGAGTCAACACAGCGTCTACCAGGAGATGGAAGAGCACTTCATAAGAGACACTTAATTTCAGTTTCACTTGTCAGTAGATGGAAGCATGCATTGGTAAGATAAGGATTATCTTATCTCATCTCTTCATGCTTCCATTTGCTGACAAGTTTCAAGGAGATTCTGATTTCCTTTTTCGGCAGGACTCCTAAAATCATCTTCAGGTCATTTGAGGAATTGGATTCCTAATTATAATGAGCTTTAAGCCATACTGATCAAAGCCAAAAAAAGATTTTGTCACTTCACCTGATGAATAATATATATGACTGTTTACCTTTTTGAATAATATATAATTATTAATTAATAAACAAAACCTTTTTAATACTTCAATACTGAACTTTTTGAGCTGCACAAGTAAATGCATTGAACGGTCTCGACAAACACTCGTGGAACACTATCAGGAACCGCAGACTAATACAGGATAGGGCCTCCCTTTGCTCTCAGAACATCCTCAATTCTTCAAACACTCCTTTGAAATCCTTGTCCGTGTGGATATGATTGCATCATACCTGCATCATCCCTGCATATGTTTCAGGAGTACTTTCATGCTGTAAATCTTCTGTTCTACCATATCCCAAAGGTGTTCTATTGGATTCATATTCAGTGACTAGGAAGTCTACCGAAGACCACCAAATTAATTGTCATGTTCGAGAAACCATTCAGAAGAGTTTGATGAGTTTCGTGCATTATCATGCAGATGATGGTGGCCATGAAAGGATGTACATCTGTGGGCCTCAGCTGCTGTTTAGGTTTATCTGACCAAGCTTGGATTTTCCACTGTTTATCTGTCCAGTATTAGTGAGCCTGTGTCCACTGCAGCCTCAGCATTCTGTTCTTCTTCTGTTCTTGACTGACAGAAATGAAACCCGAGTGGATCTCCATTGACCTCTCTCATCAACAAGGTGTTTCTGTCTGCAGAACTGTCACTCACTGGATGTTTTTTTCCTCTTTACACCATTCTGAGTAAACTCTAGAGAGTGCTGTGCTAAAGAAATCTCAGGAGATCAGACGTTATTAGTTAGCAGATCAACAGTTTTCTTCATCCTGATGGTTCATGCAAACAATATCTGAAGCTGCTGTGCTGTATCTGCATGATGCCACACGATTTGTTGATTAATGGCATGAATGAGTCAGTGTTGCTGGTAAACCGCTTGGTGATTGCATGTCATGTGATGGAGGTTTTGTCAGAACCGTGAAATGAGCTGGCCCTCGCTTCTTGCAGTTGGATGGAAACCACAGTCAGGACTGTCCAAATTAAGGTAATCATATTGAACCCTCAGAAGGATTGAGTGAGTAATAATGTTTCTGACTCACAGGAACACATCTGCAAGTCTGCACACTCTACACAATATGTAGTGGAACAAAGAGCTTCTCATATTAAAGTGTCATGCAGTTATTAAACCACTGGGACTCATACAGATGAAAACTGTGGTTCTGTTTGCAACATCTTACAGTAATGTGTGCAAAAAGGCCTTTGTTATAATATATTATTTGGGATGTTTAATATACTGTCTTGTTTATGAGCTCTAATGCATATTATCAAGCAGGGGGTTACAGCTGAACTAATGTACACACTAAAAAAATGATGGTTCTTCAAGGGTTCTTCAGTAAAGAACCATTTTATATAGAACTGGGAACACTCAAAGAACCATTTGCACGATTAAAGGGTTTTTTGCATCATGGAAGTGTTCTGAAGGCTGTTGGACAAGGCACTGCAGAGGGTTATATATATATCCTTTTTTATAAAAGTCCTGTATAGCACCAAAAAGGGTTCTACAATCTTAAAAATAAGGGTTCCTCAAGGGTTCTTCAGTAAAGAAAATGATTCAGTATACCATAAAACACTCAAATAACCATTTGCATGAATAAAGAGTTCTTTGTATCATGAAATGGTTCTTTGGATTGATGGAGAATATGTAAGAAAGGGTTCTATATAGAACCTTTTTGATTATGGCTCTATATAGCATCAAGAGGATTCTACTATTGTTATAAAGTAGCATGAAATAATAGTAGAACCCTTTAGGTGCTATATAGATCCCATTTCAAAGAACCCTTTCACAATGCAAAGAATCCTTTAATTATGTGTTCATAATTCTATATAGAAAGAACCCTCTGAAGAACCCTCGAAGAACCTTTGTTGTTAAGTGTGTAGCAAAGCAGGATTAGTATTGACCTCGGTATTCATAGAGACAGTGTTGCTGAGGAAGTTTAGGCGGTTCTTTCCTTCCTTTTGAACATACAAAGGGAATGTATCTTGTTTATCTAGCCTGAAAATATTTTAATAGAAAGGGTTTTATAACAGTTGCTGTGTTTTATTATGAGATGTTAGAATCAGAGCCACACTTATGTTTTACTGATAAGCACACTCCACGTTCTGCATCGTGTTTCCTGGTCTGCAGTAGTGAACCAGTGTTACAGAAAGACATTTTCACGCCTGGTCTGTGTTCATCAAGCCTTTCAGGTGCAGATGACTGATCTGAGATCTGTTCCTCTGACTGAGGTTGTTGTAAAGAAGAGATGAACCTGATTCAAAACCAGCTCTTCTACTCTGAGGAGCTTAAGTACAGCTCCCATTTATAGCTGCTGATTCAGGAAGGAAGCTTACGTTACATCTCACCTTATTGAAATATCAACCACTTCAATAAAAAATCTGATATTTCAACAGAAAATGCATCATCATTCATTTGATTCAAATGATTGGTTTTACAAAAATGACACAAAATAACTTCTTTCATATCCTCAGAAACAAGAATAACAAGTGTTGAGAAGCTGTTTCCGATGCCATAACATTAAGACCACCTTTTTGTAATTACTTCTATAATTCGAGACTGTAGTCCATCTGTTTCTCTGCATACTGTTACCCTTCTTTCACAATGTTCTTCAACGGTCAGGACCACCACAGAGCAGCTACTTTGTGGGTGGTGGGTCATTCTCAGCACTTCGGTGACAATGACTTGGTGGTGGTGTGTTAGTGTTTGTTACGCTGGTACGAGTGGATAAGACAGAGCAGTGTCCATTCACTGTCCACTCTATTAGACACTCCTACCTAGTTGCTCCACCTTGTAGATGTAAAGTCAGAGACAGAAGCTCATCTGTTTGTGTTGGTCATCCTCTAGTCCTTCATCCGTGCTCAGAGGATGCTGCCCACAGGACGTTGTGGGGCAGATATTTCTTGTTCTCAGTCCAGGAGTGACACAGAGGTTTTAACACTCCAGCAGCCCTGCTCTGTCTGCTCCACCAACACTCTTCTACCAAGTTGGATCTAAGGATTACACACCAACCACATAATAGCTGCTCTGTGGTGGTCTTGCAGGGGCCTGACCATTGAAGATCAGGGTGAAAGGAGGGGAATAAAGTATGCAGAGAAGCAGAATAACTATAGTCTGTAATTATGGAACTACAACGTGGTCCTGTTGGGTAATTTGAGCTGATAAAATGGACAGAGAGTGTAGAAACAATGGTCATGTTACGGTAATGTTATGGCTGGTCAGTGTAGCTTTTCAGTACGACATAATGTGCAGTATTTGAGACGGTCTTTTATTTATTATTTATAGTGTTAATATTGTAAATACTATACGGTATGTACTATATTATGCTTGATCTATTTCTTGTACTGAGTGCCTTGCTCTCCTTTTGCTGCTGCAGCATTGTGAATTTCCCCACTGTGGGATTAATGAAGGATTATCTTTATCTAATCACCTATATTTAAGCAACTAATGCAACTAATCACAAACATTTGAACTCCTATATAGTGTGTGTTTCTAAACTGTGATGTGAATTAACTCGTCTGTGTGTTCACAGGGCGGGAAAGAGTACATGATGAGAGCTCACTTTGGGCTGCCTAGTGTGGAGAGCGATGAACAGGAAGCAAAGAGGCCGATTACAGTGCAGTTTGAGATCCCTTATTTCACTGTGTCTGGCATTCAGGTGTGTTTGCGTGTCCGGTTTGAGAAATGTTGAAAATTTGAAGTAGCTAAAAGAGTAATAATAGTGAGCATATTTTCATGTATTTAGGTGCGGTATCTAAAAATTATTGAGAAGAGTGGCTACCAGGCTTTACCATGGGTGCGGTACATTACACAGAGTGGAGGTAAGCCACACACACACACACACACACACACACACACACACACACTGACTGTACATCATCATATAATCTATTACATCAGTCTACATTTATTTTATAGTTATCTTACTTATTGCCAACTGAAAGTTAGTGTGTAACATATTTCTTGCCATTTTTGTTTTATTGTTGATAAGTATGGCTCAGATTATTAAAATATATAATTTCAAGTTTCAATAAGTTACTAATCAGACGTTATCAACATTAAACCACAGAAAGGTTAAAGGATATAGGTTTAATTTTTTTAAATTCAGGTATTAACAAGGAATTCTTCCCACAATATTCATATTCATATGAATGCACTAGTATTTTATGTAAGTGGAAATTATGGATATGTTTGATTTATGTAAACACACACACACACACACCCACACACACCCACACACACACACACACACACACGCACAAACCAATGCCTTCTAGAGCTACCTTTGCCCTGCATGAGGCAAGTATACAAGTCAGTATACTTGAGACTACCTAGCTCTCTTTCACTCTCTCTCTCAGTCACACACACACACACACACACACACACACATATGCACACACACACGCACACACATGCTCCCTCACTCCACTCTTTAATAGAGTGTAGACTATCAGTTTTCCATTTGCATCAGCGATACCAGAGGAGAGGGAGGCACCCTAATCCTTCAGCTCTTTTCACTTATTCATTAGAAATGCTGCGCAGGCAGCCCACTTACACACATTTTGCAGGGTATATACATAAGACTCACTGGCTGTTAACACTTACATTAAGTTTGATATTTTGTTGGTGTTAATTGACTGTTTCATTATATTTGGCAGATTATCAGCTGAGGACAAACTGAAGGGATATGTTAAGAGTGCTGGATGTTTGTGGAGACTGTCCTGGCCTTCTGTTCTCCTCAGAGAAGGGGGGAGGGAGAGAGAAAGAGAAAGAAAGAGTGAGAGAGAGAGAGAGAGAGAGAGAGAGAGAGGGAGTTCTGTGTTGTTTTCAAACATCACCTCTTTTTCTTTGTGTGTGTGAAAGAAAGAAAAGCAATAACAAGGTAGTATTACAGTGGATTACTGTAGAAACACTGATTTTAACTGTTGGGTGTCGTTTTTTATTTGCTATGTTTATACATTTGTGCTCTGTTCTCTGTTTAGTGTACGACTGGATTTTATATATTTAACAGGTGTCTGGATATGTAAGTGCATCATTTTAAGAAACAAACTTGGGATCTAGTTTAAATATCTTTTATTACTTGTTATCTCATAATATCAGAATGAGGAAGTGACTGATTTTATTATTTTGTTTTTGTGAATTTTTTAAGGTGGGACCTTACATTGGGAACCTGATGGAATGAATACCTAGTGCACAAAATCAATGATTAATAAGGTTGTACACTGTTCTGTCGGGTAGCCGTGTAACACTATAGTTTCCCTGCTGCAGCCCTGTGGCCTTGTCTCTTGTGTTTGCGATTGCAAAAGCGAAATTGTAAAGTGTGTCTCTACACACACACTCAGACACACACACACACACACAAGGAAACTGGAGAAGCAAGCTTGGGCGAAGTGCTGATTTGTCAGTTATTGTAAGAATTTGATTTTATAATAAATTGGTTCTGAGGAAACTTGGGTTGAGGAGTTAAATGCAAGCTTTGTAGTTCTGTTACGTGACTGTGCCGCATGTGCAGGGGTGAGAATATCTCAGCTAGACGTCAGTGAGAAAGGATAAGGGTCTATATCACACTGCCTGATCTGTCTCAGGACCCTATCACTAACCATTAGGCCAGAAAGCTCCTCTCTGTTACTGACTTTGCGTAGAGAAGCCCCTGCTTTAATTCATTTTATTCAGGGTGCATTGTTTCACTTGTATCAGCGAGGCTGGAGTGTGTGGAATACTGTTTGGCATCTCTGCAGAGGCAGCAGAATATATTATTTGTTGTAAGTATGACAGCCTGTCTCATGTTCAGAAGCCAGTGGCGTGCCAACCTCCAGATAATGATTCTACCATGTATTTGACTCTGAACTGGTTTTAATATTCCACGTTTTTGTTTGTTTGTTTGTTTGTTTATTGATAACAGAAATATGTTCCACTTGATACTGTCAAAGGGGTGACTGGAAACAAATAAATGACTTTTGGGAGTTATTTATTTATTTATTTATTTATTGTGTCATTGTTTACTCAACCTGTTCACTGTTGTCCTATTTATTCAGTTTATAAACTGATTAATTGACTTCCTTGATATTCAGTTGCTGGTCTATAAGTATTTCGTGCGGTTTAAGGAATACAACCCCCGACTCTACAGGAGAATAAAGAAGTGTTCTTCATGTGTCCTGCGTTCACTTGCCATGATCGACTTACCTTTGCATCATGTTACACAGGTGGGAGAATGCAGAGTCAGGTCCTGCCCAGGGACCTCTTGAAGTTGTAGAATGGTGCTTGCTCAGCCGAGGAAGTACACTACAATGAACTCTTGGTACGGTTACTTGTAATGTACCGTAATTGAAATATGAAGCTGCTCTTGTTAATATTAATGTACTCATTTCAAAAACAATGCTCCATCCAGAAGGAATCAATGGACAGAAATGAAACCTGGTGGATAGGTCTGACGTCGTGAGACTCGGGAGTGCATGTGATCTAAACAAGGACCCTATGTCGTCACTTTCCAATCAGACTCATGCTTTTGTGTTGGTAGCATCGTTTGCAAGCAAAGTATGCCCCAGAGAAGAGTTTGAAAGCAATTCGAGCAGTTAGGGTCGCATCATAGGGCTCCAGGGAGCGAGATGGTTTTATTAACATTGCACAGCATACTGATTGTGCAGATTTTACTGTAGCATGCTGTTGAAGGCAGTGGATAGATGAAGAAATTCACCAGTGACATGAAGGATCTGGGAGACCTGCACAAACTACAGTGAGGGAATGACCTAACAGCCATGATTGTGGACATTTAGTGATTTGGTTGACATTTGGTGGGGGCGACCAACAAATCCATGTGGAGGCTCTGTGGTCAGTGCCAAGATAAACAGGTCATTATCATGGGTCACATGCCTAGAAGGCCTAAAGATGGATTATCACAGAACACCAATAGGAACCTCTGCAACATGCGGAGACGTCTGGCATGTTGCGTTAAACCCGATACCATACTGGGAGACATTACTGCATGTGTTGATCAATAAATATTGATCGTATCAGTCTAAAAATTTAATCATTTGTTGTTCCTGGTCACCTTTATCTTCCCTTCCAATAACAAGTTTCCTTCTGGGTGCAACTATTTTTGATGATTAGTAATAAACAGGAATTTAACACATAGATTTGGAGAATTACTGTTGGCCTATTGATTTGGAAATATATAATATATAATATTAAGAACAGCTGGCATTTTTATATTATGCCTCATATAACCCTAATATTGTATTTACAGTGCCTAAGTGCACATATTTGCATATTGCTACTACAGTGCCCAGTATGCCAGGCTTATGCACTTTCTTATAAAGATTGCTCCTATCGGATGCTGCATGAGAGGCTGGTGACTTAAAGACAATGGTCACAGAGACAGCCATTGTTTATGTGGTCAGTGAAAACAGTTTAAGCACAATGGCATGCCTGTTGAAAGTGAGAACTGGCATCAGTCAACACATCCCACCCAGGCTGGTCCTGGCTCTCATTCAGCCTTGCTCAACCCCCTCAGGACCCTCAGTGACTCAGCGATAGTAGTGCTTGTGCCATTGTATGTGTAATGCTTCCATGCCCAAACATACAGAGTCAATGAGGCATAAACATAAGCCACCGATCCCAAACAACACACATTTGACTTTTGGCCGCGAATGTTTACTTGTATGTTTTAAATAATTGAGCAAATAATTATAATTTTTTTTTAAACACTAGATATTTCACACGTTCAAATTTAGAAACCAGAGATACAGTATCTTGCTTTCAGCTGTTGCATATCAATCATGCACTGGAATATATTCGCTTTGGGAGAACTAAAATCGTATGGGCCCCAGAATAAAATACAAGTGGCATTTCTATTCAAAAAACAATATCAATTCAAAATGATAATTGCTTAATTAATTGCCAAGTTGACATACAGGAACTACCATGACCCATGATGTTTGCCATGTTAAGAATGCTGTGCTGAGCTGCAGGACAGGTGTGAAGGGCTCTGGCATTGAATGTGGTTGTAATTTCTGCCAGAGTTGCTGCCAGACACCACCAGCCAGGATCATTACCACCCACTGTGCTGTCCACTGTGGGTGGTAATGCCTTCTATGACTTCCAGGTATTCACGTGATGCTGAACCGAGGAATGTTAAATGCCTGCAAAACTTCAGAAAAGAATCATGCCTCACTAGGGACATGCCACACGTTTTCAATCAGGTATAATATCTGTGTCTTGAAGGCGAGCTCTTGAAGTGTGAGGAAGTGTGCGGACTGTTGGAACAGAGCACCGGAGTGTGTGTTCGGAAAAGCTAAAACCACTCATTAACAAAACCTTCACTAAACAGATTTGTCACGGTTCCTCAGTGTCTTGTCTAAAATGTCTGAGAATTTGTCATATAGAAAATGAAACAGCTGCACATAAACATGCATTTTTCTGATTTTTTAAAATTTTCAACCAACTGCCATCTGCTTGTACTTTTTATCAGCCTTTGGGAATTAAAACAGCTTTTACCCTGAAGCTGAAATCTGTGATTGGGAATGCTTATGTATGTCTGCTTAAACTGCAGCTCTAAAAAAGCACATCACCAGCAAAAAGCCTGAAGAACAGTTGTATCCAGTCATATCATGAGCTTCGCACTGACTGATGAAGTGTTGGTTTTATTTGATCAGCTGTGTTCAGTGCACTTCGGCTGAGAGAAGTCGCGGTATAAAATCACAGACATGCAAACTGACGCAGCTAATACTTGCTGTCACACACACTAAACAGGCCTGACAAGCCAGGCCCAGATGGAACCCACTTGGCACAGACCCTTTTGCCCACCAAAGTAAGAGTGTGAAGGACACACGGTCCACTGGTGGTGGATGATGTTTGGTGAAGCGTATTGAAAAAATGGAGGAGGGCAATTGGTGGTGAGGTGAGAGAGCAGCATATTTTACCAAAAATTACAAATCATTCAGACCACATTCAACACCCTTTCATTAATCAACTACTTCAGAGGACCCTAAAAATGCATCACAGTAAAGGCCTAAAGTGTATCAGTAAAGCTCTTGGTCTTGGCTATGTTTCAACATGGGATGCACAGATATATAGTTCAAAAAATAAACAAAAACATTTTATAAATATATTATTTATATTATATATATATATATATATATATATATATATATATATATATATATATAGTCAAAATTTTGGACACACTATCCACTACTGTATATATCAAATGGAAAGCATACACTCAAGAGATACCTAGTAGTAGCTATTTTTTCTATTTATGTATTTTTCTATATATATATGGATTCATAAAGTATATCTACATAGTGTTGGATATACTGTATTCAACATATTGAGGTTTCCAAGCCTACTTGCCTGTATGCAGCCCACACATCAGATCCTCACAGCAATGACCCAGAAACTAGTAGTAAAACTTTCCATAGAGAGTGTTACTCCAACAAAAGCAGAATAAACTTGTTTTAATACCCTTGATTTCAGATGAATCAGTGAGTGAGCAGATGTCCAAATACTTGTGACCAGACATTAATGTCAATATAAAAACTAGCATGTCATTTCTAATAGATTCAGTCGAGTGTGTCCAAACTTTTGACTGGTATATATATATATATATATATATATATATATATATATATATATATACACTCATCAATAAAAATTGTGGCACCCAGAAGGAATCAGTGGATAGGAATGAAACTTGGTGGGTAGGTTTGACATCAGGAGACATTCAATTGATTTAAGTTTGATGCTTGGCTGCACATCTGATGTAAGCAATAACAAGCCTTATTGCTGGACCTGACTGACTATATAAGGTGTCCCAATGCGCATATATATATATATATATATATATATATATATATATATATATATATATATTTAAATTTGTTTTTTGCTTATAAGGCAGGAAAGGTGCACGTCAATGCTTGCACACAGGGGTATTTGTCCTCTTTGTGTGAAAGGGTTAAACACACACACAGGCAGTGATCACACATGCCCAAAGCAGTGGGCAGCCCTATCCACTGTGCCTGGGCAGCAGTTGGGCACTGAAGGGCACTTCAATAATGTTCAGGGATTCAAACCGGTAACCTTCCAGTCACAAGTCTGGCTCCCTAAATAATATATTTTAGAAATGTCTAATGATTTGCAATGATTACATTATCAAATATATTTATAATAAGTTCTTCAAAATACTTGACAGTTGTCCAAATAAAATAAGTGATGTCATCAGCCCCACCCCTTTTGCTGATCAGTCAGAATCTGCATGCAGGTTGAGCACGTACAGACAGAGCAGTAAACATGCACTAGAAATTCCTTTGGTATTTAAACTGGGATTTAATTCAGTTGGAAAAGAGTGAATTTTATCTGGATTGTGAGCTGGTTTAGTCACTGATATTTCATCACACAATGATGAGACAGTAGTTGGGTGTGGTAAGGGTGTATTTTGTTATGATATGTGTATCATGCCTGTAGGTAACCCTGATCCTGATGTATGAAGCCTAGAAAACAGCATTTCGCTGCCTGCAAAATATGGATCTCGGGTTCCAAGAATGACATGGGATGGATTGTCATAGGATGTCATCATTAGGAACTTCTACAACTTCATGCTGAAATGTCTGGCATGTTGTATATTAGCCAACGTGGTGGCCTGATGCCACAATTTGTCAGTCCCTATTTCTGGATGTGCAGCTCAAAAAATATGACCCATTTCATTGTAATGTTTCTGGTAACCTTTATCTTTCTGATTAGTAGCACTGAAATCCAACATTTCTGTCTGGGTGCAAATCATTTTTTTGATGATGAGAGTATCTGTCCACTAACTGTTTTCATAAAAATAAATACAGCATGTGCCGATAGTGATATCATCCCAATATCATTGTGCATCCTTATTTTCAACTCCACAGCAAGAAGACTCCAGGGCTACATCATGACTGACAATGAGATGTAAATATGACAACATGTAGACTCTGTCATATGCAATGATTTGTACCAATGGTTGTGGTGTCATACGTTCTTCAATCAATATGTGTCAACTGTGCAAAAGGTTCATTAGTGGCTGTGTTTCATTATCGATCTCTGTCTTCCTGTTCTGTAAGTCTCTGAAGAAAATGAAGATTCAACTTATAGATCCATTTAGAGACCCATTCCTCTAGCATCTGCATTTTTGTTGGAGCTGCTTTCTCTTTCATATGAGCGTCCTATAAGGTCAGTAAGGCAGTCACACAGTCATATAAGCTGAGCCAGGCTTGATGCAGTTTCCCTCCTGGTACGCATTTGCCCTGAAACAGTGAAGATACCCATCATCCTGTCCCGCAGGCTCTCTTCTGGCCTTGTCCTCTCTAAGCAGAAAATTACAGTTGAGTAAATCCCAACGGCTAACACTGTGAACCCTCCACCCGCAAGCATCACCACTCCAGATATAAACATATCATTCAGTGCCTGACCAGGTTTGGGCATGTGGTAGGCCAGCGCAATGTCCAAGAGTACAGCTCCACAGATAAGCAAGGACAGTCCTGTGATGAGAACAACCAGGACATCCGACAAACCGCCGCTTTTCAGCACGTTGATGCGCCGTCGGCTCCTTACGCAGTTCATGTCCTGTACGGCGGAGCTCAGCAGCTGCTTAAGGAGAACACCTAGGGCCAGCAGGCAGAGAGCCGTCCCTGCTCCCAGCCTCCACTCACTGGAAAGGCTGGTGGTGGTGGACAGGAGGCCCACTCCACCCAGGCCGCAGCCCAGGATTAGGGCCACTGAGGCGCAATAACAAAGAAGGGATTTGCGGGGCTCGCTGAACCACCACAACTCCACCTGCTCCTCCAAGAGGTTCTGCTGGATACGGGCCGGGTCCGCATGCTGCTGCTGGCCCCGTGGAGGGGGGAGGTCCTCCAGCTCCGGCATGCTGATGCCCACCACCCAGCCACTGCTGAAGCTGATGGAGCACCACCAGTGTCTAGGAGGTGATGGAGAGCAGCACCTGGTACAGAATGAAGAGACAGTGTTTTAGTTTCACTGAGATTTGAAACATCAGGCTTATACTTATAGGATGGTTTTAACCCTTTAAAACCACATAAAGACTCAAATGTGGGCCCACATTTGCACCACATGACCTGCAAATGATTAGACGATCACTGGAGAGGACTTTGCAGGAGGCTGTGTTTGGGTCTGCTTTGCTGCAGCTGGACTTGAAGAGCTCTCCACCATAGAACATATGTAGCATCTGAAAATGTAATACCAAATGTACAAAGCCTGATACTGGATCATCACACAGGTGAAAGAATTCCATGGAGGAGTAGGAAAATCTTTCTTCCAGTCAATGTTAGAGATGTGTAGACAGCTATAGGAAACATCTAATTGACATTAAGTCAACCAAAGTAGGAAATGCCAATGTAAATCATCACCGTCATGCAAAATCCTTGTATCTCTCAGCTCCCTGGAAGCTGCAACGCTTTGGGCATGTGTGCTCGTTGGTGTGCATGTGTGTTCATTGCATGGATGGATTAAATGCAATAAATTCCACTGTATATTCATAATAAATTATTATTTTTAGTGCATGTTTTTGCAATAGTCAAACAATGGTCTTGTCTATACAATCGGGGTGTGTGAAGTGTGTGTGTGGGGGGTGTCCTTACCAAAGTTGAAACCAAACCTATGTCCTTGAAGATATTCAACCTGAAAATACGTGCCTCATTATGCCCTTATTTTGCATGTAAGTTGTGTGTGTGGTGGACATATTAACATACTTACATTAGCATTTGAATGCAAGGCACATATTTGGGTACTCCCTAATTTTGCATATCAATAAAATCGTACATCAGGACTATGCAATGGAATTTGATTTAAGGACATAAAATGCAAAAAAAAACCCACCACTTTAAACTAAACTAAAATATGAGTAATATGTCCAACAAAATCATGATTCTGAGACATTTATTTTAAAATTGCATTAAAAATAAAAAGAATATCCACACATAAAGGCTTTGTTCCAACCAAAGAGCCCACAGTCACATTCTGGAAAGTCTGGAATGCGAGGCCTCATTTTCTCCACTGTATCAGCTGTAATATCTGGCATCGGTTTTTAGTTACTGTTGAAAACCCGTAGCTATATGATCAAACATGATTTAGAATAATCACGACATAACCGGCAAACCAGGGATCAAAACAAGCCTCCTTCACACTCCCTGTTGTACAGCTTCCTCAAAAGACATTTACACTGGAGTTCAACAATCACTCTGGGCCTCGACACCTCTGTTGCGACTCGCCTGTGATTGTGAACTGTGAAAATGTGTGTGTGTGTGTGTGTGTGTGTGTGTGTAAGTTTGGAGGTGTGTACATTATGAGGAGAAAAGAAATTCCCCTTCGCTATGGGCTCAAGTGTTAATCCTTTTATCAATGGCCTGTCCCTGTGGTCCCAGCGACCCTCAAGGTTGTGGCACCGACAGGTTGTCTTTACAATCCTGTCAGCGGCTTTAGCTGAACAGTCAGCAGCCAGCTGCCTGCCAGCCTTCTTCCTCTGCTCTCAAACAAACGTCCACAGCACTGACCACGTCCCTGCATCCTGCACCGCATTCAAATTATTATTTTTTTCTTATCACATATGCTACCTGTTACCCGTCCAAATGTTTGTAGAAGCCTGCATATTCAGATATTCACATTTCTTCTGAAACCTTTCCACCCCTTACTGCAACAACTCACTTTGGAAAACTTCTTTAAATGTTTGAATGCTGCTGGGGAAATATGACTGCATTCCCAAGCGGTCACTGGTGAGGTCAAGTACTGATTCCAAGTCATCACAAAGCTATTCCATAATTCCAAAGAGTGTCAGGTCACTGCTCCATGGACCAATACTAGGATTCTTTGTGTCCACTCACTGTTACTCAACTCCGGGCCTGGAGGCACCCCTGCCCCTTTTAACACACCCCTAACTTTGAAAGAGATTGTTATGAGCTGATTAGTTCAATAGAATCAGGTGTCACGGAAGCAGGGAAAGCTATACAATATGCAGGGTAGCGGTGCCTCCAGGAGACTCATTCATAGCTTTAGACTCATTGATAGCTGCTTTTAAGTGTCCTATTCTTTTGGCAATGTTTTTCTATGAAGCAAGAAACACTTTAAGATCATTTAAGCAGTTTGTCATTATTGAACGAACAGTATAAATACTTTTGAACAACACATAGTGTATCTCTCAAATTATGATGTAATTAAAATGTTTTTAATACTTTGCTTTTACAACATCAGTCGGTCTATATCTCTAGTTTCTGTCACTCTCTCTCTCTCTCTCTCTCTCACACACACACACACACACTATTCTCCTTTTCTCTCTAGTCTCTATCTCAAGTTACTCACATTCTCACATACACACAAACATGCTCACGCACACACACACACACACACACACACACACACACACACCTGTGCAGTGTAAGTTTGGTAGGTTTATTGCTCTCCTACCTCGCTTAATCCATCTGTTTCATGTTAAAGATAAAAGGTTGAAGCTGGAATATGGAGTTGCTCTTGTGGTTGTTGAAATTGTATGACTTTTTCTGTACGACTGTATGATTCTATTCTATTTTCATTTTATGTATTCATTATTAAAATCTTCAGTCAAAAGGAAAAGTGTGATTAATCGCAATTAATCGCAGCTAAGTGGGCAATTAATTTTTTTTTAATCAATCGACAGCCTTTTTGATACACACCCTCTTAAACCCAGTGCTTCTTCCACCAAAAAGAGGATGAGAGAGAAGCTCCAGTGTGGCAAAACTTAATCACCGGAAAGGCCTGGCGGGTTATTTTTCCTGTTTGTTGACTCTAATTGTTTTCCTTTGGTGAGTGGATGAAACGGCTGTGCGGTTTAGTGTGAGCATGTGTGACACTTTGTTAATTAAGTCCCTGTAGAATTGAGCCTCTTGTCACTGTCATGCAGCATTTCGAAATAGGGCACAATAATGAGCAGGCGTGAGCAGAGAGAGGAAAATTAATCACTGATAAATAAAGGTAAAACCAAGATCAAAGAATGTCCGCTGAAGTGTTTCACGGACTCGGGTGTCCACTGTACCAGTGAAAGTGTGTCCACTGTACCAGTGAAAGTGTGTCCACTGTGCCGGTTAAAGGGTTTCCACTGTACCAGTGGGTATGAGCAGTATGAGGACATGTCATTATAATTATAATTGAATAATAATGTCATTATTAAATTTGTCCTCCACATTTAACCCATCCACAGAGTGAAACACACACACACACACACACACACTTGTGAATTCACACACTAGGGGGCAGTGAGTACACATGCCCGGAGCAGTGGGCAGCCCCATCCATGGCACCCAGGGAGCAGCCCCCAGCAGTTATGTGCCTTGCTCAAGGGCACCTTGGTCATGTCCAACCAACTCAGGGAATTGAACCAGCAACATTCCAGTCACAAGACCGGTTCACTAACCACCAGGCAATGGCTGCCCTGCAATGTGTGTATTCTCTGCACATTTACAGCACTGACACCACGCAGTGTAGAATAACAGGGTAACAAACACAGATCCATTTTGTCATTTCTTATTTCACTCATTTCTAATTACCAACTGATTGATTTTCCTACCTTGCATTTTACACATATTGAATAAAATCTATAATGTTTTCACACATTGAATAAAGAAATGAAAAAACTTTTTTTCAAAGCCATTTTAAACATCCTTCTGTTTGTCTACTTGTTCGCAAACAAGGCGCTCATATAAGCAGACCTCATTTTCTCCATCCGCGTTGGACGAGCAGGTTCTATAAGAGCAAGAGAGGCGCGATCGCACACTTTCCTCGGATGACGGCAATGGAAATACACATAAACCACCACTGGGTTTGGAAACCAATTTGTTCTGCTCAGCTTTAGGTTCCCTGAATTTCTTTGGGACATTAATGATAAGAAAATAATTGTAACATTCGGCTGCTCAACTCTTTATCAGTCTAAAATCCATACAGGACTGCTCTTCATCAGGCTTTTTTATTTTAAATGAGTTTCACAGCCCTGCAGAGCATTCTTTGGCACCGCAATCAGATTATGTTCCTGGACTAATTGATGAGTACGAAAGTTTCCAAGTCAGAAAAGTTGGGTGTCATATAGCTTAGTATAGAGCAACCAGATTCATAATGACTATCGGGTTTTTGCCCAGTGCAGGCCTTGATCTGAACTGACAAACGATATCAGTGCAACAGCCTTGATTAGAAAAGTGTGCACTGACTGCGGACTGTAAAAACGTCTGTACTGTAATTCCTACCAGTAAAAATCTTCCTTTCAAGGGCACCGTGTGTGCGACTCTGACAGAATGGGTTTTTTCCTAGTAAATTATTAACAGTTATCCATGCAAATAAAAAGAGAAAATGACACACTGGTAAGAGAATTACAGCACGTCCAACTATAAGCCTAGACTCCAAGGGTGTGTCCAAAAGGCTCTAATATAAAACCACGGAACACCCGAAACAAGAGGCCATACATGTTGGAATAGACTCGGTGGGCAATTCCCGCACAGCTTTTTCCTGCTCAGGCGCACCTGGTTCAACCGGTTAATTGCCAGGTTCATTATATCTATTAGAGCAGGGAAATCAGTAGACTCTGCTGGACTCTGGTCCCAGTTGCCCACTGCTGGAATAGATGCTGATGATGTGTCATCATTTTGGAGCTCACAATTAGAATGCTGATCCCTAGTATCCTGGGATTCTATTCTATTCTGGTTTAGTGAATTGAAAAATGCAGTGTTACCCACTAACCTACAGCCATTGCCAACAGGAACAGGAATTTAGCTAATATTCCAACAAATGTAAGCACCATTGTAGGTCTAGCCACCTCACTATATATTCTATACGCATTGTTTAATGAGGCAGTCCAATTGCTTTGACAGTGGTAGCACTGTACATTAGTTAATTCCCCTTTTCAAATTCTATTTATTTGATTTAGTACTATTCATTACTATTCATTCTAATATTATAATCTCTTATTCAAATCTATGTTTACGCAAACATTGATTTGGCACAGGATCGGTTTCTAAACAAATACACTCACTGTCAAAATAACACTTGCACAAATAGTTGCACCCAGAAGGAAGTGTGGGATTGCAGTGCTATTGGGAAGGAAGATAAAGGTTATCGTGAGCAATAAAAGATTGAACATATAGACTGATATGGGTAATGTTTATTCAGCTACACATACAGAAGTGGTGTCTCTCAGTACGGCGTCGGGTTTAATGCAACATGCCAGACGTCTCTGCATGGAGTTGTAGAAGTTCCTAATGGTGTCCTGTCATGATCCATCCCATGCACCTTGAATGTTCTCACTCATTTCCTGCAGACTGTGCGGTAGGGGTGGAGTGCTGATAGAACGTCCAATAGCATCCCACACCTTTTCAATCCGAAAAATAGGCCTGGTCATGGTATAGTATCTGTGTATTCAAGGCGAGATCTTGAGACGGCAGCAGTATGTAGACGAGCGTCGTCCTGTTGGAACAGAGCACCGGAGTGTGTGTTCAGACAGTCACTGGTTGCAGGACCTCATTAATGAAAAATTGGGCTGTCAAAGTGCCTGTGATGAAAACACCATGACACCAGGCATTTTGGACAATTGATGTGTAACAACAAACTGTACACACACAGATTTGTTGGTTGCCTCCACCAAGACAAAAGCAACCATTCTGCATGACAGTCTGGCATGACACCATTGCAGTCTCGCATTGCAATCAGTTGTATCCTTCTGGGTGCAACAATTTTTGCCTCTGACTTATGAAATGTCACTTAACAATCATGACCTTAGAGGTCCATGAGATCAATGAGTTCAATGGGCGTCATTTGTGCACTCTTTCAACCCACTGCACCCAACGAACCCAATACTGGGCCCAAAAGCAAAGGAAAATAACCTGCTTAAATATGCCACAGGATGGTTCCGTGCCCATTTACATTTGCCAAGGCAAACCCGCTTTAGCACAAGGGAGCAACATATAAAATCAGCAGATTTTAAGCAGTTCTGTGTTTTGTATGGCTACACAACACAGAGCACAATGAACTGATGGGGTGTATGATCACATTCAGAGCACCCTTCTCATTGGTTAGTGGTTACTGTTGTTCTTCCAAATCAAAGTAGTGAAACAGCAGTGATACATAGTGTGTGTCCGCCTGTTGCATTTTCCACAGCAACAGTTCATAACACTGAAACTTTACACATTCCTACGTTTCTGTTTCCTTTTCAGGTTCGTTGCATATCGAAATATGTAATCTCACCCTCCTGTGAAATCAGAAACAGTAAATAACCAACAATAACAGGAGATGGTAGAAATAATGATGTTGAACACTGAATCAATGTGGTTGTCAGTGTTTACCTGCAAGTCCTACTTGCAAATTCCTCTTGATGTCCTGGGTTGCTTGTCCAAAGTCTTCAAAAAATGGAACAAGGCTCCGCCCTTCCTGGAAGGTATAAGCCAGGCATCAAGGGAGTCTATGTTCTGAGCCAGGTCTGTAGCAAAGCATTATGCTTTGGTGTCAGGGTCTGTTGGGTGGCAGGACATGTATCTGAATAGGAAGCATTCACAAAGCAGGCTCTTGTCTTTGGTCACCACGCAACAGCCGCTGCCTTGTTTCTTCCTCGCCTGGTTGCTGGACAGGGACAATGATGTACGTCTCTGTGTCCTTCTTTAGGCCAGGATGAGGTTAACTTCTCACTAGAACAAGAAGGAGAAATACAGAATGAGAACCAGAGAGAGCCAAAAGAGTTTGGTGAGATTCTTTTACGTTTCAGATTAAAAGCTTGTGTCACAGACTGCTGGGAGAAATGATGGGACACGCAGGGGAACAATACAACCCTGTTTTAGAGAACAGTTTCATTTGACTAGTTTTTATTTGTTGCAGACCATCTTTATAGTACCGCAGAGCAATGAAATCAGCAACAACCTGAAACAAACATCAGTGATCACTTTCAAATGAACCTAAATTGCTCCTCATCCCAAATATTTGCAATGTGTGTAATTATGAGCAGTAGATTATTATGTCAAATACGTTTCACTGTGTGTTCCAACAGAAAATGTCTTAGAAAACATCTAGAATATCAAGGTCAAAATATATTTGCCACATATGTAGTCATAAACAGTGAAACCAGCAATAAATGACTTAAATATGTCATTAGTTTATCTGGTTTTTTTTTTGTCCATGTCTGACTTAATTCCACAAATAACTACCGTAAATGTGTAAAACTAACGAACCTCTTGGAGAAGCAGAACGCAGACTTTTAACCCCACTAACCTCAGCCCTTCCCTTTGTCGCCCAGGACAGAGTGCCAATCCATATTTCGACATACACTCACTCACATACACACTCATTCACACATTCAAAAATTCACCTGATATCTATATTTTTGGAATGTGGGAGGAGAACATGGACACTCCACCTAGATAGGGCCTTGAACCCAAGACCCTAGTGCTGGGAGGCCCACCGTGCCGCCCAAGAGTGTATAACTGTACTGTGTGTATGACTGAATATACTGTATTGTACACCCTTTTTCTGTTTATGGAATATTGAGAAACTGGATTTCCAATCTTCACCAGCTATAAAACCCATACTGATCAAAAGTGAAATATTAGTTTGAAGAAAAAGAATCTTTTCCTCCACATTCATATTTCGGAGACACATTAGTACAAAGCAGAAACTAAAAATGTGAGGCTACATCTTCTGGCCTTCTCTTCAATATCAGGAAAAAAGCATGATGTACCTGAAAACCTTCTACATGGTAATAGCAGTTTTGAATAATGCAGAACAAGGCTCTAGAAGTGTTGTTTTATCATGCACAGCTCAGATAAGCCAGTGCTTCGTACTGCTGCCTCTACCCTCCTTAATCCGCGGGTTATCTGGCTGCACACATGGCTCAGGTTACCGTGAGGCATAACCCAAGGAACAAACCAGACACAGCAGCTGCTCAGGTCCTTCACTCTACGCCGTCCAACTACTTCTACTCTGTATCTCCCCAGTTCCTTCCTTAATAATCTCTCACTTTCTGTCTCTCGTCCTCACTATCTCACACTGTTCAATTTCACTAACTCTCGCTCTCTCTTTCTCTTTCTCTCTCACTCAGTCAAATTGCATCGGGGCCCTCCTGGCTGGCCGGGTTAACCTGCTTGAAAATCAAAGCCCCACCTCCTCCTTTGCGCCCTCCTCCGCCTCTTCCTTCTCTCTCTCCCAGCTCTCCATTTGACAGACTCTACCTTTATTGTACTGCACCTATGCTTACTGTTGTTTTGCACCGTTTCACTTCAGGACCCACTGATGTCACCACCTCTCTCTCTCTCTCTCTCTTTCTCTCTCGCTCTCTCTCTCTTTCTCTCTCTCTCTCTCTCTCTCTCTCTCTCTCTAAAGCATACACTATTATTCCTCCATTTCGTTTCACCTCACAACCATGTTGCAACGCAGGCTGAAAGAAGAACCAGAAAACAAACCGATATTAGGAACAAAGACGAATTGCTCCATTTTACTTTTCTTTGCAGTGTCTCGGCTTTCTTTGTGCATGGTCACCTTAATAACATTTTGATGCAGCCGCTCATTCACAGAAGCCCTGATGTACGATTTATAAACTGCATCGTGGTCAAGTGTTGGAGACAGATTTCTTCGATTTCTTGTGATTTTTCTTTATCCGTTTATATATTTATTTCCTCGGCTAGACCTCTGTTTCATTTTGTTCTGTTTAGGTCTTTAATATCCTGTAAACTCATTGCTTTGCAGCGGCTGTCCTGCTCCTATCGAGCACAGCTGCAATATTTAAGGACTAATTAAATCACCAATTAACATGCGCGTCCGCCCAGCTCCACACACTGCTGACAAAAAGAAACTGGTTCACCTTTTTTCTTCCCTCCCTTGCCTCCTCCCTCCCTCTTGTCCTCACTTTGCTCGTTTTCTGCCTCAGAGCTGTGTCAAGCCTCAGAATATCACGATTTATCCTCCAGGCCTAGAACGCCATACAAGGCCATACAATAACCTGATCCTGAACAGGGCAGCCATCCAGCTTTTCTCCCTGCACTGCACTCCACCCTGACCTCCATCTGTGTGACAGTCACCGGCCAGGTTACACACCTGCACCCGCTCGCTCACTAGTCCTCAGGCCAAGGCTTCTCAATGACCGCCTGTCTGTCTGCACACGTTCTCACTCCTGGAACGTTCTCAGCTTTCTGGAGCTCTGTAGACGTTCGCCGTGTTGTGAGCTGGATGCTCGTTTCGTGCAGCAGTGTGCACAGAAAATCGAGTCAGACGGCCAGCAGCTGGTGTGTGGTGGGAGTGATCATGAGTGGACTTGTGTGTCTGAGCTTTTCTGTACTTCACAGTTATTACCTCTCAAATAGGTTACATCTATCAGAGTCCTCCAAAGCCAAACAGGACGTAATCGTCAGAGAATGTGTCCCAAAAGACCCAGGCTACTGAGAAAGTGATCCCTGAGCTATTTATATGGGCAGTAAGGATTTTATGGTAATACATACATAAACAAATAAACAGTACATTGTGTTTTTTTAGGTGAGTGTGAGCTCAAACGATCTGAAAAGCTCTCCTTCAGGAAGCCTGGTATCGACAGTTACCATTCAGTAGGTAGTTGATGATCTAATCAACCTTGAACAAATCCAGAGAGTGGCTGGAGTTCACAGACAAGTCAGCAAAGAACAAAACTGTGCTCCTCTAACCTACATATCAATAACTTTACTGTTTATGATCATGAGTTTTATTACTTCCCAGGTAAAAACCATAGATGACAATGTCACTATAAAGATTTTAAGGCTCAAATAATTCTTTTAATACCCTTATAATTCTACGAGGATGATATTTTATATATAAGGACGGGTCTTATTGTTGCACCTGACTGACTATAAGGTCATCATGTGGTGCATGCTTTCCATTCTGACTCCAGCTATTGTGTTGGTAGCATCATTTGCAAGTGAAATCTGCCTGTGAGGAGAGTTTGAGAGAAATTGGAGTAGTCAGAAGAGTTTGAGAGGGGTCGCATTGTAGGACTCCAGGAAGCAGGATGGTCTTATCACCATATCCCAGTACGGGCAGCAGTGGACAGAAGAAGGCACGCACCTGCGACATGATGAATCTGGCAGATCTACACAAACCACAGAGACGAAGAGTCATCTGGTCAGTGCCAACACCATTGGCAGATGGCTGCATGATTGCAGACTGTTACGACGACTGCCAATAACACCATGTCAACATTGCAATTCTGTCTCACCAGTCTGTCAGGGGGACATTCAGAATGGCAGAGGGTCATCTTTAGTGACGAGTGCCACTTTTGCCTTGATGGAGACGATCAAAGACTCCATGTATAAAAGTCAGTGCAAATATGATTAAAAATGTGTACTGGACAAGCTATCAACATCTCAGCCGCAACATCTGCTGGAACTGAGCGAGAAAATTCATGCTGTATGGGATGGATTATCACAGGACACCATTAGGAACCTCTACAACTCCATGTCGGGATGAAATAAAATATCTAAATACCAAGACATTGAAAATAGTATCTTATATCAGCAGTCATATGCCTCTCTGAAATGTATACTATTCAGCACTGGCACATTGATGCAAATTGTTAACACAGATACGGGTCAAGAGAATGGTCACACACACCATGCAAAATAATATGAGTGTACTCCAGTTGCACAGTTAGAGTAACACACAATAACAGTGTAATCTGATGTGGTCATGCAGAACAGAATCATGCAAAACCTAGTGCCTCGTGAGAGACTAGTGCCTAGTGTGAGATAGTATTAATCACAGTAAAAAGTATGTGAGTATACACACACACACACACACAGACACACACACACCACACACACACACACACACACACACACACACACACATATATATATATATATATGTGTGTGTGTGTGTGTGTGTGTGTGTGTGTGTGTGTACATACACCAATCCACCATAACATTATGACCACCTCCTTGTTTCTACATTCACTGTCCATTTTATCAGCTCCTCTTACCATACAGGAACACTTTGTAGCTCTATAATTACAGACCGTAGTCCCACTGTTTCTCTCCACCCTTCTTTCTTTTCACAATGTTCTTCAACGGTCAGGACCACCACAGAGCAGGTATCATGTGGGTGGTGGGTCATTTTCAATACTAATGTGACACACTGACATGGTGGGGAGGGTGTTAGTTTATGTTGTGCTGGTACAAGAAGATCCAGCAGCTGCATGAGTGTTTAAACTGTGTTCACTCATGTGTCCACTCACTGTCCACTCTATTAGACACTCCTATCTAGTTGTGTTCAAACATCTTAAGAGTTCTAAGTCTAATGTTATATAGATAACATTACAGTAGATACATACAGATACATACATTTGTAGTTGGTCAATAAAGTTGTAAGAACATAATTATTGGATAAGCATTGGATGGTTTTCTTGTGAGAGGTTTGACAACTAAACTTACACACTTAAAAACATACTGTTAACTTGTATGATAACACTTATTATGATGATCTCCTTCAGATACATTCATCTAAATGTCTGAACTACAGTTGAATTCCATCAACTCTTGTCTGAATCCTAAAAAGATCCCTTAACTTTAACAAGCATGAGTAGAAGATCTACTGGAGACCAAAAAACAAAGAATGAGCATTTAAACAAACATGTCTAACTACCCAAAAACCAGTCAGTGTTAGGATCATCCTGGCTGGTAGAGAGAATGGGTGATTGACCCTTTAGGAGTCATCTCATTGCTCTGATGTTTCTGAGAAACCTAGCCCATATAAATAGCTTTACACATCATTATCTCAGATGACCAGGTTGCTGACGATAATACGAGGATGACAGGGAGTTTTAGGGTCAATAAAATGTCTCAAAGGTTGAAACTGGCATAGCACGGTGTCTGTACTATGTCCTGTTTCCAAATGTGAAAACATACTGTTCTGTTCAGCATGACATTCACACACTTAAATGAAAGAATAACATGCAAAAATGCAAAAAGATATGTACGTACACCAATCGACCATAACATTATGACCACCTCCTTGTCTCTACATTCACCGTCCACTGTATCAGCCCCAATTTCCACACAGGAGCACTATTATTACAGACCATTGTCCATCTGTTTCTCTGCATACTTTATTACCCCACAGGACCACCACAGAGCAGCTATTATGTGAGGGGTGGGTCATTCTCAGCACTGACACTGACACTGACATGGTGGTGGTGTGTTATAAATAACAAAATAAATGAGTTATATATCAGTTATATACCAGTGAACTCCAGTTGTCCCATTAAACACTGGTCATCGTGGTCATGCATTATATTAGACAGTCCTGTCAATTCTAATGTCTTCACAGGAAACTCTTACCTCCTAACTTCACTCCTCTGTTTGTGGACCTTAAAGCAACAAAGTAACTTACCGCCCCTTTGTTTTCTATTCCACCTTCTTTGATCCGAAGATCAAAGGAGCGGCTTCTAACACTTCAAACGAATGTAAGATTCGATTGTTACTGTTTGGTTGTTGTTGTTTAGATTCAGGTTTCGGATGTTTGCCCCAGCAGAGAGCCCCCCCGTCTGAGGTGAGAGGCAGTTTTCGGACCCCTACCTGCGCGGAGCAGCTCTGCCCCGGTCACCGGCTGTCCAGCGGCTCCACGCTGCGCCGCTTCTGTCCGGTTACGCAGAAACTGCCCTCAAACACCTGCTTTACAACATCGACATCACTGCAGACCCCCAGCGACGACCACCGACCAGTGGCTCAGGTGCGTCCACCTCCTCCCCGCCGGACGTTCGCTCCGCGCGCGCCTGTGCGTGCGGGTGTTTGTGTGCGCGCCTTGTTTTGCACGAGTGTGTGTGTGTGTGTGTGTGTGTGTGTGTGTGTGTTAGAGGGGGCGTGGCTTCTCCTCGCAGTAGAACTTCAGCAGGTTAACTCTGCTCTGTTCTGAAGCTGATCCACAGTGACCAATGATCTGTCATCCATTGCGCAATTTGCGCAACACCTTTTGCACATCTGCATGCTTACACTGCACTTCCACACTTGTCTTGTGTTTGTTTTTCTGTCTAAGTGTTTCTCTAAGGAGTTCATGTCTCAGATGCTCAGATCTGCTGTGGTAGCACATGGGACCTGCAGGTACTAATGTTATGGCTGATTTTGTATGTACATGTGTCCAAATGTTTGTGGACACCCCTTCTGATGAATGCATTCAGCAGTGGGATGAGTTGGGAAGTGGGGTGGGGAGGTCATCCAACATCCTGGCCACTCAATTCTCTCCGAATGCAATCAAAGTCATACCTGGCTGGACAGTAGAGAGTTATTCCAATAAAAGCATTTATGCACTCCGAAAAAAGGAATTGTGTGATTGCAATGCACGCCTGCGATGGTGTCGGACCAGACTGTCATGGCGTCAATCAGAATGGCAGCAAATCGTATTCAGATGAACAACAAATCCATGTGTAGAGTCACTGAGGTCAGTGGTAAGATGTCCAGAAGGCCTGGTGTCATGGTGTGGGTATCGTATGATACCAGATCACCTTTGGTCTTCATTGAAGGCACATTGACAGTCCAACGTTACGTTAATGAGGTCCTGCAACCAGTGGACCTGCCTTTTCTGAACATGCAATGCGCTGTAACAGGACAACGTTCATCCACATACTGCAGCAAGAAAAAGTGCTTTTCCAAGACAGGGATTCAGCCTAATCATGGATTATAGAGCATCTCAATGATGATTCTCTATTGAAAATTTAAGGTTGATGTGTGAAGACAAAAACAAGCTATTGGTGTTAATCACATGTTCAGGGTATCAGAACTGAGAACCATATATAAACACATGTATCACCTGTGAGCTGAATGCGAAACTGTTAAGTATTCAGTATTTTAATTAGGTTCATTTTAATTTCAGTGGAACAAACATCAGAGACTAAAGTTTTGATTCTGCAGATGATGCTGCAGTTCTAGCATAAACCATTATTTACATTCAGTTCCAGGGTTGTGTTCGTCTGTAACTCAGACAACATTTAAATCAAGAAATTAGAATCCCATTTTATACTTTTCATACTTCATCTTTTACTTAAATATACAAATGTTTTCCTTCTATTAAATGTGATATTCTTAGTGTGTGTATGATTTATTAAATCCTTTAAATAAGCTCCAGCACAGCAACAAAATGCACGGTTTGTGTGATTCTTCTTCGGGTGCATGAAAATATGGGTTAAATGAAAATCACAAGCCAAACACAATATGTTAATGATAATGGGGAACATGGATTAACACGGGACACTGTTGGGAACCTCTTTGGTTTCACCACTGATATCTGATTTTAAATTCAGATATTGCTTTTTCAGTGTGTTTATTCTATTATTTTGTACACAGTCACCTTTGCACCTTTAAAAACCAAACTACAGAATCAAGGTGTCCTTAATCAAAGCCTAATACTTTACTGGATCTTCTATTTTCATTCGTCTCTCTGATACTCAGGATCTCCACATGCTGGAGGACAGTGGTTTATACCTCCTCTGCCTTCACACTCAAATGGAGAACAGGTTCACCACTGCAGCTCTTAGGACCCTGTCGAGCTTGGACAAATTGACTGGATAATGATGAGCAGCTATTTCTCATACAATAAGTAAGGAACTAATTAAGTAGTCGTAGTATACGGAGTTACACTGATCTCATTAACACCCACATGCATCCCACATGCACACACATATTTGTGCGCAAAAGTTAGGGCACCATTCCAACTTCAAATTTTCAAGCAAAGCAGGTTTTAATTGGCTTGATACGACTGGTTATACAGTTATTTGTCTAAAAATATCTTCTGACAATTTCAGTTTCAATAAGAATCTGAAACAAATGTATTCCTCTGAGCAGCTGACTGTGGGTATGAACATTAATTGATGCCTACAGTGCAGAAGACAGTTCAGCTGCATTGTCTGAACTGGGAGGAATTGAATTTGACATCTGCAAGAGCACAAAACCTGTTTTTATACTGGTCAGAAAGGTGCAGCAAACCCCCATATATCAGCAAAGGACCTGCAGAAAGCTTTAGCTGATGGTGATGGCGCACTGGTCTACTGTGCAGTGCTGCTTTCACAATCATGATCTGCATGGAAGAGTCAAAAGTTAGCCTTCTCGGTGATCTCTCCACAATCACTGTCCATTTGACAGTGAACATGAAGTTGAACTATTTTGGCCATGATCACATAGGTTTGAGGAAAACTAGGAGCAGCATTTCCAGCCTCGCCAGCTATAAAGTGTGGAGGGAGATCTATTGCAGGTTTGTTCAGCAGTTAGTGGAAAGAAAACTGCAAATTAAAGAATGGATTCCACAATATTTTGGAAAATTCTGAAAGTAAATGTGACATGGTCAAGCAACAGCTCAAAAGAGAGTGACAGCAATAGAACAACGATCCAATACAGACATCATAGCAGTGCAATCCTCAAAATTCTTAAAAAATAACTAGATGAGTTTGAAGCTTGCTTAAAAAATCTGTCTCTGTTACTGAATCAGTTGCTTGCAGATTTAAAAAAAAGGGTTAAAACTTAGATGGAGGATTTGAGAGGCAAAGACAGGGCTGAAGACTAACTCAAATAACAAGCAGGGTCCAAAAAAAAGAAAACGAAACAATCAGCAGTAAAATGGGTGAAATAAAAAACAAAATGGCAAAAGGGCAAAAACAGGAAACCACTCTGGTCTGTAAGACAGCAGCAATACTTCACAGTGTGGTTAACACACGAACCGGCTTTGTTTTAGTGTTTCTGAAAAATTAGAATATCATGAACAAATTCATTTTTTCATTCTAAAAATGGTCATGTTTTATATTGATTTCATGCAAAGCATTTTTAACTTTTGAATTTATTTATTTATTTATTTATTAACTTATTTTTGCTTTACTTGTTGCTCATGCAAATCAGAAATCCAGAATCACAATTTATTAGAATATTATATATATATAAACAATATATATATATATAAACAAAATTATAGTTATGGATAAAATCAGGGTATAATTTGCACTTGTGATTTTGTTGGCGAAGAAGAGAGTTTGACAGGTGCACTATGGAAGTTATGGAGGTGCATTATGGACTCTGGATAGTGAAAAGAGTCCATGAAGAGTCAAGACCAGAAAGTATGACATCATTCAATATAAAACAACTCTTTACACTCACTGTCAACAAAAGAGTTCTTTTACATTCACCTGATGTTCTTATCCAGAGCAACTTACAAGGTAACTCATATTAAAGAGGGGGGCCAGAGTAGCGTTAGGAGTCTTACCCAAGTAATCTTATTGGTGTAGCACAGCATAGTTGCCCAGACTGGGAATCGAACCCCAATCTCCCATATGGTGTGGTGGCTCACTGGTGGTACCAGATTGTAGTACCACTGGTTGCTGAACCTCATTAACGTAATGTTGGGTTGTCAAAGTGCCTATAATGAAGACCAAAGGTGATCTGGCATTGTACAATATTACACCCACACCATCACACCAGGCCTTCTGGATGTGTGGCAACAAACCATTGGTCTTGGTAAACTCAGTGGTTCTAAATCCTGGTCCTGGAATACCATTGGCCTGCATTGAATACCATTGCCCTGAGTTGAACTGGGAAAACCCTAAAAACAAGCCAGGCAGAGTTGCTCCAGGACCAGGATTAAGAACAACTGCTTTAACTCAAAATGGTGACATCCAGTGGTTACAAAAATAAGTGCCATCACAACATGTGTGCCTCCAAAAGATCAATCAAGCTATCCATAAAGCCATCAATCTACCAATATAGATGTCTTATCAAAAGTAGAAGCATTGGATGATCAGTGTGATCTGTACCAGCATCTTAACACAAAGACCGTCTCTTCAGGAATGGTAGTGTGAGCATCACATAGAACACTCGCTCTGCCAGTGGAGATGATCATAATACTAAAATGCATTTGGGAAACTGGGGCCACGATGGTGTGTTTGTTAATTGTGTGGAGGTGCCTGAGCTGATTCTTGTGCTGAAGCTGACATTGCACAAGCGTCTACTCCATCCCCACAGCATTAATCTCACTAATCAAAGTAATGTTCTCCTGCACAGAAACACTCACACATACACACACACACACACGCACACACACACACACACACACACACACACACACACACACACACACACACACACACAGAGAAAATGAATACACAGATGGCTATGCAACTAAAGCATACATAGTAAGGTCTTTAGAAACACGTTTTTCATTTCCCTCCAAGCAGCATTCATTTCATCTCTTGCTATCATATATATATATATATATATATATATAGAGAGAGAGAGAGAGAGAGAGAGAGAGAGAGAGAGAGAGAGAGTTTATTGTTATATGTATTCAGAAGACACGATGGAAATTCCTACAGTTCATTACAGCAACACCTTTGTATAGAAAACATGCCGGTTGAGTGGAGAAAAGCAAACAAAGGGGTGGAATTAGGCTGTTCCTGAGACGAAATAATTGAATTAAGTCTTAATCTGTAAAACGACGTGTTCCTCAGCATTCCATTGTGAAATGCTCAGCAGTGATCCGACCATCCGGACATAGTACCGGCATGGTTCTTTGATGCTCTTCTTCAAAGTTCTGGACTCTTGGATAAAACCCATTCAGAAATGGGGGTCAGTCTGAAACCTGTGCACCAGTGGGAGGACAGCAAGCTGCACGATCCAGTTCCAGTCAAAAGTTTGGACACACTGGCTGGATGTATTATAGATGACATTACTGGGCTACTTCTTTTGATATTGATATTCAAATCATATCCACTAATTACATGTGCTATATGGATAAAAAATATTGGGACACCTTCTCATTTATTCTGAAATCAAGGGTATTAAAGAGTTTATCCTGCTTTCGTTGGAGTAATGGTCTCTACTGTCCAGGGAAGGGTTGATACGAGGTTTAGGAGACCACAGTGAGGATCTGAACTGAAATGTGGGCTGCAAACAGACCCTTAGGCTCAGAAACCTTAATATGGACAAAACCTGGGGTTTATTAAACTTAAGCTTTACAACTAATATTATTTGAAAAAATAACAAGCTATTTTTTTATTTATGTAGATGAAGAAGGGACCATAATGTGGAAGCACATTCAGGACGTTCTAGTTTAAAGTAATGATTAGTAAACACATCAAATATACACATTTTCCACTGAACCTTTACGTGGTATTTTTTTAGTATGAGGCCAACCTTGAAGTCAATAGTTCCTCCTCTTGGAATGATAAGGTTCTATCTGACACTTTTATCAAAATTCAGAAATTTACATGTTCTTATTCTGTGACTTCTTAACCTTTTGTGAGGTGTCTTCTGCAGTCGTTTGCATTTTATACTCTTTATCTAGGAAACAGAACGTTTTTATCTCAATATATGTCAGTGTCACTATAAAGGCTCAATATCTCAAACTGCTCGGAATGCAGGTGGAACCTTATAGCTGCAAGGGGGTGAGTTATCTATCTATTTATCTATTTATTTATTTATTTATTTATTTATTTATTTATTTATTTATGTATTTATTTTTCAGAAATACATGCTTATATACCAGTGCATCTAACTTAATATCATGAAAAGAAAATAAGCGTTCATAAATTCATAAAAAGAGAAACGTTGACAGTCATATTTTATATTCAGTGTATATAAAGTGAAATACTTCAACCCAATTTCTCAAAATGGCTTGTAATATGTCACTTTAAATGTCATTTTTAATTGAATTATGAACAAAAATATTTTTTACAATCTCTCAACTGACAGCATGCAGACCTTTATTAAGGGCGCACAGACAGCTCTGTGGTACAGGGTGCAGTTAAACAAGTGTGAGGCATAAAATGAACAAAAACTGCAATCTCCAGCAATCAGCTACACAGTTAATTTATAAAATTATTAGCTTCTATTATATATTCTATTCAAATGTTTCCTGAAGCTTTTGAAGCTTATAATTCATTTTAAAAAGATCTACCAAACAGGTCAGTTTTTGTATTGCTCTCTTCACACCTAAACTGACATTTGTATACAATGCAAATAGATTTGTTAGTCTTATAGATTTTATCCAAAGATGCAGTTTTGGACACAAAGCATGTCTATGCTGATCACGTATCTCTGACGTAAGTGAAAAATCGCGTACATTATTTTTTATTGAACTGTTCTTTCAATTGCATTCTAATATAAATTCCTTCTGAGTCAAAATACATGAGACATTATACACATAAGGCCAGTTATAATGTGGTCAGTGTAGCTACCTGATTAAACAGCAGCTACCACTGAATGTGTTTTGTTCGTCTGATCTGCATCAGCCCCAGCTTAAGGGTCCCTTACCCTCTGCATCTCTCTCTACTCTCTGTCAGTGGTGCTTAGGTTGAGTTCAGCCATGGCCTTCTCCTGCTGAGTGTTTGCATGGTTCCTCCACCATCTAGAAAGCAGATGGAGACTAGTGCACTCTCTCTCTCTCTCTCTCTCTCTCTCTCTCTCTCTCTCTCTCTCACACACACACACACACACACAAGCTGCAGTTAGTGCTGATCTGTTTCACCTCTCCAGCAACAACACAAGCTCATTTGTATTCTAATTGCAAAGCCTTGATTTGATGTGTTACATTTTGTACAAGGCTATTGCCTGTCAATGCGTAGTCAATACCTGCGATACCTGGGCACCAAGTGTCAAACTGACAAACTGACACAGCACACTCGGGAAATAATAATTTCTCATTCAATCTCTTCACGACTTATTGAGGACTATTCCGCTATTGAAGTTTAAATGCATTATTTGACTTTAATGAGGTCAAAGCAAACAGCCCTTCATATGATCAAAAGAGTTATTATTCTTTCATTCGTATCTCACAAACACGTCAACCACTGATCTTGGTTTGCTGTTTACTGCACACACAATTCTTTAAAGGACACATTTTACAAAGCACCAAGTTTGATTCCTACCATCAAACTCCCGTGTCTCAGAGTGATGGTGGTTAGGACTGTACCCCGATGTGGTATGGCCACATTTATAGTGAATGATCTATAAACAGTAAGATGGGTCATAATTTGCTGCTGTGAGAAGAGTGGAGTGTATTCACTGCCCTATATTTGTAATGAGCTCCCATAACCTATCAGCCACTGCCTGTATTAGATACTAGTGCATCTCAGAAAAAGAGGTTCATTTGTGTCCATAACTTCATACAAAAAGTTAGAGTCAGATTTAATATTCATTACATGTAAAGCTTTTATTGTTTGTTTGTTCTACTGTTGATCAGAATGGCTTATAACTCTTGATAATCAGAAAGTCAGAATCGCAAATAACCTCAAATCATCAGAAAACGTCATTTAGAGTTTGAATAACAGACAAATCAGTGTGTCAACATTACAACAACGTCACTTTAAATGTAGTCAATCTAAAATAAATTACAGTTAAATTATCTGAATTAAAATATTAATTAAAAAAATACATTTTCCAAAATAGAAACCAGTTTTCTATAAACAACTCTGGGAAAAATGTATAGACCATTCCAGCTTTTTTTTTTCTTCTCTCATTTTTTTCCCTCTATATTCCTTTCCAGCCACTCCTGCATACAAAGCTGCAGATATAAACACTGTGAAGTTTTTTTTATTTTTTATGAAGTATTTTCTGAATTCTCTCACAGTTAAAACATTAGTATTGTGTTGATTAGATATGAATATTAACTGGTTATTAACTTCATATAATAGAAACAGACTGGTTTTTTTTTTAACTCAAACTAAATAAATACTTTGAATGAACCATTATTTAGTTTCAAAACCCACCAAAACACGTCTCAGATCCATTCAGGCCAGCATAACACACACTAACAGAACTACAAAGTGAATGTAGAAACATTAGAGATGATCATAATGTTATCAGTGTACCTAATATTTTGACTGATGACAAAGTGAGAAAATACTATTGAACGTCAGGCTTCCATTCAAATAGTTTATTCTCCTTAGAGGCTGATAAAAACAACTGAAAGGTCATGTGTTATTCATGTGTCCAGCAAACATGCAGGTGGACAACAAACATTTGAGTTTTCACCTCAAATGAATATTTATATTAATATTAATGAATTGAACAGTTGATCTTTACAAATAAAGGAATGGAAATTTTAATGTGCTGTGTTTCCGAAACAATAACAATAATACGTTCATTTTTGTTTCCTCTTTCCTTATAAAGCAGGCAAGACTCCCTCAAACTTTGGTTTTCCAGACGTTCCTGCTTTTATCCTTCTCTGCAGGACTTTCAACCACCTCATCATTACCTCCACTCTCACCACTTCAAGCACTTGCTGACCCTTCTTCCTCTGGCTACCACTCATCAGCACTCTCACTTTCACTGTCTGAATCTGTGCTACTCACGGGGTATCTCCTCCTCTGTTCTGTAAGACAATGGTTCTCAATCCTGCTCCTTCTCAGGCTCCTGCTCCTGGAGTACCACTGCCCTGTCTGTTCCTTCTGAAACCCACCCAGTTCATCTTGTTTTTGCTCACAACAGTGCTGACTGACTTTCACCATATTATTCTACACATAGATGGTGCTGGAGTAACACTTTTTGTAGAGTGCCTCATACAGACTGACAGGAGACTAGTATACAAATGCTATTGCATCTCAAAAAAATAGAATTTTGAGTAAACGTTTTCTCCACACAATTTAATTCATAAATCATTACATTTAAAGTGACATGTTTCAAACTTCTTGGTTTTACTTTTCATTAGTATGGCTCATGAAAACCAAAAATCCTGAATCTCAATTCTTTTCATTTTGAGTTTGAGTAAATTGCTATTCAAGCAGTATAAATACCATTTCTACTTTAGCACATGCCTCTACAGTCATGGGGAAGGCTACTGACCTGACTGTTGTCCAGAAGATGATCATCGACCCCCTCCACAAAGAGGGTCAACCACAGAAGGTCATTGCTGGCTGTTCCCTGGAAAGGAAAAATATGGTGGGATAATTGGACTGAGGCTGATATCAATGCATGAAGAGCCTCCCTGCACGGACGTCTCCAGGAAAGGGTCTACAACTGCCTACATTTCAATCAGACCCCTCCTGAAACAGAGACAGCATCAGAAATGTCTTATCTGGACAAAGCCGAAAAAAAGAACTAGACTGTTCCAGAGAGCTCCAAAGTCCTAGAGCCTCAACTCAAACTCTGGAAGAGAGTCTGGAAGAAAAATGGAGAAGCACAGAATCCAAGGTGTCTGAAGTCCAGTGTGAGGTTTCCTCAGTCAGATGGTTTAGTGGGGTGTGTGGTCTGCTGTTGTTGGTCCACACTGCCAACACAGTCAATACAGTGTCCAGTAGATGTTAGAGCACTTCATGCTTCCATGTATTGACCAGCTTTAAGGAGATTCTGATTTCCGTTTTCAGCAGCATCCGTCCACAGAACTAAAGCTGCTACCAAAGGATTTACTGACCGTGATATTACTGTGCTTGATTGGCCAATTAACTCTCTAATCTCTGGGGTCTTGACCTGAGGAAGATGAGAATCCCAACAATACAGATGAGCTGAAGCCCACTATCAGAGCAACCTGGGCTTCAGTAACATCTCAGCAGAGCCTCAAGCTGATTGTCTCCATGCCACACAACAGTGATGCAGTAACTCACTGTGAAGAAGCCGAAACCAATTATTGAGTGTATAAACAAACATTTTTGTCAGAAGTTGGATTTCTGATTGTCATACTGATCAGAAGCAAAACAAAAATATGTAGTGAATATAAAATATATTTTTTCTATTATATTTTGAACAAAAGTGAACTGCATTGGAATATTCTAATTGAGAGATTCACTGGTAGGTTTGGAAACCAGTTTAAGTATCAGTTTTAATGGTAGAGAGACATATTGATTAATATATATGTATATTTCTAGGGCTCTTTAAATCCCATCTTCTTCTGGTTCAGCTCTTTCATCTGATTAATGTTTTCTTCTCCAGGCTCTTGATTTTGTATGAACTCCAACATGACCTTGAACTCCTTGAACTCCCTGTCTTTTCCTTCAGCTTGATTCACCTCTGCAGGATAAATAAACTGTAAAATGAACTTGTTTGGAGATGAACATGCTCCTGAGTGGGCTAGATTTCACACTTGCTCAGCATAATTGACTCAAAGTGAAACGCAATTACACAGACACAAGGCCACATATCTGTTTCAAATAGCCATGAAATCATCACACACCGTTTCTCTGCCGTGGCCTGCTTACGTTATAGTTCCACACATGCTGTATAAGCATGATCAAATTACAGGCGCCACGAGAGGGTCTATGAGATACGGTTATATCACATCAACTCTCTATTAGAGTTCATAAATTGTTATTTGAACTTTGGTCCCCTTTTAATGGCAAATGTTCTCCATCCAATTAGGCCGTGGAGACAGAGCAGATTAGGCCTAATCTTTCTGACAGGGTATTTATAACATTTAAAAGTGTGATGTCAGTGACAGTAAGTGAGTGCAGGACAAAGGCAGGATCTCTGTCAGTCATAATGACTGTACTAGTCATAATCCTAATGATAAAATATGTCTCACACAGTTGTCGGACAAGCAGCTTGTGTGTTTGAGGCTGGGGGGCTTGGACCGAGGAATAAAAGCAATATTATAGATGTGCAAAGGAAGAGAATATAGAGAGACCAAGAGTGACCAGAGAAATGTGTGTGTGTGTGTGTGTGTGTGTGTCAGAGAGAGAGAGAGAGAGAGAGAGAGAGAGAGAGAGTAATAAAATGTGTGAAATGGCACTGACTCGCCGATGGTGTGTGATTATTCATTAGTTGCAGGCTTGCTGCTGGCTCATACTGAGCAACACCTCTGGAGTGACCTTGGCATAGTCTCAGGTGAAGCACATGGTCATACACTGGTCACTCAGAGGAAAAGGGACTAAATGTGGGTCAGACATAATTCAGTGAAGACAGATTATACTGAAATTCCAAAAGAAGATGGAAAACAACTTGACAGCATTAAATTAAACTAAATAAATTCATTAATTAAATAAAAAAGAAATGTCACAACCAGAAGGAATCAATTGATTGCAAATCACCTTGACAGCCCAATGTTATGATGACGATGACAATGTCAGTAGATCTTTGGGTTTAAATGAGAAATGTTTTTTCTTGAAGAAAGAAAAAAAACTGCATTGTAGCACAAACCCCTCATCCTATCTGTGAAACACACTGGTGGTAGTGTCAGGTTTTGGGTATGTTTTGATTCCCCAGGACCAAGATGTCTTGCCATCATTTGTAGAACGATGAATTGTAAATGAATCCTGCAAAATTCTAAAAGACAATGTCAGAAAATCTGTCCATAAAAGCTGCATCTCAAGAGAATGTGGATCATGCAGAAACAGGAGGACAACGACCCTCAGCACACAAGTCATTCCACCTAAAAATGGTGAAAGAAACATAAAGTTAATGTTTTGGAACGGCAGAGTCATGGACTTCAGTCTGGACCTCAGTCCAATAGAAATGTTGTGGATGCACCTGAAGCATGCAGTTAATGGTAGGAAACCCGCCAACATTACAGAGGAATGGGCTAAAATCTCTCCGAGCCGATAGTCAACAGTTTAGCTGCAGTTGTTGTTGCAACTCACCAGATGGGGAAAGCAAAGGTCCACATACTTTTGCCACTCACACATATGTAAAATTGGATTATTTTCCTCAAAACATAAATGAGCAAGTGTAATATGTTGGTTCTCTTATCTACGTTTAGGAAAATCTGATGCTTATGCTGAAATACAGAGAATTCTAAAGGGTGCACAAACTTTCAAGCACTGCTGTGTTCAGTGTTCAGGACTTGAAACGATATCTGAACCCATCACTTTTTCCCTGCTTCAACCTTTTCCAGGCTCCTTTCCAGAGCTTTAATTAAGTCTGAGATGTGACTACTGCACCAACGTCTACCTGTAGAAGAATCCAAACAGCATTAATACCAACGAATAATCCATGTCTTTTGTTTTGTTTCTGTCCTATTCCATCACCACTGTGCACACATCTGTCCTGAATGGTCTCATCCCTGTCTTGGATGTCTTTTTTTTGAAGCCTTGAATGGTTTTTCTCCACGGAATTGATCACAGACTGGAATCTATGCTGTTCTGACTTCATACGCTCTCTCTCCCCATTCTTGTTATCTGTCTCCTTCTGCAGGCTCCTGACTGTATTTACCGAGAGAGACAAAGACAATCCGTCTTTCATTCCAATTTCTTGCAACGTTCCATAAATTTGCATCATAACCATAAAATGCTAAATATGTAGGTGCAGAGTCAACATCTTTCATCTGTTACAGTATTTCACCTCTGGATATGCAAAGGACTCCTGCTGTGCGGGGCGACCAGCATCAGGTGTGTTTACATTAACTAGGCCATGTGCTGCTTTGAGTCATTAAAATCCTTGACCGAGGGAACTTCAGGGACAGAAACTGCTAGATCACTGTGTTGAGGTGGGTGTAAATGTGTTTGTGTGTGTCATAACAAATTGTTTGCCATATTTTAAAGCGCTAGAGGACCATTTATTAACAGGAAAATCTCACAACAAACAGAACAACAACCCTGATTCAGAATGACTTGAACTAAATTGTGTTACATTTTCATAGAAACTCAGTTTGTGTTTTTCCTTTGTCTGGCGAGTGTTTTTGTGAAGTGCTGGTTTACAGGGGCGTCTCCTGGCTTGGGCTTCCAACAAGCCTCCCCAAACCCCCTTCCTCTCACCAGTCGATGGAACATAAAGGGACACTGACCCCCAGCCCGCATAGGTTGAGCCACAGGAATTTGCGTAGTCAGGTAATGCCCCTTGTGGCGCACTGTTCTACTGTGCGGCGAAACCTTCCCTGTGTCCTCACCAGCCAACTCAAGTGCTTTTATCTGTTAACCCTTAGGATTCTTGAGCTACAAGAGCTCTATGTCCTTCTCTCATGTAGCCTATGTCCTTCTCTCATGTCCTTCTCTCATGTAGCCTATTCCCCTCACTCGCTCCTCCACTCAGTGCATTCAGACTGAAGCACAGAATCACCAGATCCAAACACTTCTGTGATGAACATATCAAAATAGATCCAATTCCAGCCCCATTCTTCTTCTGTGCACATGTACAAACGGGTTTATAATGCACTATATCACATTTACTTCGTCTATTAACATCAGACATCAAATGAATATTTCAAGCCAGAATCTTCCATTAAAGATTACACTAATCTGCCTTTGTGTTTATGATGTGACCTCAGAGCAAGCCATCGATCACAACAGCATGGTGGCCAACTCCTAAAAGTTATTACAGAACTTTGCAGTGCTGTGTCTGATCCAGTCATACCGTTGTGCACACTGACACACACACCACCACCATGTCAGTGTCACCGCAGTGCTGAGAATGACCCACCACCCACATCATAGCTGATCCATGCTGTTCTGTTGGGTTCTGACCATTGAAGATCAGGGTGACTAGAGGAACTAAAAAGTGCCCCTGTATGGTCAGAGGAGGTGATAAAATGTTCAAGCAGGTGTATGTGTGTGTGTGTGTGTGTGTGTGTGTGTGTGTGTGTGTGTGTGTGTATGTATTGCTTACCCTGATTCACATGGTGCCCATATTGCCCTTGAGATTCAGCTTTATCTCCCCTCCTCCTTCAGCTATCTCTCATAAAGCAGGTGCATCTGCCTCTCTCTGCTTCCTCCACTCCTCATTCACTGTGCTGGGCCTGACACTGTGTGTGTGTGTGTGTGTGTGTGTGTGTGTGTGTGTGTGTGTGTGTGTGTGTATGAGTGTTGATATTCATAAGGGAAAAATCAAGAAAGAAACAGACAGTATCTGCATACTCTCTGGCTTAAAAGGGTTCTGGAACAAGGCTATAGGAGAACCATATTTGGATTCTTAACCTTTAGAACCCTACATTAAATATGTGGAATATGTTCATAGTTTATGTACTTTTATTCACAAAAAGTGAGACAGTCACTCATGCCAGATATTGTTGCTAAGTTACTCAAGTTTGTCATAATTGATGTAATTCTGCTTGTAACTTTTTTTTTTGTTTATGAAAACAGTTCACATTCCATAAGATATATTGGAAATTGATCAAAAAGAGTTTTTATTTCACCTAAAAATGGCAGAATTTTAGTGTTATTTGTAATAATTTGATTGGCAATGATCTTTATAATGAGTTCTTCAGAATACTTGACAGTAGTCAAAATAAAATGTTAAAAATGATATTCTTCATTATTTAATGATCATTTGATGTCTTTATTTATTTATTTATTTATTTATTTGTTTTGTTGTTTTTTGTCTAAGATGTTTAATTCTAAAATATTTATTATTATTATTATTATTATTGTTGTTGTTGTTGTTGTTGTTGTTGTTGTTGTTGTTGATTTATTTGTTTATTGTTTTATGAATGGATTTTTGCTGTTTTTCTGAGCTGGATGATTCATTGCTGAATAAATAGGCTATTTATTTTGATATGAGTACGATGTCTGTAGACCACGCTGATCCAGAATTATGAAGCTTAGAAACCTGGCGTGCAGACACCCACAAAGAGTTAAAGAACGTTTTGATTTGTTGACGATGAAGTTATGCTTATATAGCACAGTTAAGATACCCATGGGCATCAACACACTTCACACTCAGCACTCAACCGGCACACACCAATGAGAAGCAGCAGCTGAATACAAACAGTATACTATCGGAATTGCCCTGAAAGATTGCACCGAGCACTGGGGGGCTCACCCAGGACATGCCAGGCCATATCTGTGCATAGACGCATATGTACACACACTCACATCAGGGCAATTTAGGAAATTCAATTCTCCTGGTTTTTGGACTGTATAGATCCATTGCGCTGCATACAGGGAAATTTGTCCCCTGTGTTTTACCCATTTATACAGTGAAACACACTCATACACACTAGTGAATACACACACTAGGGGCGGTGGAGCGGTGGGCAGCGCTGTCCATGGCACTCGGCGAGCAGTTGGACATTTAACTGCTTTGATTTAAGGCACTTCAGTCATGCCCTGCCAGTTCAGGGAATCAAACGGGCAACCTTCCAGTCACATTGCCTAACCACCAGGCCACGTCCAACCCACAGGCACTGGGAGAACATGGAAACAGAAAAGAGCTGACAAAGAGGGAAAAAAAGTTTCTGGAAAACAGAGAAAGTGACGACAGAATGATTTAAAGGGAAGAGCGACCACAGGTGCATGGAATGGTCAAGCCAGGTCAAGCCATTCATAACAAGCTGAACACTTCACTTTGAGCTTTCCACTTAAACTATCTTCTTTCATCCCAATCTCCAGCACGGCCTTTTTCATTCAGGGTTGCATCACTGGCATGGAGTCCCTAATAAGATTAATTTAGCCGAGACTCAGGAGTGAAATAATAAGGTGATTATGCAGAGGCTTCATCGCTCAGCCTCTCCCGCTGTGCCGGATTGATGGAAGCCGACGTCGCATTTCCTTCACGATAGCAGTGATGTCCTCGGCCAAACGCCAGCGTCCCCCTTGATTAATCTGTCTCCTCTCTTCTAATCAGTGTCACAGCAGGGGAAAGTGGCCATGTGCTTTAAACATTCTGCTTTCACACCCTGATTTGAGGTTGCTTTATGAAACAGACCACCCCTGATCACAGACAGACACACACTTCACTCAAATCTAAATATACAACCCACTCTGTACACAAGATCACTTTAGAATTATAGAATAAAAGTTATGCAGTTAGACATTCTAATAGCTTAATTTTCTAGGAAGGATATTATTATTATTATTATTATTATTATTATTATTATTATTATTATTATTATTATTATTATTATTATTATTATTATTATATAATTACATATAATTATATTAAATGGACACCAATAGCCTAAATAATAGAGTAACAACATGATTTTTATAACAACTTTTATATTTTGACATTAAAAAAGTGAAATTCAGACTGAACAGGATCTGGAAACATTGTAGTTCAGTCTACAGTAGTACAAACAAGGTTCAATGTATTTTGGAAATGGTTGTTATGCAGTGATGCAGTTCAGTGTGAGTCTCTATCATTGTATGGGAAACACCTTAAGACTGTTGGTCAGAGCTCCAAAGTCAATTCTGCATTTAATTTCTAAATGAAGTCCTGGAGTCTCAACTCAAGCTTCCCAGATGTCTCAAGTCCAGTGTGAAGCATGTCGTGTTAAGTTGTGTTGAAGTAAATGTATCCAAATGTCACAGGAAACGCTTCTGTTTATAATGTAATGAAATGAAAGGAGTCATTACATTATATATGTCATATACATATTTCATATACATTCTATACATTATCATTAACCAGAGAAATTCTCTCAAAATCAATCAATACCACATTAGGGTTCCTGAGCAGAACTTGTTTTATGACATGAATTGAAAAGTTATTGTTGGGTTTACTGTTTGCTATTATTACTGTTTTTTTTGTTTGTTTGTTTTTGTTTTTTAAACAAATTAAAAGTCAGAAATGCAGATAATCGCAATGCAAACTACCGTATTTTCCAGACTATAAGCAGCTACTTTTTTCCACACTTTAAACCATGCAGCTTATAACGAGGTGCAGATCTTTCGTCTTATATATCTTATTTTCCAGGATTTTTTTTTTTTTTAACTTTACGGGTTCGGCTTATATTCCTGTGCGGCTTATAGTCCAGAAAATACGGTAATTCATTCATTTACATAAATGATATAATTAAAGGTCGGTTCTAATACAATGTACATTAAATATATTTAATTATATGTCAGCAAAATAGACTTCCTCTGTCTGTTTCACTGTTAGAGAGATGGACGGTTCGTTTCACACATACTTTACCTTCTCATTGCAGATTCGTGATTCTGGTGATGTGCCTCATGTTCTGTCTGCCTGTACTCCCACACTGTCCTCCAGACCTGGTGGTAAGTATCTCCTCAGCAAATCTCTTTTCAGCCCCCTTCCTTCTGTATCTATGATCTTCTAAATGAACAGACATCCATCCTCAGACACTGTCAGCAGGTATTGGTCATCAAAAGTTATGACCATCTCAGGACACAGAGACAATTAACTTTTAATAGAAAGTGTCTCCAGGGCTCAGGCTACAAATCAGTCTGGCTGCTGTACTTGGTGATGCACATTCACTGCAGTAATACAATATACACTTCTGTCACTTAGTGTTATACGTGCAGAGTGACATTGTTAAATGCCACAGGTCCATTTGGAGAAGAGAAGATGATGCTCGCCAATCAAATTCGTTTGTGTGATGGGTTTATGGTTCTAGGGCTTCAGGGAAGGTCTATACATTTAGATGATTTTTTATTCAGTAGAAGGATGTTTTCAGATTTGGTTTGCAGTCCAGTCCACTAAATTAGCTCTGTCACTGGCCAGGTCTGAAAGCCTAAAACATCAGATTAACCACCAAAACAATTTAGAACTGATGAACTTATGTCCCAATTCCTTTTGATGTCCATAACTGTGAATCCAGGGTTGAACACTGACCAGTGTGCTCATTGCATGTGCTCAACCACAGAATGGACAGGACATTCTCATTCTGTGGAAAGTTGCATGGCCCTTTAAAATTCATTAATCCACAATACTGTGTGGACCAGGAATGTGTCATAAAAGGCATTACCACCCACAGTGGAAGGTTCAGTGGTTGCTCATGGGTACTTGGTCATTACCAGCAGCATCTGACTAGAATTTTCAGTGGGAACAGACAAGCAACTATGGCAGAAATCACACCCACACGCATGTCCTAGAAGTTAGTGCATAATTTTTTAGCTTCCATGGGATATGGGGACATTCCCCAAGTGATGAGGTCAGTATCTCTGGGTTTTGTTCTCAAATGAGGAGAAGAGGCATTGTCAGCTGATGATGATGATGATGATGATGATGATGATGATGATGATGATGATGATGATGATGATGATGATGATGATGATCATGATGATAAATGTGTTTTCATCTGTAAAACACAATATAATATCAGAATAAATACAGAAAAATACAGAAAATGCCAACAGAGTGTGACATTTTGTCAGTTTAGAAGAATAGAGTAAGGAAAACTGTTGCAGACTGTGACCTTCAGCTATTCGGGCTTCTTAAAAGACATTTTTGAAGCGACTACCTAGAAAATCATCAAATCACAATATATGTTATATATGTTATTTCCTTGGAACTATAAGGTTCTATCTGACATTTTTATCATAATTGATTATTTACATATTCTATGACATTATGTTTGATGTTTTCAAGCTGTTTGCATTTGAGACTCTTTAACTAGAACATTTTTACAAAACTATAGAACATTATTACAATATCTAGATGATTATTACAATATAGTGGGAAAATCAATTTTCATATTATATTGTTAAATGGTCGTCTTAGTAAAAGTCCACATGGAGGAAAATATGTGAAAATATCTAGAATAAATGAAATGTTTCTGAGTAAAATATTGTTTGCTGTATCTGCGTTTGATAGTTTAATAGCTGCATTACAGCATATCTGGCATATTTGCTGATCTGATTTAAGGCTTTGTTCACAGTGTTTACAATGGAGACATTTGTAATGGTTTCCTGCAAAGCTGCCGGCTGGGAATGGTTCAGGGAGGTGTATGACTGACTGCACAGTGATTGTTTTTTCTTAGGCTGTCAAGAAAGCAAATCAGAGACTCTGCCATGTGCTCAGCATGAGTAGAGGTGTTTAGGTGGTGAATATTTGTCACTATTTGCCTTCAGCAGCTCCCGTGCCCAACCCTGTTGGCATTGCTTGATTGAAGTACGACCCTCGGGGCCTCGGTTTTTCAGCCCGGAACAAAAAGCACAAAAGGACAATCCATTTTGAATGAAGACCCAATCTGTGCTGAAGGTATTTCTTTTGACTTCAATATTGGGATTACTGGCTGAGTCTGACAAAGTGCCACTCAAAGATCTTTATCTACGGCCTGCTGACTCAGGGATTACATTCGGCACTACTGAAGAAGTGCAGGGGACCACCTTAAATTTGAGATTTATTACATAATTACCCTTAATACTTCAGTCCTTCACAGTTTACGATGCAGAAACTAATGTCAACTAGCAGCTGCTACGACAGCAGTATAGAATACATAGAGACCCTCGGGGTTTAATACTTTAATACACAGATCAGTAGATTAAACAGAGGTTCAATCAGATTTTTGGATGAAGATATTCATCTTTTTGCAAAGTGCACAAATCAGGAGGATCGCAAGTCAGGGTTCACACACACACACACACACACACACACACACACACACACACACACACACACACACACACACACACATGTTCTGAATGCTGAGTGTGTGAAACCCTGACACCAGCAGGCTGCCATTCTCCATATGATAGAGAAAACCTACAGCCATGCAGAAAATTGAACTTGTATATGCAGTATGTTGTGTATATGGCATATTTAATAAAATGTACAGAAATATGTTATTGAACACATTCACCCAAATCAGACCAGTATCAAAATAAACTTTATTAATCACAGAGGGAAATGTATGCAAAAGAGTAAACAGAATAAACACTATTTGCATGTTAAAATACGTCTGAAAATGCATGGGCTATGAAAATGAATAAATATGAAACATCCTGTGCAAAGCAGCTCAAAAATATATTACAAAAATATTACAGTAAAACATGAATGAATTCAGTTGCACAGATGAATCATAGTGGTTTGTAGTGGTCACTCATTAAGGGAGTTACAGTGTTTGATGGCCACACAAGTTTGAATGACCTCCTGTGGTGCTCTGTAGTGCATTTTGGTGGGACGAGTCTTGCAATAAAACTGCTCCTGTGTTTCACTGTTTGTTTGTGTGGGTGGGAGTCATTGTCCATAATGGCCAGCAGTTTAGACAGCATTCTCCTCTCTGACAGTGCCATCAGAGAGTCCAGCTCAACTCCCACATCACCACCAGGCTTACGGATCAGTTTTTTGAGTATGTTCGTGTCTACTGCCCTCAGCCTGCTGCCCCAGCATGCAACAGCATTGAGGCTAACACACTCATATATATATATATATATATACTAGTGAATATTGTGAAAAGGTTCATTTTTGAGTCAAGAATTAAAGTTAACTGGTCATTATATTAATTATATTCATTACATATAAAGTGATATATTTAAAGCTTTTTTATTTGGCTTACAGAGTCAGAAAAAAATCCATCCATCCATTCTCTATACCACTTATTCCTGAATAGGAACACGGGGGAGCCGGTGCCCAGCCAGCAACTCAGAGCGCAAGGTTAGGAAACAACCTTAGACAGGGCGCTAGTCCATTGTAGGGCTCACACACACACTAAGGGCCACTTCAGAATGACCAATTCACCTACCATGGATGTCTTTGTGGGGGAAACCAGAGTATCCAGAGAAAACCCACACAAACACGGGGAGAACATGCAAACCAGACAGAGATTTCCCAGGTCGCCCCACCTGGGGATTGAACCCAGGTCCTTCATGCTGTGAGGCAACAGCACTATCCACCACACCACGATAACACTGAGTTGGGAAATCAAAAATCCAAATTATTTTGAGCTAATTTTGAGTATATCACTGTTCAAACTACTGTTCAAACATTACTGTGTGTGGTTCAGCCCATCGCAACCAATCATGGGGAAGAATGATAACCTGACAATCTTCATTGCTGGCTGTTCTCAGAGTGCTGAATCAAGGCATGTTAATGGAAAGTTGACTGGAAGGGGAGAATGTGGTGGGAAAAGGTGCACAAGGAACAGGGACGACCACAGCCTTTGGAGAATTGTCAAAAGTGGGTTTAAAGAATGAAGGAGAGCTTCACATGGAGTGGACTAAGGCTGGAACCAGTGCATCACGTGCCTCTCCACATAGAGACATCTCCAGGGAAGGGGATCCAATTGCAGCATTCCCGATATCATTCCCCTCCTGAAGCAGAGACAGTGTCAGAAGCCTCTTAGTTTAAAGTAAATTCTGACTCCTAGAGTCTCAAGTCAAGCTCCAAGCGTGGAGAGGGGCAGAATCTAAGATGTCCAGTGTGAAGTTTCTGCCATCTGTGATGGGTCACAACTACATTTGAAAAAGACTTGAAATAATTAAATTTATATGCAACTAATAAAATATATATGACAGCTTATCTTTATTCCATTAAAATATAAACACAAACATGCATATAGAGCCACTGTACTTTACACAACCATGCAGTGAAATACACACATACACACTATGGCACAGTAAGCATACATGCCCAGAGAATGGGGCAGCCGTATCCATGGTGCCCAAGGAACAGCTAGGGATTTAAGTGCCTTGCTTGAGGGCCATTCAGCCATGTCCTGCCAGTTCAGGGAATGAAACAAGGCTGTTTCCATAACAACCAGGCCACGGCTGCCCCTAAATTATGAACAAAAATGCTTTCATTAAGTAATGGGTGATATATTGTATATGCATTCTGAATGTTATGCAGTTTTTTTTAAACCTATAGCTATCTTCATCATTCTGGACTCACAGCATCAAACATATTAGTGTTTCTCAATCCTGGTCCTGGAGGCACCCCTGCTCTCACCTTGGTGAATTCACAGCTTTAACAGACCCTACTACAACCCTGAAGGGCTTGTTAATGAGCTGATTAGTTGAATCGGGTGTGGCGGGAGCATGGAAAGATCTAAAATATGCAGGGTAGGGGTGCCTCCAGGACCAGGGTTGAGAAACACTGCTAAATACACGATTGAAATTTGTGTTATGTTTTTGAACCAATTTATGTTTTCAAATGGAACTGTGAAGTAAGAAGCCAAGCAAAACTTGGATGATATGTGAAACAGGCTCTGTTTTTTTCTCCTGGCCAGTCCATAAAAAAAACAACAACAACAACTGACAGGATGTTTTATTGCACAGTGGGTTGTGGATTGGTTGGCACCCCTGATACCCAACCACAGAACAGTGAGATTTTCATAATGTACTGAAGTCAATAAGAAAGAATTGTTTTCTATTGAATTTGATTGAGTACATCTGGCATACGGGGGAAATGGTTGAAATGAGATTTTTGGCAGAAACACCACTTTTTGATTCCACAGTAAACACAACATTCAAAAGAACACAGTGCTGATCTTTGCTTATCTGTGCACGAAGCCTAAGCAGCAAAATCTTCCCAGAGCTTCTAGGCTCTGTGCACATATGGGAAGCTTTTAACTGCTCTGGTACAGCACATGCTGGGCATGTGGTTGACCAGACTGTGAGTACGCCAATTTGTAGTGAGTTTGCTGCTCGTCACTTGCCTATCCCAGTGTAGTGCTTTAGGGCCAGTTTCAGTGCTCATGACCAGCAGGGACTTCTCAGACAGGAGGAAAAATCTGCTGCTGGCCGCTCTCTCTCTCGGGTCAGAACTGCACAAGTCTGTAAGAATACACACACATTTTATAGAGAACAGGGGGTTGGATCCCTGCATGCTGGGTGCCAGCCGGCACAACAGGCACATTTTAAAGGCACATAAACCAACACATCTTCCAGCATCCCACACACCACCTGACACCTGTTAAAGCAACTGGCACATCTGTCAGTATGTCATAAAGCAGCCATCCCACCACCTTGCCTATCATACAGCAGCTGGCACACAACTACACATCCTAAATAGCTGGCATACCAGCTCACACATCTTAAAGCAGCTGGCATGCCAACTGGCAAATCTTCCAGCAGCCAGAACACCAACCAGCACATCTTCCAGCAGCAAGAACACCAACCGGCACATCTTCCAGCAGCCAAAACACCAACCGGCACATCTTCCAGCAGCCAAAACACCAACCGGCAAATCTTCCAGCAGCCAGAACACCAACCGACACATCTTCCAGCATCCCACACAATATGTGGCAAGGTGTGCCAGGTTTAGGTTCAACCCTAAAGTGCGTCGGCTGTATAAGGATGGTCCTTAAGGTTTGTCAGAGCCTGTATGATGCACTGGTTGGTATATCAGTTTCTTTAAGATGTGCCAGGTGATGTGTCTGCTATCTGCTTGGCATGACACTATTGGCATGTGACAGTTGTTGTGCCAGCTTCTGCAAAATGTGTTGATGTAGTGGCAGCTGCTTTAAAATGTGCGAGTTGCTTTAGTATGTGCCAGCTGGTGTGCCGGCTGCTTTAAGATGTCACAGGTGGTGTGTTGGCTGCTTTGAGATGTGCCAGTTGAAGTTGCAGTTGCTTTTGAATGAGTTGGTTGAAGTTCCAGCTGCTTTAGGATATGCTCGGTGGTGTACTAGCTGCTTAGTCGCTAACTAGTCTCTAACTTAGTCTCTAACTCTCCACTAACTTGTGCCAATCGCGCTTATTCTGCTGCCATGTCTGTGTCACAAGTGTGCAAAGAGTGGTCGCCTACCCTCACAATAATTGGTCAGTGTGGGTCTTACTGTAGTCTCTATTTCACTCATCAACAAGGGGGGATCTATTGGAAAAGCAATACAGTGTACGTCTGTAAATACCCCTTAATGTGCCAGTTTGAGGCCCGTAGACATACAGCTGGTTTTCTCTGTAGTTATATTGCACCCTGTATGTCTCCCACATCCAGAATAAGATGGAGACTGGAGAGGATGGAGAGGAACACCAACACCCGGACTTCATCACCTCTAAGGACCTTCTTCAAGCTTTGCTCCTGATGATGGCTTTCTCTCTAGGCTCAGATAAAGCCAATGTGCAGTAGCAGATGATATCGTTCTCCCTGAGGAACAGACCTAAGATGTGGTGACACTGCCCCACCGCAGTCAGCTCCGATCAGTACAGTTCACAACAAATCCAGGACGGTCTGTCGATATTGGGAGAAGTGTGCAAAAGGGAAAAAAAGCTTTATAGCGGATTCTTTAACACTGTGCTTAGCACCTTGTAACTCTAAATTGAAATCTTTAAGACCCTATTGAGTACCTTGACTTTGCTGCAAACCACATTTCCTTGCCAAATACATCACATTAAATTGGATTTAAAAGATCAATTCAGGTATTTTCTCTCGTCTGGTTGACTTGTCTTGCTGAATGATAGATAAAGAGAGTAGGGAGGTTTTACCCGGTGGTAGAAAAACATGGTCAGCTTGGTTCCATTGAATTCTGATCTATAACAATGAAGCTGAACTTGTCCAACATGTTATCAAATTTTCACTGCATTACTCCTTGGTTACACTGAACGACTTTAAAAGGTGTGGGTTTCTCACACTTCCCATTTGAGTTTTGCTGATTTCCATGGCTTTCTATGGATCACACACTACACAACTTCAGCGTCCTGCAGAACCAAACCGAGGACACCATAAAAAGGGTCAGTCAGTCTTACCCGTTTGCTCCTGAATAGGGTCATAGTGAATTTCAGAGCCCGGACTGCACCCCTGGACAGGGTGCCAGTCTGTTACTGGGTACCACACAAACACACTCACACCCAGGGGCAAAGTAGCATGGCCAATTAACTACCATGTGCATTTTTGGGACGTGGGCCACAGGGAGAACACACAAAAACCATGTGACACACTCACTACCAAACCTTTTATGTAAATTTGCTTTTTCAGTCTCAAGCACTGATAATTTTATAGACAGTATGTTGATAAACACAGGCGCAGTCAGGCAGTACCAGTAACAATAGCAAAAACTATGAATCAGATGTTTCTTTAATGTGTAAAAATTCACATAAAATTGCTATTAAACATGTTATTGTTTCAGGTTAAAACATCACGGTAAGAATGCAAATGTTTGGCAAGTGTGAAGTACATTGGCACTGAATTTGTGTGACAAAAAAAAACATTTACATAGTGTGAAATTACACAGACCACTGAATATAAAAGCGTAACACAGTCCACATAAACAGTATTCATTCACATTAACATGTTTTACCCATCTCAAAGTATGGAACATATATCTGGAATTAACCCATAAATACAGATCATTTAAATGTGTTATGTACAGTATCACTGAATATCACATTGAGATTTTATGAAGCACTTCCCGGCGTAGCTCTGGTTCAGAAGAATTTAAACGGCATTAAGAGTGTAGAGAGGTCAATTGTTAATTAGTTGCTTGCCTTAATGTTTATGGATTTTCATCTTGTAAAGAGCACATTTGCAAAATATTTCTATTCCATTCATGTTTCAGCATGACATGACATTTTGTAGAATTGATCCATGACGTGACATGTTGTCTCAGTGAAGATGATTAATAATAAATGACCAAGGTTAATGCCTGGAAAAAGACCCTGCTTATCATGCAGTCCTATGATTTATTAATAGATGGAAAAGACAGTCAGACTTATTTTTTTTATTCCATGCCTGAGGGGTCCAGAGAGCAGTATATTGAGATGACTGCTTTCACCGAAGATTCTGGGTTTGTTCTTTCAGGCGCCAGGCAGCATCCATGTATTTGGTGATTTCTGAATTCTGTCGTGGAAAGTTCAGTCTCCTGTCTGTGCGATCTGAAGCAATCTGGAATGTAAGACAACGTTCTGGCTCAGTATCATGACCAAAGGGGTTTTAACACTAGATAAGATTACTGTTATTATCAACATTAATAAAGTAAAAACATGGGATCTATTTTACTTGAGTAGAGCTGTTGAGCATTTATTAGATTTTTAAAAATACTTAAAGATCATTGTTCCATCTACAGGAATAGCAAACTCGTTTCAGTTCTATCTACAGAAGTCAAAACCTAAAATACTCAAATACCCACCAGAGGACTGGATATCCATCCAATTTCATGAGACTCTGTCATGGGATGGGTGTACTTCTTTGTCGGTTCTAAACGTGCTCCATGGATGATCTTTAGAAAGGCAGCTAATGGGAAACAATATTACTTAAAAGATGCTGTACAAAATAAACAGTGATATTTAATTTCCAATATTATAAACAATCAATATTTTAATAAACTAACAATCTAACCATGTTTTGATTACAAATATACTTGCACCTACAATTTGTTTTGCTTATAAGAATTAAAAGCCCTTTACATCTCAGAAATGTGATCATCCACCATGTTTAAGATCTAAAAATGCAAGTATATTGATGAGTTATTAAATTTACTGTTAAATTTAATTTTCAGAATACTTGACAGTGGTCCAAATAAAATAAAACCAACCTGAATGTCCTTAATTATCTTTGTTATTTATGTATGTATCAGTATTGTCCCTCTCAGGACTTTTATTCTCAAATATGAACATAGCCCCTCCCTCATTTTCCTCTATAACCTAAAAAGTGACATCATCAGTCCCACCCCTCTCGCTGATCAGTCAGAGTCTATATGCTGGTTGAATATGTACATATGGACAGAGCAGTAAACATGCACTGGAAACTGTAATCTGGTTCTAAGACTCTAAAGCCAGGATTTTGTGGCTCCTGGGAATATTGTCCAAGGTGGTGGGTCACTCTGTGGTAGATTAATGGTAGCTACCAACACATTCATAGCTTTATGAACTTCAGCCTAATCACATAGCTTAGAACATCAGTCTGGTATAGTTTTACATTACATGGAAAAAGTATTGGGACACCTGCTCTTTCATTGTTTCTTCTGAAATTGAGGGTATCATAGAGTTGACCTGTCTCTTCTATACAGGGAAGACTTTCTAATAGAGTTTGGAGGTCAGGACCACGTCCAACACCCCACCTCAATCTCAACTCCCCAAACCTGACATTAGGCTTAGATCCAATAGGTTCATTTTAATCTGCTCCAGAGAGTCATAGTCTATTGGTTATACAGCCAGACAAACTGTATGGTGCATTTTCACATTGTGTCAGCAATGGATGCAACTTAAATTAGCTGAAAGCATTCATTAAAAGGGGTGTCTGCAAACATTTGGACATATAGGATAGATAGGTTGTACAGTTATTGATTAAAATAAATCACATTTCTAAGGATGGAAAACACAGATCAATTTCAGTTTTAAATTTAAAAGCATCGTCCACTGATTTGTGTACCTTCATTGTGATCCCTAAATCCTGAATCCCAAATCCCAGAACTCAGGATTCAGTGTTATCCATATTTGAACAAGCTTCTCACGTGCTGATACGTATTAGAGCAGGGAAAACACTGAAATGTGCAGAGCAGGTCTGGGAACTGTTCTAAATAAAGCGTATAGAGTGTAATTTTTTGTAAATAAGTACTTACGGTCTTCTTCTGCCTGTTCATGTGTAGACCTTGCCATGGGCTTATCTGTCAAAACATGCACTAAAAGAAATGTACAATGTTAGAACGTGTGTTACTAATCGGTTACAAGACGATGTGTGAACACACAAGAATCTTCTCCATTTTTAAAATAAATTAGAGTCCTCCCTTCTTCTTATCGAGTTGCTTATAATTCAGTCGACGTTGGATTGTTAGTAAAGTGTCAGACTCAGAATGACGAGGCCATGTTTACCTTTAATATCGGCTGTGGCTGAAATGGATCCCTGTTCCCGGATTAGTATTGGGCTATATAGGAATAGACTATTTAGCTCACTTAGTGTAGAAACACAGATGAATTCGAACACTTCCTCATCAGTAACGTGGGTCAAGTAAACAAGTTCAAACTCTGCCCACACACAAACTGAATTCTGAATTAGAGTTAGTGACGTTCTGTGCTGTTCATGGGATAATCCTTGATTATGTTGCTTGCAAACACAAGCCTCCCATTAATGAACTAAAATTACGGAAAAACCACTGACCTCTGTGTCACATTCCACTAGATTGCTTAGTAACGAGATGGACATTCTGGTCCATATTCAGATTATGTAGTGAGCTACGAGGTTTAACTGCGTAATTTCTCGTAGAATTCGATGACCACAACCTCCCCCAGCCGGCATTTCACTGTTTCAACGTTGAAGTTCAAACCTTCAAGTTTTGATTTTGAAAAGTGATTCAAAGCTGACATCACAAACTTGTTTCAATGTTGTTTCAACATCATTTCAATGTCATTTTAACGTTATTGGTTTTGTAACTCAGTTTTTAAGTTTTTTTGTTGAGTTTCTCGCAACAATTTAACACGAAACATTATTTCAAAGTTGAAGCAACTAACATTTTTCTAACCAGGTTTAGATGTTGAAGGCCAGTCATGGTCCAGCTGGATAAATTCAGAATTAGACCAGCTCTACGGGACCATAGAGTGGTCCTGCTGAATGGTTATTGGCTGATCAAGAATTTCTATTCAAATTTTATACTCACACTTTTTGAAAGGATTGATGCTGAAATTGGTGTAAAGCTTCTGACTCCTCTGTTCTTTCAGTATGGTCTCCACATGAATTGCATTCTGGTGAACTATGTCCACGGGTTCTTTCTCCTGGCTTTTGCCGGACCCTGACATGGTCTCTGATAATGTGTGATATGTTGGTAAAATCAGTCTGTATGACCGGTAGGTTAGACGCTCTATGAAAAGTAAGGAGGTGAAACTGTTGTTTGTTTCTTGTCGCTTGGCAACCTGAAACCAGTGGCATTTTTTCCAGTAGAGGGCACACAAGCCTAAGAATTTGAAGTGCTCAAAGGCAACCATGATCCTGGAGAACTTTTTGCATCGTCATGCATGTTTCCGCTCCAACCCAAACCTAACACGCCCCATTGGGCTGTAATTAGGTGCATCAACTGGACAGGGTTCGGGTTGCATCGAAGGGTAGAAGAGGTCTACAGGAGCAGGGTTGGTGACCCCTGCCATAGACCGTGGCTTCTCAACCTTTTCCACCTCATGGCCCACCTCTTTATCACCAGAAAGCTGGCCCACAAGACTAGGTTGTGCATTTCTATTAATGATTGAATATAATTGGAACATGATTGATCTCTTGATTTTTACTTATGCTTATTTTTTTGCATGTAGAGTTTTATGAGTTAAAGTTAAAGTAAATTACGGGCCCACTATGGACTACTGCCTCCCCCTGCAGATGGGCATGAGGACCACAAGAGAGTACTTCATGGCCCACTGGTGGTTCCTGGCCCACAGGCTGGGAAACCCTGCAATAGACTGTCACAGGAGATTGTGTGAAATTAATGAATGAAATTCTATGTTGTTGTTTTTTCACACACACACACACACACACACACACACACACACACACACACACACACACACACACACACACACACACACACAAACACATACACATACACACACACACACACCACTTAATTTGCACATTAAACCTTCATTGCATGCATGCATTAGAACGATTAGTATGTATGAAATCGATGTTATACTTTTCCCTACTGAAATGTCCGTATTGAATAGATTTATAAAGGGATTTGGATGTGATTATTTCAACTGTATGGCAACAGCATGTCATAATAGAACAGCAAGTTAAAATGCACACTCTGCCATACCACGTACAGACATTTATTCAGGCATAAAATCATATGCATAACCATAAAACAACATATAGGAAGATTTTTTTAAAATAATGAATGTTTGAAATGAATGCTGCACAGGGGGGCGGGTCAAAGAAGCATGGTGGTGGTGTGTTAGTGCGTCGCACTGGTACAAGTGGCTCAGATGCATCAGTGCTGCTGGAGTGTTTAAACACATATCCATTCACTGTCAGCTCTATTAGACCCTCCTACCGAGTGTCTCCGCCTTGTAGATGTAAAGTCAGAGACAGAAGTTAATCTGTTGCTAAACAGTTTGTGTTGGTCGTCCTCTAGTCCTTCATCAGTGCTCACAGGATGCTGTCGGCTGGACATTTCTGGTTGGTGGACACTGGACACAGTGACACTGAGTTGTTTAAGCACTGCTGTGTCTCATCCACTCATACATGCTCAACACACACTGATACACCACCACCACATCAGTGTCACTCGGGTGCAGAGAATGGTCCATGACCCAAATGAAACCTACTCTCTGGTGGTCCTGTGGGGTCCTGACCATTGAAGAATACGGTGAATGGAGGATAACAAAGTGTCTAGATAAACATGGGGGTTACAATCTAATTAAAGTGCTGCAAAGTGATGATGATGATCTGAATGAATATAATTTTTGTAAGAGATGTTTTGTTCTGCAGTTAAAAAAATACTTTTGCTACTGAGCAAAGCCTTTCAGTTTACAATTTACTCTAAATTCCTAAAGATGGCAGCCTTCACCAAAAGAATAAGCAACAAAGCAATGATCTGCTACTGTGAACATACACATTTATTTTTTTCCAACATAATGTTCTGCTGAAAAAGCTCATGTTGGCCAGGCTGGGTAAACTGGTTGACCAGTTCAGCTCAGACCAGCATAGAGTACATATTTTCACATATTTTCATATTTATCTACCAAAATGACCAATCTGATCGTCAACCAATATGGCCAAACTTTGACCAGTGTGACCAAAGTGGCTTACGAGTATGAGTCGATGAGGAAAAACCCTGTTTTTGCTCATGCCAACACTGGTCAGCCAACATGACCAGAAAATCCACACTGGTGGTCCAGTTGTTAAACAACTTGGTCAATTTATTCATGTTCAATAGACCAGTTGGTCCATCCAAGTCAAATGAAAACAGATGCTGTGCTGGTCAAGAGATAAGCTGATAAACCAGTTGACCTACCAGCCAAGGGTATGTTGTGGCCGGCCAGGTTTTAAGCATCTTGTCTATCACAGACCCTATGGTGCCTGAGAAGGGCACAAAAATACAAAAAGAAAAGCTGCGAAACACTTTTACCAGCCTAAAACAGCCAAACGACCATTTGCAAAAGTGTTTTGTTCATTTATAAAAGTGTTTCACAGCCTGTAAATGTGTTTTGATTTTTGTAAATTGGTTTTGCACATCCCAGCCATCATACAGAGCAGCTAAGACCATGTCAAACCAGTTACCAGCAACAGCTATTTTTGAGCTGGATTTATCAGATGGGTTTACTCACAGAGAAAATCTCTAACTGCCTCTGGTCGACTTGCCCATGAGGTGCAGTCTTCTTAAAATGCACTTTTACTCAGTGGGAAGGAATGAGCATGAATCTCATTGGTCCCAGAGGAGTACAAATTGGTGCAGCCAAGGGCAGCACATAATTCACAGAAAACCAAGCTGTCAACTAATTCAGCTCACATTAACATATTGAGGAGCTTCTGAGCTGACTGTCAAAATTCAACACAAAATCTATGTGCACAAATATATTAAAGCCTGTTACTCTTGAGAGCTCCACTGGGGGGTTTTCTCAATTGTATTTTAGAGCAAAGCAGGTTTCTCCAAAGGGTTTTCTACATACATCCCATTTTATTTACCCAGTTTTCATTCAGTTCCCATGTCTGGCTTAATTTGTTTCTTAATTTTTGCATGTCTGAAACAATTCCCTTTCCTGTAGACTGAATCCTGCATTATCCATTAAGAAATACATCTTAAGCCTTTATATTATATTAAAGAATATTGGAATATGATTCTACAGAATAAGTTCATGTCCCAAACAGATACACTCAGACAGCCCTTGACAGGCAGGTCTTTGTGAAGTTAATAAGAGTGGAGGCTTGTCTTCTGCTGGTGCTGAGGCTGTGGCCGTTCAGAAGCCTTCAGGCAGTTTATGTGTGGGTGCTTCAAGATGTCATGTCAGATCACTCAGCAAAGGCTCGACCACAATGTCCAGCCATGTTACATTCACAGCAGGTTTCTAAACTATGTCTCTATTGTGTCTTCGCTGACTTTAGACGTGTCACCAAAGTTCTACAGCTTGTCAGCAGCACTCGGCTGGTAGATTTCAAGCAAGAAGAAGTCAATCTGACATTACATGTGACTTTCATATAAGTTTGGTTTATGTAGCTAGTCACGGTATCACAATTCAGCTTTAGAACTCTAGGCCAATTTTGTGGGGTGGGTTTGTAGTTTGATCTACTTTTATTATAGGAGACAGATCACACATATCAGGTATTGATCCTAGGCTACTGAAATTCGTCTCATCAGGACTTCCATTCTGAAAAAGAGAACAAACAGCTGCTTCCTTCTCATTTTCGTTTTTTTTTTAATGAAAAAGGTCCAGTTTAGTTTGGATGTGTGTTACATTAGTGTAGTCCTGTGTTTATAGCCTAGTCTCACCTTTTTCCCATTTCCCCACTGGTGCATTTTTTTTCAATGCTTTGCCTTCTGTGTCATAAAAATGATGTATAGAAATGAATGGCTAGGACTAATTGGACGAAGCACTATAACTTTAATTAACCCATAAGAACCCAGAGCTCAGAGTCTTGAATTCTGAGCAAAATTACTGATTATCTTAACTGAGCAGCTCATCTGTGTTTTATCTTATTGTGATAAAGAAGTCACAAAAAATTAAATCCCTATGTATCATATGCATCACAATGATATTTTATAACCTGGGTTTCATTATGTAGGTCTAGAAATGGGGTCTTAGGTGGTTAAATGTAATACATGTTCTTTTATTAAAGCGTTTGAATTGATAAATGTGTTGAAACAGACCTTTAGAATAAAAAAATGCACTATTAAAATGAGCTGGACTGACCAATTACAGTGAATCTGCACTTTGTGAATAAGGTCACATGTTCACACATTCACACACTGTCATGTACCAAATACAGGATGTTCAGTATAGGTCACTTTGGGACTTTATGAATTGAAATGAAGGACAAAGCACTGTAAAGAACTTTACACATCTTTTAAAGGGTCTGTGAAATGTCACAGTGGGTTCATAGCGCCATTTAGGGGGGCTCTCAAAGATGTCACAGCCATTCACGGCTGGGAGTCACAGAGAACCTCGCTTCATCTAGGTGTATAGGATGACCTTCCTGCTCCTCCCATCAAGCTTTCACTCTCCTAACACTGGGAGCACACAGAGAACAATAAAATGCTTTGTTTTGGTTTGGGAACAAGACCTTGTCCAAATCCCCTACTGATATATTTGCACCCAGATTAAAAAATTTGATTGGCACGGTCGATATTTATTGATCTACACATCCAGAAGTGGTGTCTGTCAGTAAGGCATCGGGTTTAAGGTAACATGCCAGGGGACGGATGTGAGGAAAGGTCTGGCGAAGCAGCTGTTTGAATATCACATACACTGATTCATTGGTCAAAAGCTGCCATTCCAAGTGACTCCATGACAGTCTGGCATGACACCATTGCCGTTTTTGCCAATGTTCACATGGTGTTAAAGGCAGTCATCGTAACATTCTCTGTGCCCAGTGTCCTGCAGCCATCTGCCAATGCAGCTGGCTCTAACAGGATGACTCATGGAGGACATCACTGCTCGCTGAATGTCCATAGTCATGGCTGTTGGGTCTCTTCATGTGTGTTGGTTCTCTCTCTGTGGTTCAAGTAGGTCTCCCAGATCCTTCAGGTTGCTGGTGGATGCCTGCTTCTATCCATCGCCTCCAAGAGCATGCTATGGTATAATCTGCATCACCGGTACGGCATGCAACTCCTCTCAAAGTCCTACAACGAGACTCTTGACCTCAAATTATTCTCTGAGACATCAGAGACAATCAACACAACATGAGTCAAAATGGAAACCATTATATAATATAATGCTTTATAATGGAAATCTTAAGTAGAAAGGTTTTTCCTTGAATTATACTGTCAACAATATGAATATGTAATATTTGAGATCAGCCTACCAGTACTGCGACTGTGAAACAGTGTTTAGCAGGATAGATTTGGAACCCCCAGTGTGCCTGTGACAAGCACTCATCCATAACCACAATCTGAGCTCAAACACAAACACACATTGACCTATTGTCTCTGCAAACACCATGATGATTCACAATCTCAAACACAAGACTTCTGTGCGTCTAGCATGTACACAGTGTGTGTGTGTGTGTGTGTGTGTGTGTGTGTGCATGACTCTGTGTGCATATGCATTCAGATAAATCCCCCTGCTATCAAGTTTACAGGGTTTGTCCACTTTGGGGGCAGTTCTACCACTGAGCTGTTCCCCCAAACACAGCTGTTGACGGGCGACTGAAAAATCTCTATCTAGTAGATAAACCTCAGTCACACACTGATGGCTCTGATAAATGTGAATACACTCACTAGCACTGAGGCCCAGTGCAGACGCCACCTTGTCATGGGAAACTATTCCTCGACATCAGCCTCTTCTCCACTCCTACAGCCGAGTCTACGAGCAGCACTATCAGCACAGTCTATGTCTTATCCATAATGAGTAAGGCACAGTTACTATAGCATAACGAAGAGGGCAGCGTGTATTCTGTGCTCCATCACGCTTAGTCTGGTGTAAATCTCTGTGTTTTGTCTTTGGGCTGAAGCTGGCCTCTGAGATTAGAATGCAGAAGTCAAGCTTTGGCAGCATGTCTCCAATTTGCCTAGGTTCCCGGATGGCCAATCATCTGTTCTGAGCAACATGTGGTCTAATCAGTGGTATTTTATAGATTTACCCCATGATAGTTTCTCCAGCTCTTAAAATAAAGGTGCCAAAACACATTTAGGGCAAAACCATGTTTGGTTCCTTGAAAAAAAAAAAAATCATGTGTGTGGTTTCAATTGAGTGAAGAAACCTAACACTGACAAGTTCTGTGAGAAACAAAAAGTGGGATCAATCTACTGACCTGCTATTGGGACCTGTATTTCGATTTAGAAATTAAATTGATTCCTGAAAGTGTGAGAACCTTTAGGATTAGCAGATCATTTGAAGGTGAAATTAGAGCCTGGTGTTTACAATCAATGGGAGACAATCAGTTGTGAGTGGACACCCTGTTTTTTTGAAAGAACATGGATCTTTCAAAGTCTGAGGAGGAACTGGGGAGATTTGTTGATGCTCATCAGGCCAGAAAAAGGTACAAAACATATATCAAGAGTTTGGACTCTTTGGACAAATGGAGGGGATTCAAGATCATTATCCTCCTCCCCAGGAGTGCTGCACCAACAAAGATCAAGGCCTAAAGGTTGCAAGGAGAAAGCTGCTGCTTCTCTCCGAAAAGAACATTGCTTCTTTGTTTTGAAAGGTCGACTGGAACAATGTTTTGTGGGTGAGACCAACATACACATTGGTTTCACATTGGAAGACACTACATTCCAGCATAAAACGTATTTGTGAAACATGGTGGTGGTAGTATCATGGTTTGGGACTATTTTGCTGCATCTGTGCCAGGATGGCTTGCCATTGTTGATGGAACAATGAATTCTGAATTATACCAGTAAATTCTAAAGAAAGAGGTCAGGACATCTGTGGGTGAGCTGAATCTTAAGAGAATGTGGGTCATGCAACAAGACAATAACCAAGCACATGAGTCACTCTACTAATGAATGGTTAAGGAAGAATAAAGTTAATGTTTTGGAATGGTCCGAGTCAAAGTCCTGACCTTAATCCAACAGACATTTCATGCCAGATACTGATGTACTGAATATTGCATCATATTCCTCAATTTAAAAAAAAATTGTCTTTTGTTTGCATGAAAAATTCAAACTTACACTTAAGTAGAAAATTCTAAAGGGTTCACAAACTTTCAAACACCACTTCATACTTCCTAGAGTCCCCTGAATTCTACAATTCCTCCTTATGTGATTTGGTCCACTAGAGGACAGTATCCAGCAAAGATCAGCTCTGCAGAACCCACGTCTTTCAAATCACCAGCCCATGTAGGTCTAATTTATCCTGATATAAATGTCGTAGACTCATCATTATGTATCTGCTCCCAGTGAACGAGGCGATGATGATCTTGCTGGCACATTACAGAGAATAATTAGCGAAATCTCTGTGTGGGCAATGAAACGAGATGGCCTTTTGGCCCAGGTGATCCAACCAAACACCCTTTCCATTAGTGTAGTACTGGTGAGACTGAAAGATAGAAAGCTGAGCTGACTTCTCTCAGAATCAATCATCATTCTCTCTGACAGCGAGACAGTGTGGGAACGATGGAAACACTTGGTCTCGCTTTTTGCCAGCTTTCCGCGTCTTTCCTGCTTCCCTGTGGATATGATGTGACTTATTTATTGCAGCGTGAAATGTTAGAAAGAACCGATGTTCTTTCTCTCGAGCTCTTGCTGCCATCCATTGTTCATTAAGCCCGTGGCACTGTTCTTTATCCTTCTCTTAATTGTGTTCATGGCCTTGAAGGTATACGCTAAAAATAGGGTCACTGGGATTGTGATTACTGTCCTATAAAAGGTGTCATTTTCAATAATGCTGGGTTTTGTGGCATGACGACCCCTCCGTTTGTTTCCAGCAGCATTAGCCAAATGAATTGGCATTCAATGCAGAGGGCCTCAGGCGCGACAAAAAGGAGGCGGTTTATACACTCCACCAACAAAGCTGTTAACCTGAGAACTATATGATGTGGGATTGATGCAACAAGAGGCAATCTCTTTTTAACTCTTTCACGTCATTTTTTTTTTACGCGCACATCTCCATCAGGCTGTTATCTCTTTGAGTTGCTAAGAGAAAGTGCATTGTGATGATATCAAAAGCTCCTTTTTGGGATTCTCTTTCATTTCTTTACGTTCATATGAAATGTGAAGTGTTCTCTGTAACTGAGAGATAAACTCACATTAAACAAGTACAAGTGGCCATTTATTCGACTAAGATAATATTCCATGGGAAGAAGCGGTAGTGATAAACGGACGAATGGAGGAATGAAACTAGAAGTTCATAATTTCTTATGTCTTGTGTATCGTAGAAGGTCTTCACGTTGAACATTTCATCTAAAGTAGATGAAAGCCATCATCCGTCACTCGTATCAAAGAGTTTACACCAAAAATGAATGAACCTGACATCCGGAATTCTGGAATACCTTTGGCAAAAGCATCCCTTTCCGTTATTAGTCTGACATTTGTGAAAGTACGCTTGTATCCTTGCATTGCCTTACTTTACTTTGGCATTATTCTTTATGAAAGGACGTTTATCTGATCGGCTTCAAACCCCGTCTAGGCCTGACAAACTTATCAAATGTCGACTCTGATTCTAACTTTGTCCTCTAAACATAGAAATACTGCCAGAGTTTTCATACAACTTTGAAAACCACAACAGAAGTGATGGAAGCTTATTAATCATTTTGCTTTTCCCATTTGGCCCCGAACTGAACAAGTGTCACTAGAGTAATTGTCGCTGGCCTGCCAGGTGAAGTGGAGTCTGTAATGGGAGAGAATGGGTTCACTGCTCGTGTCAAATTCCTTTGTAAAGTGGCTGTTGTTTGGAGGAAGAATCTACCGCTGGAATGCAGTGTGTGTGTGAGATGCTTCTTTGACAGGTGAGAAAAGATATGAGGATGAGCGTCACTGAAAGTGAAAAGGCCACTTAATCTGCGAGTGAGCTCCCTGTACACCCTCGTCCCGGTCCTCTGCGTGGCAGACTTTTCCAGAGTTTGTTCATTAAGACTGCTTATCAGATAGCTCTGCCTTACTGAGCTTTTTATATAGTGGTAAATGTCAATGGACACAATAAAGAGGCATGCTTAACACACTTCTACCTTAATACCCTGTTCAGGTCTTTTGAGCCAACAGATATGATTGTCTGTGCATTCCGTTGCTCTTTGAATATTGCACCTTAAATGCTGTGTATTATTGATTTGATGTAACAAAATCCCTTTCAAATGTTCCAGCTTATATGCCACTGTATGAGATATTAACTATTCTTATGAAATATTGATGATTTGCTGAGACACACACACACACAGAGTTCTTCATGCATAAGTGAGATGAAAACAGCCATTTGGCATTTCTGACAACATTTGGACTGAGACAGCCGTGAATTTTAATCTTTTAAAAGCTCGTTCCCCCATGATTAAAAGTTGGCCATATTAAGTAAACAGCCTCGTTTCTTTCAGAATGTGGATGAAAACAGAGAAGCCCGCCTCTCCCTTACAAGTTGATGAGCCAGCTAAATGTCACATCTGTCCTCAACTACCACTTATGCTCAGCGACAAAAGAGGGATTGAGTTCCTTCAGAGAAGACCAGCAATGTTTGCAGAGTATCATTTGGGACTTGGGCCTGCTTGGGCCTTGTTCCAGGAGCTGGGCTTGGAGGGAGCTATGTTTGGGTGTGTTAAGGGCATGATAGAAAATGAAGAAGAGGACCTGATTAGCCAGGAACCATTCAAAGAAACAAGAACAGGATTGTCATCAGTTTATTTTGTTGGGGAGAGAGGCGTAGGTGCAGCCATTTTTTTCTTTATATATATATATATATATATATATATATATATATATATATATATATATATATATATATATATATATATATATATTTTAATTATTCAAGGCTCAGATGTATATATGTGTGTGTGTGTGTGTGTGTGTGTGTGTGCATATATATATATATATATATATATATAATAATCTGAGCCTTAATAATTAAAAAAAAAATCTGTGCCTAACAATGTTGCAAGCCGTTGTTGCATCAACATTGATAAAATGTTGAAATAATATTTTATGTTAAATGATTGGGAAAATATTAACTTACACTTACAACACTTGCAATTACAACATAATTTCACTTTGCAAAACAAATGTCATTTATAAAATTGACAATGTGAAATGATGTTGAGACAACGTTTAAATAACACTGAAATAACATTGTGATAACATTGATTTACTTTTTTTTTTCTAAAATCAAAACTTCATTCAACATTGATTCAACATTGATCATAAATAACTGGTGAAATGCCAGCTGGGCTGTAATACTGCAATGCATTTTATTTATTTAATAGCTTTAATACGTTTTGATGAATTTTTGGATGAAAACCAGACAATTGTTTTCTGTGGGATGTGGAATTGCCTCATTGTTTCTCTAAAATCTACAACTACAGCCTCTAAACCGACTAAAATGTACGTAGACTACACTGTTCTCTATGTCGTAGCCCAGGGTTTCCAAACATTTGCATCTCACGGCCACCTGCTTATAAAAAAAACATAACAGACCACAAGAAAACCAACTGTTTTATGTGTAGAAGCCTGCGGCTGCATTGTCTCAAACTTATACTGTATCATTTGTCTTGCCACACTTCTGTGATATTATTTGTGCATTTCTATTATTGTTTATATAACATTTATAGTCTGAATACATCTGACCTCTCGATTTTCACCAAATCATTTTTTCATGCAGTCTTTTAGTTTTTTAAATGCTGTCTGATTGCTGTCTCCCCTGAGGATGGGTTAGGGGTTAGGATATGCATAGGGCTGCCCACTGCTCCGGGCATTTGTGCTCACTGTCCTAGTGTGTAAGTTCACCAATGTGTCTGTGCGGGTTAAATGCGGAGGACAAACTCCCCTGTGTGCAGTGGGTCCGTGTTAATATTTACGATTTTTTAAACACAGCACCATAGAAACCCCATCGCCAGACTAGTGTTTTGGTGGTGTAACTGCAGAGTACACAAATCAGACTATGCCATAGACACTGACTTGGTGCAGAAGCATAAATCAACCTTAAAGGTGCTCCATACTAGAGAAAGCAAGGATGTGTAAGCATTTCAAAGCTTGTGTGAAGGTATGTACTGTAGGTATGTATGACTCCCTCCAATGACAGGGCTGAGCCCTGTGTCAGGCACCCCAACGCCCCTGGTAGGCACCCTAACCCTGCAGTGTGGAGGCTGTACTTTATTTATTTGTTACTATGGTAATATTACAGCTGCCAAGTGGAAGTTTAAAGAGCGGCACCAGTGGCCTTTTCGCAGGGCCTCATTTCCCTGTGTTCTTCAGGGTAGTGGAGGAGTGGCTGCTGGACATTATGACATTGTCACAAGTGGGTCAACATAACATTATGTTACTAGCAAAGTCATTGATCATGGTGCACAGTTAAAACATTGCTAGCATGGCATTAGTGCACTGTCTATGGCTGACACCCGTAATCATTGGCACAACTCTGCCATGCTGGCTACTGGCCTTGTTAGTACTGTTTGTAAACCATGCCCACTGTCCCAGATGGCGTCACATCTCATGAATTAAACCTAATGCCGTCCTGAGACTTTTTTCTGAGATTCTCTGGCCTTTAGTACCATTTGCCTCATTTATCAGTCCTTTCACTGGTTTTGCACTTTAAAATAAAGTAAGAGTGAACGATGTGATTAAAAACACTAGCTGATGATGAGTGACAAATTGCTTTAGAGTACAACAACAACAGCCTATTTATAGTAAATCTCTCCAAATATGCTTAAAAAATCCCATATGACGTGTCTACTGGAATAGGACCAAAAGCATGTTGATCCTTGACCTGTTTAACAACATAAATCATCTACAGGCACATTTTCCCTTCGCTACAGACAAGGGTTTCATTCACTAGTGTTCCTCCAAAATCTAGACATTAATAATTGGACCGTAATTTGTTTTGTAATTTGTCTTTCTGACTTTACCCAACTTGGATAGTTTCCTATATACTGAACATTGCACACCAAGCCCCTCTAAGCCTTGTGAGCAGAGAAACTGTCCTTACTTGACTGTCATTATTTACCACACAAGTGAAAAGACTAATAGCATACGAGGAGCAGAGCCAGCACAGTTGTAGTGAAATTGCTGCCATGGGATCATCAGATTGAGACTGATGGGCCCATTAAGTTCAAAGAGACTCAAAGATGGCCCATTAAACCTTTACTATGAGCCGTTCACCTCATAGTCCAAATGTGGTGCGGCTAACCACGGCCTGCCTATCAAAACCCTTTAAATAAATCATTTACCCGTTCTCTCTTTATCATGGGCTCTGGTCCAAACGGAGAGGAGCTTGCTTTCTGCTTGTCATGCATTTCAGTTTGTTTAACAGAGTCTATCATTCACCTTTCGGAGTGAAGAGCATTTGACGGACAGGACTGAAAACTAGGTCGCTCCATCCACCCTTTGCTGTCACTTCTATCTGCCCCTGTGAGTTTTATAGGCAAATCCCACGACGGTCCAAAGCTTTGTACTTACTTTTGTACTTGTGATGTCAAAGCCACTAAGCACTGACAAACACACTTCTCCACCCAAGCTAAATCAAACCTTCTAGAGGGGATCTCTCCGGGGTAATTTTGTTGATGTCGGAAACAAAGTGGTTGAATAATGTATAGCTCATCTGTGAAGCTGGAACTCAAAATGACAGGGATAGTGCCATACAACCAGTCCTGTTCAAGCAACGAGCAGTCGCTGACAAGCATTCTCCAGTGGGCCAAAGAAAGCACAGTCGGATGCGCTGAGAGCGTGTCTACTCATAGCCCTGATCGTCAGCCAGTGTAAGTGGTTGTGCCAGCATCGTATCATCACACACCTGGCACTGCGATCCATGGTGTATTGTCCTTTCAGTTCCTGCAGCGAATTTGTTGATGCGGAGCAAATTGGGTACTTGTGCTCTGTGATGTCCCATGATCCATCCTCCAAACTTTGACCTTTTTCATGATGACTGATGAAGAAAGCAGGTCTATGGAATTAACAAATGGAAGAAAGTATTGGGACGCCTGCTCATTCGTTGTTTCTTCTGAAATCAAGGGTATTTATCCTGCTTTGGTTGGAGTCCCTGCTGTCCTGGGAAGGGATTCCATTAGATTTTGGAGCACTGCTGTGAGGATTGATTAGAGGATTGATTCGATTTAACGACAAGACCAGCCATGGGGTTGGAATTATCCTCATCTCACTTCCTCCCAAAAACTCTTCCCTGGCATTAGGACCAGTATGTTCATGTTAATCTGCTCCAAAGAGTCCTATTCAATTGGCAGCGACCTCTCACGTTAACTGATTAAAAGAAAGCACCTACTCTAGCTATAAATGGAATACAGGGACGTGTCTTCTTCCGTGCTTTGTGTCAAGGGCAAATGGTTTAAGTGCTCTCAGCATTACAATGATGGTGTACTCTGCAGTTCTATGGTAACAGATGACAGCAATTTTAGATTAAAAATCTTGTGATTTGATGATTTTTATCATGAGTGATTTTCCCATACTAGGACGCTCCTACTGTACGTGTCCAAGCATGAGCAAGACGGTGTACGTGTTCGGTAATGTTTGGGTGGTGTTCAGTGTTATTGTTATAGTGCTCAGAGGGAGGTGAAAGAGAGACAAGAAGACAGATCCTAAACAGAGCTGGCGACTCCACGTCCATGCAGATAAGAACACAAAGGCTCCTCTCCTCTTCCTTATCCAGCGCTGCGGCAGCAGTGTCTGTGTTGGGGAGATGATGCCAATCACTGGTTTGTCACTCAGGTAGAGCTCAAACCGTGATCAGGTTACGCTGACTGGGGGGCCCCATCTTACTGAAACACTTAGCTCAAGAGTCTCTCCTTTGTTCAGACATGCTGCATCCCCACCTACACCTTTCACCAACCTGACGCTGGGAATCTGGGGGAGTCTGAAGTTGTCATGCTACGACAGGTTTCAAGGGTTAGAATACATGACTAATAAGGACATTAAGATATGCAGATGACTAGTTAAGGTCTATTTACTAGGACAAATTAAATAAATGTTTAAAAAAAAAAAAAAAAAAAAAAAAAAAAAATATATATATATATATATATATATATATATATATATATATATACTTTTACATGGAACGTTTACATGCATTTCAGAATTTCATACTATTTGAAATTCCAATATATATATATATATATATATATATATACAAATACAAATACAAATAGTATGAAATTCTGAAATGCATGTAAACATTTCATGTAAAAGTCACTCAAACGTATAAGCCGATAATATGTAATATTTATTATGCAATTTTTGTGCATAAATAAAAAGGAATATAAAATAGGACTCATATATAGTATTTTCTCTTATGTACCAAAATAGTCCTTATTAATTTTATCTTCATTATCTTTGTCACAGAATTCAACAATTTCTTCTGTAACATTTTTCTAAATCAGTCTTCATGCCAGAGATAATTTTTTAACAACGCACATATGGTTTTGATACCATGATTTATGTAAATGACCTCTGTTCTTATTGGCTGTCTTCCACAGTAGTGTCAGTGAACAGCAGTGTACAACACAGTGCACAGGACACAGGGCTTATGACCCAAATATTGGGTTATAGAAGAAAATGAGAAAGAAGGGGCTGTTTGCTCTCTTTCATAGTTCACACAGTGCTCAAATTTCAAAATAAAAGTCCAGAGAAGGAATAATACTGATAGGTACATAAATAACAAAAAAAATAAAGGACTTTCAATCTAATCATTACAAATAATTCATCAAAATTCTTACATTTTCAGCTCAAGAACACTCTGGTTGATCAATTTCCAACAGGGTTTCTGTTTCTGTTTTTAGACCTTATGAGCAAAAACCAGAAAACAAAAAACAAACAAACAAAAAAACACAAACAATTGAAAGCACGAGTACATTTTTGATAAAAACATGGTAAAAAAATTATACAAATATGATGCAGGCACAGGTCAGAGTTGGATAATCAAATCAGCAGCATTACTCAAAATCATAAAACCAAAGTTAAAAACAGAGCCAGAAAAAACAGGAGTAAATATAAAACGAACAGAGCTGAAGGCCAAAAACCAAAAACGAGGTCAAAATACAAAATCAAGTCAAACACAGAAACAGCAAAAGAGAGATCCAAACACTCATTTAGACATGTTTAAACAGACACAGCTGAAAAAATATGTATTCTGGAGAAGATGAGCAAAAGACTGGGATTCACAGAGACACAGAGTCGGAGTTCACAATGTAAGTCTGTTCACTAGGGAGGGAACATGACAGGATTGTTCCCTTTAATCAACTCCTTTTGAAGACTGTTCACTAATTTGGACACAGTGCAGAATGTTCAGTTCAGTTCAGTACATAAGACAGGGAGAACACATAGAACAATTCTATTTAAACTCCTTCCTTTAACACCTTTACTTTTACACTTCCGGCTGCCCGTAATGGTCCCTCCCAAGTTTCTTTTTTGTAACGTCTGCTGTTGAAGGATGCGCTATGTGCTGTGGAAAGACTAATGAGTGACAGATTTGATAAATGAGTAGAATTAAAATTTGTTGTTGCGTCAGTTTTGAAACTGAACAGGTCCCACTAATGACTCTGTACTATTGAAAGGGTTAAAAAAAAACAGGGAAATGTGTTTTTCCATGATATGATCCCTATAAATGTCCTCCAACCATAGACGTGGTCAGGAACTGTTTCAGCACCATCAATTCTAATCTCGGCGTACCTTTCCGAAGGACAGCAGGACATTTTCCAACACCAGCTGGAGATCCAGGAGAAAGACAGGCATAAGCTATTTTAATATACATTGCTGTGGAACATGCTGATGGGCCTTTGCTGGACAGTTGGTCAAACAGTAATGGACTAAAAATAAGAGTCTTTTAATAGCTGCACAATAAAAACATAATAAAAGAACTGCTTCATTTTTGGTGGGCTGAGATCTTTGCCATCTGAAGCATGTCCACACAGCAGTGATAGAAATAATGTTCCCCAAGTTCTGGAACAGGTCGAACCAAACCGCCTCGTGTCCACAGTCATGAAGTTACAGCTTCAAAAAAGGGTCTGCCATGAAGTTTGGAGGGTCAAGATTGTATCCTTGAATAAGACTTATGCTCCTGAACTAAGGATGAGAGGATGAGGTAGGAGAGAAGCCGAGAAGCACCAAAGAGAGCTCATTAATTATTCATTTCTCTGTGGTTCTTCACAGAGACGGAGACGATTCTCTGAGCAGTACGGAAAGACAGTTAAGCACCGGGTTGCCTTGTGTGACTTCTGTGGAGTCCTGTACTTTCATATTTTCCTCTTGATCTCAGAGGAAAGTGTGCATACTGTATGTTTGAATGTGTGTGTGTGTGTGTGTGTGTGTGTGTGTGTGTGTGTGTGTGTGTGTGTGTGTGTGTTCACCGAAGTAACTCAGACAGATATGATACCATAATGTGCAATACTGTTCACTGTACGTGTGTGACAAATACACAAACACGGGAATATGTACAGTATAAATTATAAAGGAGCTGTGCTGTTTACACCCCAATTAACAATGTAGTCATTTTACAGCAAAATCAGACTGTTCTCATGGTACATTCTGAAGTCATGTCAAACTGCATAATTTAAAGTAAGTGTACACACTACAGGACTTGCTGCTGTGTATTCTCAAGGGATATTTACAGCCTATTGCACCATGACATGTGAGACTAGTGCTCCAGATTTCATACAATGGCTCTCCAAGTGTTCATAAGTACAACGTAAGTACAGAATCATAATGATATGGCTGACTGGTGTAATTATTGTTCAAAAGGCCTATCGAGCCACTATCAGCCATGACATTATGATTTTGTTTGAACCCTTGATTCTGTTTCACTTATTCCTCCCTGCTTTGTTGTGGCAATTTGTGGCAAAGCAGGCTGGGGGTGTTGGACCTGTCACATGTGCTTGTTAGAAAATTAGGACCACACCTTGACAGTCCTCAGAAACTGTGTTCGTATATTTCCCAGATTTTAGTCGATTCTTTTACACCCGGAAGGAATTAACTGACAAGAACAGCTCAACTGAATCAGAATCAGACAACAGAATCAACGGGAGTTGGATGGTCTTGTGGTTTCATGTGCCATAGTGGTCATGTAGACGTTATCATAGCACACTGTTGGTGGCAGCGGATTGAAGAAGGCACGTGCCAGTGAAATGAAGGATCTCAGGGATCTACACACATCACAGGGAGGGCGAACTGATGGAATGACCCAACAGCCACGATTGAATGACCGTTCCAATGAATGGGCTTAACGGCATGTCATCATCATCAAAGAGGGCGATGGTGTTGTGCCCGACTGTCATGGAGTTGCTCGGAATGACATCTTCAGTGATGAGTCCTGGAGACGACCAACAAATCAGCTCATTGGTTCGCATTTCCAGAATTCCAGACTGAAAATGTGTGGGATGCTATTGGAAAGCTATCAACACTCCACCGCTAAACGATTATCTTATCTTAACTGAGTGAGAACATTCAAGCTGCATGACATGGATCATCACAGGACACCATTAGGAACCTCTACAACTCCTGCTGTATGTGTAGATCAATAAGTATTCAATCAAATGTTTTATAATTTATTATTCCTGGTAGCCTTTATCTTCCTTCCCAGTAGCACTGGGGTATTGGTTTGATATATGTATATATCAGTCCATTCTAATTCTACAACCAGGAATAAAATTATTGGGGGGTACATTTCAATTAGAGCTGGAGGGGACGCTTTTACACGCACACGGGTGAAAGGTGAAAGATAGAAAGTGAAAGTGAAAGAAGTCTATGGATTTACAGGGTTTTACAAGAATAGGATGTGGGTTGTTCAGCTCCTGAGAGCATAACAGTGCAGTTACCAGCGCAGAGATGCTCTTTTCCATGTTATAGGCCAGTAGATCGTCAACAGTTTGATAACATTTTGAAGCTGAAATTTAAAACTGCAATAGAGTGTTAGCTTTACAGCTCAGGACTTTATCAGACCTGGTTGTTTACAGGCCTGTGCTTCAATTTATACACCAAAAAGAACCATATCTTTCATATCTTTACTCACTGAGGTAAAATTAGTGTACTGTGCACTTGTCCCTCATAGCTTTGTCAGGTCAGCTCATAGACGCCCGTGTGCCTTGATGGATATTTTGATTTCACTTTTGCACACACACACACACACACACACACTTTCTCTCTATGTCCATGAACCGTTGCAGAATGTCGAGGTGGTATTGTCACGCATCTTTTCGCTTTCTGGAGACATAAGGTTTTCTTTTTGCTGACAGATAGGACTGTGCTGTGATAGCGTCATCACACGCCACTGAGTGGAAAGATGCAGAACTCCAAACAAAAGTACATCAGTGAAAGGAACACCAGAGATGGAAAAAAGAGTGATGGAAAAAAGATACATGAGTAGGTGTGTGTGTGTGTGTCTGACATGCACACTGATAATCACTGTCTCATCAGCTCTGTGTCTCCTTCAGCTGAGTGAAGCACCAACAAAAGAGCAGATCTGAAGCATAAAGCAACTGAACTTTTGTGACATTATCTTCTGCTGAATGTCCTTCATATCGTCGTATTCATGTCTAAAGCAACGCAGCCCACAGACAAACGCAATCCCATAAACAAAAAGAATAGTTGCACCCAGGAAAAGTGTGGGATTGCAATGTTATTGGGATGGAAGTTAAAGGTTATCTGGGTCAATAAATGATTAAAACGTTTGACTGATGTGATCAATATTTATTGATCTACTCATACAGAAGTGGTGTCTCTCAGTACGGCGTCGGGTTTAACGCAACATGCCAGACGTCTCTGCATGGAGTTGTAGAGGTTCCTAATGGTGTCCTGTGATGATCCATCCCATGCAACTTGAATGTTCTTACTCAGTTCTGCAGATTGTGTGGTAGGGGTGGAGTGTTGATAGAGCGTCCAATTATAGTATTTGTGTCTTCAAGGCGAGTTCTTGAGATGGCAGCAGTATGTGGACAAACGTCGTCCTGTTGGAATAGAGCACCAGAGTGTGTGTTCAGAAAAGGTAGAACCACTGGTTGCAGAACCTCATTAACGTAACTTTTGGCTGTCAAAGGTCCTATAATGAAGACCCAATGTGATCTGACATTGTACAAAAATTGGACCCCACACTATGACACCTGATCATGATGTCTTCACACATGGATTTAATGGTCACTGGCTCTGCATTGATTCCATTTGGGTGCAACTATTTTCTTAAGACGAGTGTATATTAGCAATTGGTTTTTATTTGAAGTAATTTGCAGTAATGTTAGAAGAATGTACATGTTTTTTGGATCTGTGATGTGATCTTGCACATAATTAGGTTGTTGTGAAGAAACATCACATTAAATTTTTCCTTCTGTCTACAAGTGAGCATAACTATCTGTTAGTTAATGCGAGTGCGGCTATATTTGTCAGTCTGACAAAGTGACAAATTACCCCATAATACGGGGCAAAATGGTGCCTACCATTAGAAAAATAAACTCACTTGCACACCCCACCGCCGTTGAGTGTGCTGAAAACTGATGCTACATCGTAGACCTTAAAATAAACCTCATCAATTACGCTGAAGAAGTCAGGAAAGTACAGACAAAAAACTCTTCTGGAAGCAGATGGCCCAGTCTGGACTAGAAAAGTGTCATTCCTTAGTGTGACATTCACACAATTCCATTACACGTAAGTGCCAACAGTATCTGCTTTTTCCACAAAGAAAGCAGCCAGAACTGAGAATCAGTTTCCAGCATCGCTTCACCCAGGCTTAATGGTGTTTCACTCACATTGCTGTTGTTAAATGCACAGAAAGAACCTATTTCTATGGAGCAGTTGTGGACAGAACACCCTTGCTCCAGGTGCTAATGTTCTCTGTCCTCATGGTGGGCTCTCAAAATGAGCTGTGTCAAAATTGTGCCGTACACCTGATGGCATAATGGAACTCCCGGGGCCACAACTGTCCAATTCATCGTAAAAGGAAACTAAAAATAAACACCAGCCTTGCTCTCCCAGCTCCGCCAAAGCCCAAAGCAAACAGGAAGGTAGTGTGTGGAGACATGCAAAACGAGACGCCTCAGGAAATCAAAATAATTATTCGGATAAAAATGATAGCTTCCAGTTACCAGGTCCAGTCACCACAAGGTTGAGTTGCATGGGGCTGGCGTTCTGACCACTGAAGGCAGAACACTGGTGTGTGAAGCCTTTGAAAACCACCTACCATAAAACCCCCCTGTGGATTGCAGCTTGGGCTGTCTAAGTTTTGATAGCCAGGATTTTTCATTTCATCCGTTCTGGGAACTCCCTCAAAAGCATCAGCCAAGCTTCTTGTAGGTACTTTTCTAAAAAAAAAAGCACCTTATGACTTTGTTTTGAATCATATTTTCTCCTGGAACCCACAGTCTCACACTCCAAAACTCTGACCATCTAATATTTAGTGGACATATTAGGCCACAACTGTGCATGGACACTCATGAGTACTGGTTTTTATCAGTTCAGCAGAAAACAATCTGGTATTAAACTAAATGCACCAGTAGCAACCAGTTGCCTGCTCTGCACACTGCATCAAAAATACATCTTTCAGAGCAGAATGTCGTAGATGTGGGGAACCGTGGGCTGGAGTCCAGAACAATCTGCTGATTTCCCTGCTCTAACAGACCTACTAATATGGCAAGTTAGTTGAACGAGGTGTGCTTTGAGCAGGAAAAGCATGAAACAGTGCAGGAAGGAATAAGACAATCCTTAGAGCCTCTCCAGGAGTTCCTGGCTGAGTTTTATTGGTTCTCAAACATGTTCCACCCATTATAATGCACCTTTTTCTGCTATCTAAAAGCAAACTAAAATGCAGTCATCATCAAAAATAGTTGCACACAGAAGGAAGTGTGGGATTGCAGTGTTAATGGGAAGGACCACTGGTTACAGGACCTCATTAATGTAACACTGGGCTGTCAAAGTTCCTGTAATGAAGGTGATCTGGAATATGCATTTTTGTTCAGGCTACAGGCCTCCTCCAACATCACCACCACAGCATTAGGGCACCAGAACAGCATGTTCACTACTGACCTCCACCTACATCATTACTCCAGCTTAGTGAGCCAGCAAGGACTCTTGTCCAAAGTCAACATGCCACAGCTTTAGTATGTTGGCTATGGGCCTTGTTAACACTGCTTTTAAGCCAGGGCACTTATCCCTGCTGATGTCATATCACATGATTTATCCTGAACACTATCCTGCAATTCTTTCTGAGATTCATTGGCTGGCCGACATTCTTTTAGTCCTGCACCATCAAAAGACACACAACCAGCTACCAGACTGTGTTTCTGCTACACTTTTCACTGGTGTTACGGTTTAAAAATAAAGCTTCAGGTGGTTAATGGAGCCATGTTTTCATAAAGAGGAGATGTGTTAGGGTTAGTGTGTGTGTGTGAATAACTTTCACATTTACCCCTCGTGTTGTTTTAAGCATTCAAAAATAACCTGGACCGCATTTAACTGCAGAGTAAACCTCCTTAAACCTCCTTAAATATTCTTATAAAGCATCTCCAAGATTGGAAAAAGTGAAAACTAACCATTGTTACTTTGTGAAACTTTGCCATCTCTAACTAAAATGCTCATGTTTAGATCAATGCAGACCTTTAATCAAAAATGATAATAATACATCTCTTCTTCAGTGTAGAAACACTCTATTGCATTTTTAAAAAGCACAGAACAGCTGTGCTGTAATAAAAACGCCAGTGTTTCTGAGAAAGAGAAAACTCAAATATGCATAAAGACAATTGTGTGAAGGTTGTTTCTTCAAGCAAAGCAGATTGAAGGGTTTAAAATACAATGAAGCTTTTATTTTAGGGGTTTAGTGAAGTCGGGTGATTTTTGACCCTTAGAACACTGGATGTATACAGAACATTAACATATGATTATTATATTAACATAAGTTTTGTTATGACTTCACTGAAAGAAACATCTGCAGCACCATTGTAAGTATGTGTGATACTACTATCTGTATCTAACAGGGGTCCATATTTGTATTCAGGCTTGAAAGGGTGGTGATCCCTGATTTATACCATGGGCCTAACACTGGCACTGTCACTGGTTGAATATTTTAGTTTGAGAATGCGCCCGAGCCACCTAGATCACCTAATACCACATGTATCAGACGCTATCTAGTAATCCCTCTGATATATGCAGCTGATCCGTGTTGCTCCACTGCCTGGTTAGAGGGGCTTGCTATAGTCGAGAGCCTTGTAACGAGACCTTGATCCCTGCTCAAAGTGCCCCAGTAGCAGATCAGGTGGGCCTTGCCTTCATTTTTGCCAGCTAAGCCCTCACTACATGTTCATATCAGGGCCCCGAGACACTCCAGCAGGAATCCCAAATTCAGCCTCTGGCAAACTGCCAGACATTTACATTCCCACTTGGGCTCTCGCCACCAAACAACTCTTGCATTCTTGCATGCTCTCCTTTTTGATTTTAATCTTTCCCGCTTGCACACACACACACACACACACACACACACACACACACACACACACACACACACACACACACACACGCACACACACACACACACACACCTCTCTCTCTCTTGCTCTGCCACTCCTTCTCCCACAAACTGCTTCCCAATAGAAATTCTTTTAAATGAAACGGTTCCAGACTATTCAATCAGAAAATGTCCAAAATACAAAATACATTCTGATATAATGAAGTCACAGGTAATATCAAGCTCTTCACCGATTCAAAGTTTATTGCTTTCAAAAGGACAATTTACTCTATTGTATTTACAGCAATACAGGCCAAAATGCAATTTTTGATTCCTGCTCCTTAAAAGCAAGTCCATGGTTTAAATGTACAATGACTGCACAAACTATAGCTTTTGTTAGTATGTTAAAATTAATTCTATATCAATATAAAGCAAAGTAATTCAGCCTTAAGAACCCTTGGCCAATTTACGTAATGTTTTTGTAGTTGATGTACTTTTATTCACTAAAGGTCACACATACCAGATATTGATATGTTTAAGAGATCCTAGGTTATACAAATCATTATTTATGCTTATAATGACTTTACATCTGATCAATGCTGTTAGAAGTTAATCATCCGGAATGTTTTTGAGCTGAAAAGGCAAATTATTTGTAACAATTAGATTGACAATGATGTTTACAATACATTCTGTAAGTTAATAAGACATTTTGTTAGTTACATATATACGTATATATCAGTATTATTCATTCCGGAAGCTGTTTTCCTCTATAACCCCATATCTGGGTAAGTGACATCATAAGCCCCACCCCCTCTCACTGACCAGTCAGAGTCTTCATGCAGGTTGAGCATGTATATGTGGACTGTTATTAACAGTGGGATTTAATTCCATTGGAAACAAGTGAATGTTAGCCTAGATGGATTCCTGCCATGTGTATCATGTGTGTAGGTTACGCTGATCCTGAGATACAGAACCTCGAAAAACGGCATTAAACTGCCCACAAAATGCACATCTCAGGTCGTGAGACTTGAACCCTGCATTGGGCTGTTGATCCCAAGTAGTGTCCAGACACACCACACACCTGCGAGAAGAAGCAGATAAGAAGACGGATGAATGGATGGATGTTTGTTGTGACTTTAATTGCAGTTGTGCAAGTAAATCCAGTTCCAGGCTCGCGTGGATTATTAGACATTATGAGACTCCCTGTGTCACTGTATAGCAGCTGAGTGTTTCAAGCGCTGGCTGATGTATTATGTATCAGTATTTGTTATTCCTGTTATGATGTGGCTGTCATGTGTTGTTTGTTAGATTACCGTAAGACTCAAATCTAATACTGCACTGACAGCTCCTTTTTCTTCCTCTGTCGTAATCTGACACAGTGTCATAAATGTCACAATGGCATCAGTTTAATCTTCACAGCGAGAGATGCTGGGTTCTGCATTGCACCTGTCAACGACATGACCACATACAGATTTATTTAGTCTTCATATCACTGTAATAAGATAGACCCATGTGTAAGTGTGCGTTCAAAGCAAATCTAAAATTAAAGACTAAAGACTACTTTAGTCTAAAATATCAAAAATTTGGCAACAGCCCAGGGGGTGAAACCCAGGAAAAGTTGCACAGGCCAGAGCTGAGTGCGGTAAACGTCTATACACCTCTCGGACAGGGAGGGCCAGAGTGAAATCTTTCCTAGACCAGTTTAGCACGCGGACCTTCCCCAGCAACTCCACCCACAATACTTGAAGCTTGTAGACCTGTCCAAGCCTGAGATGCCTGTTTCCATGCCGTTGAGTGTTTTGTTATCCCGCTTCCTCAAATATTAGTCGGAATTGCTTTGACAAATTGCTCCGCGCGTTGATTTATGTCCTGTTTGGCTGTCTGGAGTAGTTCAGAGTTTGACGTGCGCAGAGCATCTGGTGGTGCAGGTTAATTGAGGGCGATTAAGGTGATTAATAGCTTTGTTTGAAGTAAAAACACAAGACAGAAAGGTTGGTGTTAGAGACCAAATGTTCCAGAAGGGGACAGGCCATCAGGAGCCTGGGGGAGAGCAGAGAAGGTGAAGGGCCTCAAAGGCAGAGAATGGCCACAGTGAGGAAGGTGCAAATAGCCTGAGGGCCACTGGGTATAGGTGAAAAGCCCCTGGCCTAATACTTACTGGTAATGGAAGCAAGTGCGTGAGTGGCAGCGGAAAGGGCAATATTGACATGAGGCTTCATATAAAGAGCCACTGTTAATACTCCACTTGATTATTGTTTCACAGACATGCTGTAAGTGTCTGTGTCAAAGTGTGATTGCATATGTGTGGCTGAGAGAGATAGAATGAGTGTGAGATTGAGCACTTTTCTGCTTCTGCTTGAAACAAATGAGTAGTGGCTGTGATTATTCTAAAGACCAAGGACATGAATTTCCTAACAATTAGACTTAACTCGTCAGTTCAGCCATAAGAAAATATACACCGTATTACTGGAGTTTTGAGTCTGTAAGGCTTTTCTGGCAACACCAGTCTTTTTGTGACCTGTACAGGCTCCACCCACAAATGGGTTCTGTCATAATAACTGCTGGGAACCTTGGCAAGCTTCAACGAATGTTGCCAAAAAGAAAAACAGATGGACATAATGTCAACCTGTAGCTTACAGTAAAACATTTTTAAAATATACAAGCATTTAAAGTGTTTTATTAAGGCCACATTATGTTTCCCTGTAGTTCATTGAAAACCACGTATCTCCATTTTTGTCCATTTTCAGTTTTCTCCATGGTTTGAACCCTGTAGCTGCTCTGGACACTGTGTGAATAACTCTGGATGAATAACTCTGCATAATAAAACAATAGAATAGAATAGAAATGCTCTAAAATGACTGTTAATAACACTTATTTTACATGAATTGCCATTTTTGCCTCCTGCTGTAAAGTCGACATTTTGGAAAAGTGTTTTCACTGGAGATGGACAGTTTGCTTTGTGTGTGTGGAAAAGATCACACTGTTAGAATATATTTTTTGTGTTTTTGGTTTTGTTGTTTTGTTGTCCACTGTTGGCCCATTATTCCCATTTCATTCCCATTGGTGAACATGTAGAGAATTCGCCGCCACTGCTTTCAGTACTCGAATATTTAGTAATGCTTAATGTCTTAAGTAGTGTGAATTACTAATTCGTTGAGACAATCCTAAACCATGTAGTAATGGTTATTGCTGCTGTCAGTACTGTTAATTAATGTACCCTTATTGTAAAATGTCACCAAAATATGGAACACTCTGAATCCGAATCAGAAATACTTTATTTATCCCAGTGGGAAATTGGAAAAGTGCTGCAGGCTGCACACACGGTTCCACACATGTACCTCTACACTCACTGTTCATTTTAACAGCTTCACTTATCACACAGAAGCACGTTGTAGTTCTATACTTAGACTGTTGTTCATTTGTTTCTCTGCATACACTGACACAGGGCTGGTGTGACACTGATGTGTCTGACCCATGCATACCAGCACAACACACACTAACACACCAGCACCATGTCAGTGTCACTGCAGTGCTGAGAATGACCCACCACCCACGTAATGCATGCTCTGCGGTGGTCCTGTGGGGTCCTGAGCATTAAAGGAGGCTAACGATTTATGCAGAGAAACAAACGGAGAGCAGTCAAATGATAGAAATGTAAAGGGCTTCTGTGTGGTTGGTGAAGCTGATTAAAATGGAAAGTGGGTGTAGAAACAAGGAGGTGGTCATAATGTTGTGGTTGACTGTAAGCCAGTTAAACAAATCCATTTGACTGTCATTGTGTTTTGATGTGATCTCTAAATTAACAACATGTTGCATAATATATATGTCCATTACCGGTCAAAAGTTTTGGAACCCCCAATAAAGTGTGTGTGTGTGTGTGTGTGTGTGTGTGTGTGTGTGTGTGTGTGTGTGTGTGTGTGTGTGTGTGTGTGTGTGTGTGTATATATATTTACTGAAAATATCAATCTTTGTTGATCCTTACCATTTAGGGCACCTTAGGAAAACTTTAAGCCACAACCTGTTATAAGATGGACTCAAATTGAATTTAAAATGGATCACGTATAGCAAAGTCCAAATGTGCGGAGTAAAGGGGTGAATAAATGACTAGTCGAAACTTAAATAAACATATACAAACACTTCAGTATCAGAACATGGGTGCAAATCTGTGCTCTCGTGAAATATAATTCAGCTGTAATGATGATAATGGGAAAGTATATGTATCTGAAAACCTGTGAATTTGCCAGAATGAGAGTTCATTCATCCAACTGGTCTCAACTCCCCTGCTGGTTTCATCACCATTTCATCACGGAGCAAACGGACGATTCCCGTTTTTATTGATGCTATTTATTGTCACAGATATTTGAATGAGCTGCAGTTCTTTATCCACCCGTCTGGTCTAGCTTTCAGTCAGAATTCACAGTATGGATTGTCATGTCTGTTATGGTAATCCAGTTAGAATAAATAGCCCTTAAACATGGCGTTGTTCTTGGCCGGGGCGCAGGCTGCACAGCTGGGCTGAATACCAGGTTTCTCTGCTATATCACGCCATCTCACTTCTCTTACATTCTGCCAGCTCAACTCAACTCAGCTCTCTCTCACTCACTCACACGGCTCCCCCCACACACATTGCTTTTGGCCAAGCGGTTACACCAACACCCACATCCTTCTACTTTCCTCAAGCTTTAACTCAACATCATCAATGGAGGTTTATGCATCAATAACCCTTCTTTTCCTCTTCCGCACGCTGGCATTACTGCAATCAATCACTCATAAGAAGGTGCCAATACGTTCGTATGCAACTTTACGGAGCAGCAACCACATAACACGCAGTGGGGGGATTGGCTTTCCAGGACTGTGGGCTTTTATGGCGGTGTGGAGGTTAAGGTTACCCATAGAGGAGATTCAAACCCAGGCAGGCTAAATACCACACTAATGGTTTCACAGGGTGGGGAACACGGCTATTTTCAACTGTATATCTCTGCCCACCCTATTAAACTCCTCAGGCATCTAGAAGTCCTGGCCTTCATCCAGGAGCAGAAGAGACGGGTAAGGATTACTGGGGTTATTTAGCAGAGTTTGGATAAATGTAAATGGCTCAGCTGTGAAAGACATTATAGATGGTGGTTGATAAAACACAGTGGGCAACACCAAGACCTTCCTGTGGCAGACGGCAGGGTTTCTGTGGCTTGTGTTGTCTTTCATAAAAATCAATTCTGCCTCTTGAGTAAAGAATCTGCTCTGGTGTTAACTAACATGATCCACACAGAGAATCCATCACTCAGCCCAGTACAGTGTGGATCAGAACACAGCAGACCTAAGCAACACCAATTACAGCACAGAAACTCATTACTCTGCCTTTATATGAAAGAGGGGATTCACAAAAAAGAGAGCAAACAGCCCCTTTCATTTTTTTTTTTTTATTTATAACCCAATATCTGGGTCAGTGACATCATTAGCCCCGCCCGCTCTTGCTGATCAGTCAGAGTCTGTATGCAGGTTGAACATGTACATGTGGACACAGCAGTAAACATGCACTGGAAGCTCCTTTGGCATTTAAACTGGGATTGAATTCAGTTATCCTCAATGACAAGACATTTGATGTTTGTTATGATATGTGTGTCATGTCTACAGGTTACTCTGATCCTGAGATATGAAGCCCATAAAATGGCATGTAACTGTCCACAAATTACGGGTTCTAAGACTTAAATGAATGACAAAATGTTGAATTTGAGATGTTTGGACTTCTTTTACAACTGAAATGACATTTCCTGTTATTTCAGGGCGAGTAACATACTGAAAAACGTACTGGTAGGTACTGGTACCAGTATCGAACCATACCTGCTTGCACACCATTGTACATCAAAAAGAGTTCTTGGGCACGACTGCATTCTCCATTAACCTACGTTTGTAATATGATTCAGATGTAAGTTGCTCTGTAGAGTAAGACTTGCTCATATGTCTTTCAGATGTAACACCTGAAGAACAGTCTGTGCGCTGGCAGACCCTGTGGTTAGACTCAGGAAACCCAGTGGTTTATGCTTTTGGACTGGTTAAGGTGGATTCTGGGAGCTGAATGGTAACAGTATAGTCGCACAGCTGCAGCAGTGGGCATAGGTGGGAGCGGAGGGGGAGGGAGAGACCTCCAGCGTATTGCAGAAGGAAATCTCAGGAAAAGGTACAGAAGGAACTTAATCCATCCTGTTTCATTAGTGTTTATGAAATTTCAGTCCAGAAATGTTGAGAAAACCCTGAGCACGTACGAATGTGCAGATGTGCTGAGAGATTGGTGCGCAGATTTATTGGAACTATTGTTTTGACTGTGAAGTGGAACACAAGCACATCAGCTCTTCTCTGCTCATGGAACAGATTGTACTGGATTAACTGCTCGGGACAAGTTTACTGATATCACGTTCCACTCGGAGGAGGAGATGAATACAGTAATGATGGTTTCTAAAGCCTTGTATTAAGATTGTTGGTGACTGCAGTGATCCTTCATTTGTAGCTCACATATGCAAGATATACTGACCTGTTCTATTTCCAATTTGTGTTTATATGACCAATTGTTGTGTTTTATATACAATATTAATGTAGATTGAAATATTATAAAGGTACTTCCTTTATCCACCACATACAGCCTTGGACGAGACTCGTGACACTGCTTTGGCTTCCCAGTGTAACTTGATTCAAATGTAAATTGCTGAGGATAAGAGCGTCAGCCACATGCCAGAAATGTGGACTTAAATATATCTGTCAAATCAAAATGGCAACTTTACAGGAGACGGAAAAAACTTTCATTACTTTCAATGGACGTCAGTATTTCTATTAGTATTTTGACCAAATGTAAACAACAACTGCCAGATATCACATTTTGTCAAAACACGAAAAACAGCATAAATGGAGATACAAGGTTTTTATCCCACAGGGACTATATATTGTATGTTGAGCTCCTCAGGTGGTAATAATCAGGTGGTAATAATTGCTGGCTCCTGTCGATAGCACTGCATGAGAATGATTGGACTATAAATACCTGTGGTGTGTGCAAAGCATCTCATGGATTGAAAGGTATAGTGGTGGTACAGTGCAGTGGCTGTCTTGTTGAGTTTAAATGGGTCTCAAAGCAGATGTTAATGACTAAAAGGAGTGACTGCATTTGGGTCAAAGGCCATAGTGTGAAGGAAGGAGCTGAATGGTATATGGAAGCGTATTCTCATAGGGTTTCTCTACCAGCAGTGGCAGAAATCCCAGCCTACAGGAAATTCTCACCACAAACTGAGCAAAGGCCTCTTGTATGCCACTCTGCTCCTAATGTCGATGGTCCACAAATTACTGCAGAGTGTTCTTTCGCAAATTGGTTTTCTTCTAGAAGCAGTTCTTGATTGGAAGCGAAGCAGTTTTCATTCCAAATGGTCGTGAACACCCTGCTACAACTGCAGACACAGATGTGCAAATGCACACAAAGGTTGTCTAGTACAGTGCAGAAGTATTGCCAATAGAATACGAATCTCTGGAGCAGGTAAACATGAACCTGTTGGCACCATGACTGTCAGACATGCGCTAGAGGGGTATATAGCGCACCAGCATTAAGCTGTGGAGCAGTGGAACAGTGTTCTCAGGAATGATGGGGCTGCATCCAGTACTTTTCAGATAAGGTGGGGTGGTGATCATCTAAGATCCAGACCTCATGATTGCTCTTATTGCTGAATGCATCAGTCGATCAGATCCTCATAGCAATGATTCACAATAGGTACATTCTCTTACTAATGCTTCATTTTTGAAGAAACAGTGAATGAGCAGGTGTCCCAATTTTTTCTCCATATAATGAAAGTTAATTAAGATGAAACATCTGACATTTCCTTTCTTATTTTTTGAAAGCTATAAAATTCCACAGGATTCAGGACTCATTTTATATATTTACCTGAAATAAAATGGGTTTAATGGTTTTGAATTACTGAATCAAATGAACAGTGATAAACCGGGATAAACAAACATATTATGCCAACCCGGCATATTTTAAATAGCCAGATATACCAGGTACCTCCAGATCAAAACCTCTGTCAATCAATTAATGATTTTTGTTTTTAATAAAACAAAGTTTGTCATTGTTAGCTCAGATTATAACACTGTATAATAGTACACTGTATAACAGTCATAATAGTTCACCTTGTAGTTAATATCCATTTATTCTAGGCCAGTGACACATGCTTTTTTACTGGGTGCAGCAGGTGAGGGGCAGAAGGCCAGCCCACACACACAGAAAGAGACACCCCCGCTTAGGGAATGGGGGGCTGTGAAACCTTAGAGCTGCTTTTGGGGGGATGGAGGCCTGCTTGCCAAGTGCAAGGAGTCAAACCCTACGAATTCTGCTTGAGTAGGGAGCTGGCAGGGGGATCAAAGCGGCCCCTGTGGGCCCTGATACCAAACATTGCTGATATCCTGTCAGGAGAGAGCAGACACTGATATATAGATTACATAACCAAGTTGGGGTGACTTCATGCTAGTGAGGCAAACTGAGAGGAAAAATAAATCCGCAGAAGAAAGGGGTTCAGATGTGCTGCATTGCAATAACAGTTCTTCTGTCTTGTGCCCTGCATAGGGCACGAAGGTGGTTGGGTTAGCAAAGTCTCAAATGTGGCGAGTGCCTAGGAAAGAGTCTCAAATTGATGCTTTAGCAAAAAAGAAAACAAAAAAACTGGCACAGGAGCTGGGATCTGTTGACGTGGGGCAAAAGTAATGATGTAGTTAAGATTACTGCCAGCCCTGCTCTGGAACGCCACATTATTTTTGATTCAGTAAAGCCCACCACACAATTCTTAGATAAATAATGATGATAAAGTGGAGCACAACTTTCCATTGCAGGAAAATTTAAGAGGAATTTGTCTCTCACAACCTACTTGTTTGGACATCTGAATGAGAATAGACTCCTTTAACTCTTACAGCCCAAGATCCTCATTTTATGGTATTCTAAGCTTCATATCTCAGGATCAGAGTAACGTACAGATGTGTTACACAGGCACAATACAACAAACTACAATAAACTACAACCCTAGCTAATCATTACTGTCTCATCATTTGGAAAACTGCTATACTCACTTGTTTTCAACTGAATTCAATCCCAGTTTAAATGCCAAAGGAGCTTCCAGTGCATGTTTACTGCTGTGTCCACATGTACATGCTCAACCTGCATACAGACTCTGACTGATCAGTGAGGGGACGGGGCTAATGACATCACTGATCCAGATATTGGGTTAGAGGGGAGGGGCTGTTCGCTCTCTTTCTTTGCTCAAAGTGTTCCAATTTCAGAATAAAAGTCCAGAGACAGGATCATACTGATACATACATTTAAATATGTATAAAGTATATATATTCCTTTTTATGAAAAGGAAAATGTGCCTCCAAATTTTTTCGTTTATTATATCAGGGCCTTTATTTGACAGAGACAATAGGTTGTTTATTGTCACTAAAGGTTTATCCAGAGCAGGATCTGGGTACATACCGCATTGTAAAATACAGTGCTTGGATTGCTCTGCTCGGCGAGGGTGTCAAGCATAGCATTCATTCTGAAAGGGCTTCAGAGACGCTGAAACTTTCCATCCTTGGTCTCCCCTGAGAACGATTAAGGTTCTTCTGAAAGCCTCCAGATGTGGAGCCCCTATCTGCACTCCCAGATGCACTGAGATACAGACAGACAAAGAAGAGGGCATGGTGCTATCAACCATGTTGACGCCACACGGTCCAGAGATGTCAAAACTATCTAGCTGCTCTATCAGGGAAATTGTAATGAAGGGAAAAAAAAAGAAAGGAGGAGAAAAAAGGAAGGATACAGATCAGCTGCAGGTTAAACAAACTTGCCAAGGCTCTGGATTAAAGCCATGTTCATGAATAAAGAACAATGTTGCTACGGCAACCTTATCAGATGCCCATGCGCTGTGATATCATGTGAATGTTATCGCTGCTCTCACAAAAAGGTGGCATTCACTACAAAACCTGTGTGAGTACAATTGGTAACACTTTACTTTCAGGGCCATGTTCTACAGATTTAATAAGGTCTTGTTATTTGTGCAATAAAGCCTGAATAAGACTAGACATTTAGACATTTTTAAATGAGTTATTCACTATGAGATTTACTCATTATGACATTAATTAATGCATAATTGATGGTCTTACCTGAAAACCACTAATAATTACATTATTACTTATAATAATGCACAATAGACACTTTGTTAAGACCATGTCCTGCAGATTACACTCCATCAAAAACAGTAGGAGATGAAGTCGTGGGTAGGTTTGACATTGTGATTATTTTGTGGTGTACAGATATTACTATAGCATGGAGAAGAAGATCCAGTGAATTGTCCAATACACGCAGAGAGACCCAACAGCCACTACTGCAGACATTTAGTGAGCAGTGATGCCCTCCATCCTGTTAGTGCCAGGACCATTGGCAGACGGCTGCACGACGCAAGACTACATGCACGCAGACTGTTATGACTACAACCCTTAACGCCATGTCAACATCGCCAAAGACTGCAATGGTGTCCTGCCAGACTGTCATGGAGTCACCCAGAAAGGCAGTGGGTCATCTTTATTGATGAGTCACACCTTTGTCTTGGTGGAGATGACCAACGAATCTGTGTGTGCTACTCCATCCCTGAGTGAAAATGTGTGGGATGCTATTGGACGCTCTATCAACACTCCACCCCTACTACACCATCTGCAGAACTGATTGAGAACATTCAAGCTGCATGGGATGGATCATCACAGGACACCATTAGGAACCTCTACAACTCCATGCTGAGACGTCTGGCATGTTGCGTTAAACCCAACGCCGTACTGAGAGACATGACTTCTTTATGATCAATAAATATTGATCTATAGCCCCTGAAATATCCATTAAACAACATGCAAATCAGATATTTGTTTGTTTAAGGATTTTAGGGAGGAAACGCTGACTTGAACTCTTTATTTAGTGCTTTTTAATTTCTAATTAGTGATCGATTCAACAACATTTTAGGATCATCATTTATTAAAAAAATATTAACACAATAAACTTCAATAGAGGCATAAATCTGGCATTATCTAGAACGTATGTAAATCAAAGTGCTGCCATTATCACCTGTAGATCACACTATACACACTATTACAGCAAACAGTTTTTGCTCAATTATGAAGGTCATAGTGAAGATCATAACGAAAGAAGCTTATTACATAGTGAATAATACACCATTTGTGTTTAATTCAGTCTTTATTGAAGAAAGAATAAGACCTTAATTAATCCACAATCTTTCTTAAAATAAAGCCTCATTGTATGATTTGTTTTCAGTCAGTAATTTCATATCAGTCGGTAATATCAGTTAATCAGTGAAAACAAAGGAAATAACTGGAAATATTGTAAAATGCACCTGATATACCTTTGTCTTTCAAAACATACATGTGCTTTGCTTATGCAATAAGTCAAAGACCTATTACTATTTAAAAATATATATTTATACACACTGATTTAGATCTAATAACAAATGTAACTCATTTCTTATTCATGCCTTGTTCTCTGAGTAATGCCGAGCTGCTTCCCACCACGGAGGTCTTTATTTTATTATTTTTCTTTAAAAATAGATGTAAAGTCTACATTCAAAGGGCCTTTAAGAGCTGAGCCTCCTGCATAAATATAGTGGGTGGGCGGGTGCACGTGTGTGTGATAAACAGTGCTGTGCAGTGAAATTAAAGGGGGAAAAAACAGCCAATTACAGTAATTTATATGTATATGTATTTATATAACAGAGGTTGCAGTGTACATAGCATGTGTTTGTGATTATTAGAAAGCATGAAAGCATACATGTAAAACCAGAAAACCAGAGGCTTTTTTATTAGTACAAGATCAGAAAAGAGGATAACAAAAATAAATAAAACTACAAAAATATTTCATTTGAAACAGCGGAACATCTTTTAACCCCAAAAAGAACATTTTAATATCCTTTAATATCCTTAATTAAGGTAGAAATAATGATATACATTCTTCTATTGCATAGCAAGAGAAAAACAACTGTCCAATTTTATAGAAAAGTGGATTCTATATAAAATCCTTTATCATCTCATCAGCAATGCCTCTACAGAAAAGGGTAATGGCCTCGCATTGGAATTTTTAACGGGGTTTCTTTCAGTGACCCAGTCTTTGTGTGTGAGGTTTTCAAGCCCTGGTGCCCCGCAGTGTTTATCTGGCACCTCGGCCTGTGACAGCACCTTTGCCTCAATCAGAGAAAGGGCATCGTCTCGCTTTGACGCCATATTCAACCTGTCAGCAGCGACACTTTTTGGCATGTCAGCAGTGCCATTTTCTGGCGCGCTTCTTTCTGTGTTGATGCCTGACTTTTTACTACAATAATAGTGAGAGCTTTGAAATGAGGGCAGTGGAAAGGATTCCAGGCATGAGTCCCTCTCACCGTAAAGGTCCCAGCTTTTTGCTGTTTGCAGAACACAGCTCTGTGTTAAAACGTCCCTGTGACACTGCTCTAGCGTTTTGGATTTGAACTCCTGTGCATGGTAGTGGAGGTCACACTCAAACAGCAGAGGACTGGATTTGTACACGGGCATCAAGCTGGGTGGGCTGGTCTCGGACAGTGGGCAGAAACACGGGGACGGTCCGGGAGAAACAGTGGCCTGAAGAAAGACGAATTCAGGGAGCTCCTCCATCTCCCTCTGCCTCAGTTCTCGCTCCAGCATCACATTCTCTAGCTCTTTATCAGCAAAAGCTCTCCTTTTTCTCATCCTCACACTCAGTGGAGGGTAGTGGAGCCTCTTTGGCCAGTCCTCCAGCACTGGTGGTTTGTAGCCTAGGGTATGAGGAAAACATAGATAATAGGCTTAAGTTGTGCATAATAAAAACATGTATTTGTTATATAAAATATTGTATTCCAAGATATTGTGAACCATTTCTTTTGGCCCAAACATCACGAAATTGAGAATTTCTATGTCAAAAAAGTTAAAATGGCAAACTATGTTGAGAAAGATTATGAGAGGACACAGGATACTGTAGTGTTCTGCAATGATTCAGAGGTCCCCGAACTGTGGTACATGTACCAGTGGTGGTACGTGAAGCATCCCATCACTGTGCATCAGATGGTCTCAGAAAATCTGCTTCATGCATTAAATATAAAGGACTAAAATCCTTATAAAATAAAGTTTTCACCTGTAATTTCCATAACATTACATTTGTTTGTATTCCGTGATTAACTCATTAGAGCCTGTATAAGCCCATACTTCTGTTCTTCACTCTCATAATTATTATTTATTTTTAATTGCTGTCAAGTTCATTTCGACTCCTGGACCATATGGATAGTGTTCCTCCAGAATGGTTGGTTCATTAATTCTTGAATTGTATCCATCCATCTTGTAGCTGGTCACCCTCTTCCTCAACTCTTTCAAGCATGATGATCTTTTCCAGTGGATCGGTTCTTCTCATAATGTGTCCAAAGTACAACAGCTTCAGCCTGACCGTCTGGGCTTCCAACAAGAGGTTAGGCTTGATTTGGTCCAGGATCCATTTGCTTGTCTTCTTTGCTGTCCAGGGAGCTGTCAGAAGTCTTCATCAACATAAGTTCAAAGGCATCTGTATTTCTCCTGTCTCACGTGTTAATTTTCCAGCTTTCACAACCATACAGAACCCCAGAGAAAACCACGTGGAACCCGTGGAACTCCACCACACAAGCTAAACCAACGGGTTACCAAGAAATGTACAACAGGGTTCAAGGAAATGCCATGTAGATACCATAGTTCTTACTTTTTTTGTAATTTTAAGCTTTCAACCATCCTAATATGCCAGAAAGTCCACATCTAGCCTATCCTGTGAGTGTGGCACATGCTCCTTTAGTATGATCATCGGAGGTACATGGTCTTAAAGCTTTGAGAATGGTGATTAATTCACCATTACCCACAATTTTTAGAGAAAGAAAATGTTCTTACTTCTATTTTTGTACAAGAGGATCCACCATACTGAGATTTTGGACTCAAACTCATCAGATATATTCAATTTGAGGGCTTTGTTTGTTTACAATTTAAGTTCAAATATTTTATTGGACAAATCAGAACATATTGCAACATTCAGAAAGTTGTCAACACCTGTGCAGTGGCCGAATATTCACCAGAAGAGCAAAATGTATTCATATCAATAATTCCTTTTTCATCTCTTCATTTAAAATCACAAGCTGAAACAAAGGTGCCATCCTCTTTCACCAGCCTTCCATAAATATCATGCGGCAACATCATCAACAGCCTATGAACACAAGACGATAAACCATTACCACTTCCATTACCCGTAATAAACTACTCTTCTGAAGAATCTGGAGCCTGACTAACAAACATATATTGGATCTAAATCGGAGGATGAACAGCAGTGCAGGAACTTTAATGTCGGTGCTGAGTGAAGCACATCAGGGACCTTCAGTCTCTGAAGCACTTGCATCAGTCCACTCTGCTGTAATTCCTACCTTCATTTGCATAATTTTAATTACCTTAAATAAACACAAACAGCTCTGTTATGGGCAGAGGGATCTGTAGCATAATGGCTGAACTAATCCACTGTCTCCTGGTGTCGCCTGGGAGACTCTGGATGTGTTAATGAGATGTGTGTTCATTAAGGCTTACCCTCCAGAATGCTCTTTGCCAGGAGACTGGGTGCCCTGCTATAGCACTGGTATGCCGAGCGTCTGAGAAAAGAAGCACTCCTCTGACTTTTCTTACCCTGTGTAAGAAATTAAACAATTCTGAATTGTGTGTGTCAGTGTTTTTATATGGTAACTGTTGGCAGAAGGAGCCTACATTGTCAATACTCAATACTCTAAACCGTAATCAGTACTCCAACAGTGGCTCAGTATTAAAAAAAAACTGTGAGTGTAAAATCTTTCAGTACTGTACAAAAATTTATTCAAATCTTACTCTATTCATTTCAATGAAATAACTAACCTTCTGAACACTTTTTGATCAGTGCTATAAAAGTGGGTTCACGAGGGGTCACACAAGTAACTCATGCATGGAATTTAAATACAATTTATTTAAAGGATTATGTAAAGTTTGGGTTCAATGTTAAATGACTTTTAAATACATTTCAATACTGATAGCGGTCTGAAAAAAGGCCTATTGTTACACAATGTCCAGCTTTTATTCTTTGTCAGACATTATTTGCACAAATATCCAACTATACATTGAAAAAAAGGTGTTATATGAGTTGTGCAATTGAAAAAAACCCACTTTGGTTCCTTAATGGGCATATTTGTAACAGAGGTGTGTGAGTGTGAAGAACCTTTGAATGAAATCCCACACTTTATTATTATCATAATTTTCATCAGTTTAATGGGCCCTAAAATAAAGCCCTGTGGGATGATACACAGAATCTGCTGAGCTAAACAACAATGTTGACTTTAACATAATATATTAACATTAACACCTGAATCATAAACACAGTGTTTCTCAACCCTGGTCCTGGACATTTTTGTGAATTCCCTGCTTTAATACAACCCCTTCAACCCTGACCGGGCTCATTATTGAGTTGATTAGTTAAATCAGGTGTGTTGGGAGCATGGAAAGCTCTAAAATATGCAGGGCAGGGGTGCCTCCAGGAGCAGGGTTGAGGTCTAGTGAGCGTTCATTTGGTGTAAAGGTTCTTTACACACATACAGTCCATACATTATTTAAACTCTTGTGTCTGAGCTAGAACTGATTTAAACTCCAGACCCAGTTAGAACAGAGGCAGGTAAACATGAATACAGAAAAGAGGAGGAAGAACTTCTAATTCTGGAGGAAGTAGTTGAGATCTTGTGAGCTAGTTTGTAGAATAAAGCTTGCTTCCAGTTTTCTTCTGGATGCTGCCAGTCAGGGCCCGGATGTGTTTAATTCCATCAGCAGCGCAACTGATTTAACATCACAAAGCAGGTGTTGGATAAGAATAAATAATAATAGAATCCCACGAGGAGAACTTTGGAGATGTTTAATGAACACAGTGATGGAAAACCATGACTTTCTGTAGGAATGTTATCAGTGTTTATTGTAATATTAGAGTAAACTCTTACTGCCCAGATAAGATTCACATTCTCATTTACACGAGGGGAACATATTGTACATCACTGTTATAAACATGAGCCTCTAAATCATCTACATCTTAAAAAAATCAGTGTGTGTGTCTGTGGTCTGCAGCACTGCTCTCACACTATTACAGTTTTCCAATACAACATAATGTGCAACACTTCTTTCGTCTCCCCTCTGTAATATATCTGTATATATATATATATATATTTTATTTGTTTATTGTTTATAATATTGTGGATACTATACAGTATTTACTACACTTTATCTATTTCTTGTACTGAGTGCCCTTTTCTCCCATTGTGAATTTCTCCACGTTGGGATTAATAAAGGATTATCTTATCTTATCTTATTATTAAATAAGGAGGGAAATCAGTATGTTTGTTTTTTAAAATGTATATGTTTTAAAAAATAAAAATTCTATATATATATAATATGTTTGTTTTTGATTGTTTTATGTTTTTAAAGCTTTTTTATGTAGTTTGATGTTTTTGTTGTCTGTTTATGTTTTAATACTTTTAGTTTTTGTTCTTTTCACATTTGTTTTCTGTTTTGTTTGTTTTGTTTGTTTGCTTTTTAAAGCTTTTTTATATTTTCGTCTTTTTTGTTTTGTGTTAGTTGTTTTTTTCTGTTTTTAATGCTTTTTATATGTATTTTTTTCCTTTTTGTTCTTATATTTTTATGGGTTTTTGTTTCTTTTGTTAGTTTATGTCATTAATGCTTTTTTGTTTATTATATATAGTATGTAGTAAGAAGTGCGTCGGTGCGCATGCGCATGCGCTCACCTCGGCAGTCTGCTGCCTCCTGAGCGCCACCTGTGCTGCCATCACGCGCTGCCTCTCCACCACCAGCGCGCAGTTGGCGCAGCGGCAGTCCCTCCATCGGCACAGCCGCTTGTGGCCCTTCAGCCGCGACACGACGCCGTGGTTCCGGCAGCGCGCGCACTTCGGGCTCCGGCTGGGCCTGCGCTTCACCTCCACGGTCTCCACATCGATCTCCTCCTCCTCCATCACCTCCTCCTCCTCCACCTCCCCGTCCAGTCCGCTCAGCCCCGGCTGGACATCCGTCTCCACTCTGGTGCACATCTGTAAGAGTGAGGAGGCTCCTGCGCGCTCCTGAGCATCATCCAACCCTCTGCTCTGCGAGAACCTCCACCTGCCTGTTCCTCCACCCTCAGAGCGTCCCTGACTCAGAGTCCTACAACTCTGAGCTCATCTTTGCCCCGCAGCTCTTTTAACCAGCTGACGTCACGCAGGTTGGTGTGGTGTCCGACATCAACCCAGCTCCACCCCTGTCCTCCAGTGAGCGCTGATTGGCTGAAGCCTTTACCCCAGAGGAGCCCCGGCTTTAGGGGTCTGCTTTTACCCCAGAGCAGAAGAAGGTCGATGACATGTTGAGCAGCAGCACATGGTGCACAGATCCACACCCATCTCCAACCCCTTCAGCCGGATCTACAGGATACAGCCGTCTCTATTCCACATCTGCATCCATCCTCCTTCCACAGATCCATGTTTATAATACGATGTTGTGTTATAATCTGTGTACGTGTTCATACAGGTTCATATGGACTTCATTCCTTTATGAAGTGTGTTTATATCTCACACTTCACTCTCCTGCTGTTTGTTGCACTTTTGAACTGTTCAGTTTTTGCACGATTGTTATTATTTGTGCATCTGAGTAAATACTGACTGATCATTTATACTAAACAATAACAATAAAGATAAATCTGTCTCTGTCTGTATGTCTATCTATCTATCTATCTATCTATCTATCTATCTATCTATCTATCTATCTATCTATCTATGTATCTATACTTATCTGTCTGTCTATATGTCTACCCGTCTATCTACTTTGTCTCTCTGTCTGCCCGCCTGCCTATTTGTCTGACTCTATCTATCTATCTATCTATCTATCTATCTATCTATCTATCTATCTATCTATCTATCTATCTGTCTGTCTATATGTCTACTCATCTATCTACTTTGTCTGCTTGTCTGTGTCTGTATCATCTAGATGTCTGTCTGACTGTCTATCTATCTATCTATCTATCTATCTATCTATCTATCTATCTATCTATCTATCTATCTATCTATCTATCCATCATCTACCATCCCACAACAGCTACGACCACATTGATACTCTGGTCTATAAATTTGTACCAGCATTACATTACACATATAATATCGATGTCACGCAGGGAGGTAATTGAGTTCTCAGGTCGCCACAGGCTCAGAATATTATTTCTGAAGACCTTATGAAGAATTCCGAAATGTTTTTACTCGTGGAAAAGCCTCGTTTACTCCAACGCTTGTAATCCTTTTTCCGCCACTAATCCAGGATTCCAGTTTAATTCAGAGATGTTTTTTCATGTACTTAACATGCTAAATTCCCAGGGCATTCTGTTTGGAATATGTAGGCTATAAATATAGTCATCATATAAATAAATAAATAAATAGTTGCATCCATAAAGAAGTGTGGGATTGCAGTGCAGTTGGGAAGGAACATAAAGGACAATTCAGACTGATATGATCAATATTTATTGAAGTAGTGTCTCAGTATGCAAATGACAACAGCAGGGTAACTGATCTTGAGACGGCAGCGATATGTGGACGAGCGTCGTCCTGTTGGAATAGAGCACCGGAGTGTGTGTTCAGAGAAGGTAGAACCACTGGTTGTAGAACCTCATTAACATAACGTTGGTTTGTCAAAGTGGCTGTATTTGTGATACTGAGACAAAAGTGCTACTCATCATTGATGACTTGCTGCCATTCTGAGTGACGCCATGAAAGTCTGGCATGGGTTGCATCCTTCTGGGTGCAACTATTTTTTTGACAATGAGTGTGCATGAGCAATATGACATTAAGGCGAGGGAAAATCTTGTCCAGGTTTTTGTGAATGAAACCGTCTGCAGACACAGTCCCAGAGATGACGGACAAAGCACTAATCCATACAATGTTACCAGTAATAATAATAATAATAATAATAATAATAATAATAATAATAATAATAATAATAATAACACATACACTAGCACATACAGTACGCTGAGCATCAGAGACAAACAAGAAAACAGTAATGCATGAATGCAAAGTACTAGAGAGGACACAGGGAACACATCAGGATTCAGGTCTGAGGAAGGTTATAAGCAAGAGAGAAGCTTTTAGAGCTTTTAAGGGTAGATTTGTATATGTAGAGTAAAACTGTTGGACGTGGCGGTGGGGGTCCATGTCCTCATGTTCATTAGACATTAGAGCAGTTCCTACAAAAACCCAATGAAAGTGTAGCCCCCATGTGGTTGGTGCTTGTACTGTCAGTCCCCGATGAACATGAAAGATGTAACCTTGGGTGCCCCCCACTGCCACTTGCAAGTAATCACACTCATGTGCCAGCACATAGCCACAGGTGGGCCTGGGTAGGCCTTAACTTCATGGGATTAGTCACCAGTCAATGTAATGAAATGATTATAGAAATAAACAAGTATGAAACACCTGCATTTAAAAACTTAAATACAGCAGAAATAGCGTAACTCTGATACAGGCTGGTCTTAAATGTGCAAAGGCTGTCAGGAGCCCTCAGGTCATCAGACAGAGCTCTCCAAAGATTAGGACCATAATGGGAAAAGGTTGCCTTTTCACGTTGAGCTGCATGGCCTTTATGGCCTCTTGGCTGATCTGAGGGCTCTTGAGGGAAGATACTCGATAACCATAACACTGAGGTTCTACGAAGGCATTTAAAAATGAGTAAAATAAGCTTAAAATCGATTCTAAATTATCCTAAAAAGGCAACTGCCTCCGCTCAGCTCTCTGTTCTCCATTTCCTTTTATAACTGTTCAATTTTCTTTTTTTTGATGAGGAGAATCATGACACATCCAGGGCTGAATGCTGTCTAGACACTTGAGCCAGGTTCTAATAGATCTTTGAGAGTCAGAGGCTTGGGATATTTTCAGCTGTATCATCAGCATATAGATGGAAGCCAAAACTGTATTCATCAATTACTCTAGCAAAGCGAGATTGAAAAGTGTTGGTCCCAAAATGGAACCTTGGTGTATTCCGCTGGACGTGATGCTTTGGCTATTTTAAAGTGTGACATGGCACAGCCACTCAAATAAGACTAGAACCAATTTAGGAAAGAGACAGAAAGACCAACCCCATCTTGATTGTACAGTTCAGATCAATTTTGTGGCTTTTTACACTTTGTTCCAGGAAGATTTTCTCATTTTCAAGGGGTTAAATCTCGGGGATGAATGTGTCAAAAGCTGCACTAACATCTCAGAGAAACAATACAGTGAAGTTAGTAACAGTGATGAAAAGTGCCAATTCTGTATAAGACCAAAAACCTTGTTCAATGTGTTGGAACTGACGTAATCATTTAGAATCGATTATTAGAGTAAAATTTCAATGATTTGCCCAGGACAGAAATATTTGAAATTGCTGTTTGGTTATGAAAAATCAATTAGCGCCCTGTCTAGGGTTGTTTCCCGCCCTTATGCTCAGAGTTGCCGCTGGGCACCGGCTCACCTGTGACCCTATTCAGGAATAAGCGGTTCAGAAAATGGATGGATGGATGGATGGATGGATGGATGGATGGTTATGAAAAATCAGTCTTCTTTAGCAAAGCTCTGATAACAGCTCATTGGGCATTTTGAAGGAGCCCACTTCCAATTGGATGGCCGGCATATCAGCGGAGACATGTCATTAGGTGTCTTCATTTCACAACGAAAAATACGGTCAGTTTTACGTTGTGGCAGATGCCTGTAATTCATCCTGTAATTCATCCTTTGGTCTTCACTACAGGCACTTTGACAACCCAACGTTACATTAACGTTGCCCTGCCACCAGTGGTCCTACCATTTCTGAACACACACTGAAGTGCCCTGGCATGTTGCGTTAAACCCGACCTCGTACTGAGAGACACTACTGTTGTATGTGCAGATCAATAAATCTTGATCATATCGGTCTAATTTTTTACTAATTTATTGTTCCAGGTAATGTTTATCTTCCTTGCTGTTAGCACCGAAATCGCACACTTCCTTCTTGCACACTTCCTTCTTCCTACACTCAGTGAATAGCACATGGATCTATTAATATCTTACCAATTTTCACCACCAAATGAAACCTGCATGATGTCTGGGAGGATGATATATAACCAGCATTAGAACAGATTGTGTGGCCTTCAGGTTAATGGGAAGATATTCAAATGTGGGTTGTGCTTCAAGAGATACTTGTTTACAGCATTAGCTATTAAGATACACATAGACTGCACCCCACACGTTTCTTATCAGACCTAGAAACACAAATTAAACAGTGATTAGGTGGGGCTCCTCATTAATGATAACACAGTTTTCTCTTGCGAGCCATGTCTCAGTTAAAAAAAAATCAAGTTCAGGATTTTCAATTAGCGGTAAAGGCTTTGTTGCAAAGTGATCTCAAGTGATAACTTCTGTTAACGGTGAGCTTAACTGGAATTAGTAGAGCCATTTTTCAGTTGTGGAAAGCCATGTCACTGAACACTGAATAAAACCTGGATATTACGCTGGCATACAGCATGTTTTCCAGCTTGTCGATTGTTATTGTTCTCTACCTTGGAGTGTGGGGGAGGAGCTGTCTGTTCTCTGGTGCTTTGTAGTGAGCAGAAATTGTTAACTGGAGAATGAGGATGCTCTTGATTATCTGAACGTGCTGTAGTGTGGGTTTCCAGTGGAGATGAAGGAAACAGTTGGTGCTGTCATTGTGGTAGCAGACTAAGTGATCTATTAGATGGAAAACATGGCCTGGCTGGGTGAACAAGGGAGCAGAATTTGGGGGAAGAAGAAGGACTTGGCACTTCTTAGCTGAAACTTGTGACCTGACAGCAAGCGACTGAGGAGACCAACCTTTTTCCAGAGCATAATAGATCCTACATTTTCTCTGACGTTCCCAGCACAGGAGACACTGGAGTGGAGATGGAGAGTGAGGAGGATGAGAGGAACCTTGGTGTTGCTTGAGGCTTTAGGCTTCCATTCCAGGACTGAGACTGCATGTCCATGGAGAATGATGACTGAATATTCAGCTCTATGACTGCCTCCTTGTAGTTGTCTTCCCACTGCTTGCCTGGTGGAAGAAGTGCCATGTTGATGAGCATCAGGGATCCCATTGTTGGTGAGGAGAAAAACAAAAATGTTAAAGTGTTAAAGAGCTCCAGTGAAAATCTTGGAAAAATGGCAGTCTGGTAGCTGGCTGTGTCTTTTGATAGTGTTTGATTTTACATACAAATAATGGCTGCCTGCCAGGGAATCTCAGGATAATGTCTGGAGTAATTCATGCGACATGATGTGAGTTCAAACTTAAAAACTACTAACGAGGCCTTACACTGCACTAGCATGAGGGCTGGAGGTGACACACTAATGCTGCAGTAGTATTTTGGAGTAGGCTGGTGGCCGGCAAGCTAACATTGCTTTAGGGATTCCGGCCCAGGGTTGCAGGCAAGTCGTTGAAGTTGAGGTTATTTGGTTGGGATAATTTTTCAGAGATCATGCACCATTAACTTTTTGGCCACCAGATCTCTACCCAGTTGAATATCTATGACAGGTTTTGAAGCAACATGTTAGACAGCATTACATGACTAAATTGAGGGGGAATTCTTTTGCAATAATGACATTCCCATTAAGACACCTTCCAATAATGACACCTCACTAAGACCCCATCCAAATGATGTGCAAATACACCGTCCATTGCTTCTAGAAGAGATGTGTATTGTTTTTTGTTTTCATGTCTTTTAAAAAACACCTACAGTTCATTCTCTCCATTTTCAGGTAAAGGAGAAAACAAAATCCTTTAAAGGGCCAAGACAGAGTGAAGAAAGTTAATAATCAATGCAGAAGTAAAACTTTGCTTTTTCTCGACCTTTGAAAGTGCTCAGAGTTTGACTTTGAGACTGGCGGTGAGCAGAATGTCGAGCACCTTCAAAGGGAAAGTAAAAGCACTTCAGCTCAGTTCAAAGCATGTGCTGCATCGCAATCACACTGCAGTTTAACTTTGGAGAGCTTAGGACATCATGTGAGTTTCTTTTAATCATTTCAATGTATTTCAGTATCTCTGCAAAGTTGTAGACAATTCCCAATCTCATATTGGCACCATCGATCCGGCTCCGCCTGGGCTATATACATTTCTTCTGAAGTGAAAAAAGGCTACCTTCACATGCAATTCTATAACAGTTATACTTCAATGAGAATCTTAATGCACTCAGAGGAAAATGCCAATAGTTTGACTGTTCCACCTGGTCTTGCAAACCCCTGTCTTGTTCACCACCTCTGCATGGCACTTGGCTGCATATTATGCAAATACCTGGTTATACCGCTAATAATTTATGCCTTTCTGAATCCAAGTAATGCTCTCAAAGCTTCGGGGTCGTTTCATGAGGAGGTCAAACATGACAAACGAAGTGGTGCCCCAGTTTAAAGACCTAATTGGGCACAAATGAGCACAGAACAACCAGATGGGGTCAGATGGTATAAGGCAACCCAGTCATCTCAAAGAGCATTGTGGATAAGAGCCTGCAAAGATAAAAGCTGAAAGATCCGTCTGGCAGAGCTTTGTATGTGTATGAGCACACAGTCAATGCCCTAGAATGTGGAAGCGCATATGGTAGTCTGGGTGTTCGTGTGCATGTGGAGAAGCTGGAGGGTGTGATCTAGAGCTAGGCTCTGAAAGATCTGAAGAGAAAACCATGGCAAGGCTCATGAGTGTGCCACTGTGTGTTTTCTGATGAAATAGTTGATGACCTTTCGAGAATTTGTTACATCAGAATTCACTTTTGCATACGCCATCTGAGCTATCACCTCCTATTGTCATTAGCTCTCCATCTTTTATCTCTCCAGGACTTCAAACTCAAAAATGTGACTTCATTCCTTTTATATATATATATACATTTAATTGTTGTTATTTTTATTTTCAGTCTGAACTCTTACTGAAAATGCTCACATCTATGTTTTTTCACCCTGTAAAATGACTCACATGAAATGTGATCTCTTGCTATGAAAGGAACCACCACAGCAAGTTCTCTTAGAGTCATCTCACAAAAGAGAATCGACTTGCCTCATCAAACCCAACCCAAACTGTAAAATGTCATCTGAGTACCTTAATCTACACCTAAACCTAAACTTAACCTTACCTTAGTTTACACCTTAATCTACACCTAAACCTAAATTTACACCTTAAACTATACCTAAACCTTACCTAACCTGCAAAAAACAAACTCAAAAACGAATACTAAAAAAACTAAAAAAAAAACAAAACAAATACCGTATTTTCTGGACTATAAGCCGCTACTTTATTCCATGATTTAAACCATGCATCTTATAATGAGGTGCAGCTTTCTCTTCTTATATATGTTATTTTCCTTTTTTTTTTTTAAACAATTATTTTTAAACTTGGCGGCACGGTGGCGCAGTGGGTAGCGCTGTTGCCTCACAGCAAGAAGGACCTGGGTTCGATCCCTGGGTGGGGTGACCTGGGAAGTTTCTGTGTGGAGTTTGCATGTTCTCCCCGTGTTCGCGTGGGTTTCCTCCGGGTACTCCGGTTTCCCCCACAGTCCAAAGACATGCATGATAGGTGAATTGGTGACTCTAAAGTGGCCCTTAGTGTGTGGATGTGAGTGTGCATGTGTGTGCCCTACGATGGATTAGCGCCCTGTCTAGGGTTGTTTCCCGCCCTTGCGCTCAGAGTTGCCGGCTGGGCACCGGCTCACCCGTGACCCTATTCAGGAATAAGCGGTTTGGAAAATGAATGAATGAATGAATTTTTAAACTTTGCAGGTATGGCTTATATTCTGGTGCGTTTATAGTCCAGGAAATATGGTACTACATGTTTTAGGACTGGAACATTCAACTGCTGTGGAAGTTTATATGGGAGATCATGTTGTATGAGGAGACCTTGAATTCGATCCCTTGCAATGCCAGAACGTTAAGAACATTTTTACCTTCTCCTGTAAAATCACTATTTTGGAGATATTATTATATATATATATATATATATATATATATATATATATATATATATATGTATATGTATATATAATATCAATCTAAAGCAAAACATAAAAGGTACCACTGTATATATCATCTGTATCTAACCTATTTGTGAGGCCTCCTTGAGAAAAACGTTTTAATTTATAAATATGTATAAACAGAGACGTACCTGGACACACTGCCTTCAGTGTGTCATGGCTGACCCTCTGGGTGCTGCTGAGATGCCTCTGAGAGGACCCAGTAAAGGACAGGAACAACTCCGCATCTTCACTAAGGCCTCCTCTGTCACTAAGCTCCTCATCGCTGAGCTGAATGGTTAGCACACAACTGCCCTGCAAGCACAAACACACCAGGATTTGAGTTCTGTTAACGATACATCAGTGGCCCATTTGAACCTACTCTGTATCCACTGCATCTGTAATATTCAGNATTATTATTAATATTATTATTATTAGTAGTAGTAGTAGTAGTAGTAGAGTTAATTTTATTTTCGGATAAACTGCTAAATAATGTTTTAATTTGTTAATGTATTTATGTTATTATGGATTATTTTTACAAATAACAGGGAGAGAGCGAGAGAGAGAGAGAGAGAGAGAGAGAGAGAGAGAGAGAGAGAGAGAGAGAGCTGTGATCTGAGCATGAACATCTGCTTTGTGTTTCAGCAGGACAACACATTTCTGTTGTATCTGACACAGGTTAATAAGATGTGCTAAATAATTCCTCGACAGCTCAGCTCCCAGCCTGAGTAAAGAACATTTCCTACTTTTATCTCCCCTCTCTTCACACCTTCGTTCTGGTGCTCAACAGATTACGTTTCAGTTTACATTTACATCTGATTATTTTTCTGAACTGCCCGGATTTCACTTTCGGACAATTACTGAAATTAGAATCCGAATAAAATGTATCTCATCTTGACCGTAGTCTGTACTTTTATAGATCACCTGTCTTCTGTCTGAGGATTATTCTGAGGCTGAAACAAAGAACCCTCCTCCATAGTTACACAGGCTGCATGACAGCAAGCAGTGTGAGTGTTTTGCATTGCAAAACACATCATTATTGCCAAGCATGATTATTCAAAGGAAGCGGCACAAGGGAACTGAATTAAGCAGCTTTAATGCAATTTTATTCAAAGCAGACGCATAAACAAAAATTGATATAGATAATTGCCACTGCACGTACTAAAAACTCGGGGAGTGATTTCCCCACAATGTCAATTATGTTAGTCGAGAGCATTTTTGATATCATTTTGTCGACATTTAAAGGCAGGGAGGCAGACAATTAGCAGATTAATTAATATTTATGCATTTTATCTAGACAAGTGCTAAATATAGACATGGGAGGCCACTTACGGGCGAATGGATGCTAATTGATTGCTTCCTCTCCCCCTCGCTGTCTCTTTATTTTCTTCTCCATCTCTTTCTGTCTTTTGATCGTGAAACAGCCAGGTTTGTGCACAGTCTGTACGAGCACTCACTCCGCAGCAGTGCAGCTGAGGAGCACTGAGTGGGTTTGACAGCTGTGCAGAACTTATGGGGAACCTTCACGGAAAGTACATTATAAACGCTCTTACGCTTCAGTGTTTCCTTATTAAATCTAGTCATGAATCAAATTAAGGTTTTCTTTCTCTACAGGTCTACTCATGCAGACGTCGATGCCCAGCATAAATGGATCTGGGTTTGTAAGCTCTAATGAATAAATGGATCCACATTCCAATAGAATGGATTTGGCCTTGGCATAAACAGCATCTAAGAAGGCTTAGAGAAATGATGGCATATTATGACATTACTTGGCATTTTAAATATCATTGGTTGCTATAGGCTGAAGTGGTGAGTGAGTGATGACCCCCCCCATTGTGTAGGCAAAACCAATGAATATGAAAGATGTGTAGCCACTGCAAAAAAAAGAGCTTTTTTATTCATTAAATGTCCATTCGGCTGGAGGGGTTCCCCCTTGTTTCCATGCAGGACCCCCCAACCATGCATAACCACCTTTCCCACCAACACCCCTGCATGACTAGTGAGGCGGTGAGCTGTGGTGCTCTGGGAGCAGATAGATATGAGGTTTTTACACAAAGGCTGTTCTCAGTGGAAGGTTCTGCGTAGAACATTTAGCTGCTCACTTGATGCAACAATCAGAATTAATTCCACTAGTTCATTGAATCGTCTTCCCACAACAAACAGTGTATGTAATATGTGATTTTCCATCTGGGATTAATAAAGTTGCCTAAAGTTAATCTGTCTAGTCACCAGCTTTTTTCCTGGAATCTTCCAATCCACCTTTAATGGCGCAGAAATGATGGGTGTAATATATCTGTGGCGCTATTTTAAGGTGGATTGTCAACTTCATGTTGCAAGATAAGCAATAACTTTCTATGTTATTAATATCTTTATGCCTAAATGTTGTGTTGGATATGTAGCCTGGAGAAGGACACATGATCTAATAATGATCTAATATGACTTTGGGTCCATATGTCCAAATGCAAATCTAGGACTTTGGGTAATATCTTTCCACATATCATAAAAAATCATTAATAACAGTTATACAGACAGTATGTAAGCAACAACAGTCTGTGTACAGAAGCATAATGCCACACACACACGTGTGCACGCACACACACACACGCACACACACACACACAAACCCACTCTGAGCTGTAGCACATCGACCAGTCAGTTCTTCAAAGAGGAGAAGAAAGAGGCACACAAGGGAAGGTAGTTCAGAGAGAAAGACAAGCAAAGACAAGCTAATATGTAAACATGATGAAGGCAAGAACCAATGGAAACTGTGTTAGTCAACATGAAGAACATCTGACAAATTACAGTATTTCACTTAAACACTGACTCGGTTTCACTCAGACTCATTTACTGAGTCATGTCAGAGAGAGATCCGATTCAAACCAAGAGACACATTTCTTTATTCATATTCTAAGCCACTTCTTCCAGGTAAGGGTCACAGTGGGTCTGGAGCTTACCCAAAATCATGGGGCACAAGGCAGCGATACCCACTGGGCAGGGCTCCACTGCATAACAGGGTACTTATTCGCTTCTTCCTGGTCAGGGTCATCATGGATCTGGAGCTTACCCAAAATCATTGAGCACTAGACGAGACTACCCAGTGGGCATGATGCCAGTCCATCACAGGGTAGCACGCGCACACACACACACACACACACACACACACACACACACACACACACACACACACACACACCTATGAGGCAAAGTAGCATGGCAAACTCAACTGTCATGTTTTTGGGAGGAAAATGGAGAACCTTGAAGGAACCCACATGGACAAAGGGAGAACACACCAAACAGACAATGACTGAAGTGAGGGACTCACTAAGGCCGTCACCTGGCCTGAGCTTCTGGGTTACAGTGCCAAATAATTTTTAACGAGGCTTGAACTTTGAACATCAACCCCTGTTGAATGATCTGACCCCAATTTTGGTCATACTAACAAAATGTCCTCTGGTCAATGGAACGAAAACGACCAGCCCTCTTTCCAATTATCTGAATGTGATCTGAAAGTGACGCTGACTGGAAAGTGAAATTGTAACTCTGCACTTTGGTGCAATATACTGTGGGGCAACCATGGCCTGGTGGTTTGGGAACCAGACCTGTGACTGGACGGTGGCCAGTTCAAATCCCTGAACTGGCAGGGCGTGACTCAAGTGCCATTGTGCAAGGCAAACACCAGCACACCCTGGGTGCTATGGATAGGGCTGCCCACCACTTCGGGCATGTGTGCTCACTGCCCCTGAGTGTGGGAACTCACTAGGATGTGTGTGTATCACTGTGTGGATGGGTTAAAGGTGGAGGACAAATTTCCCTACATGGAGCACAGTTTCTTTTGGCTTTAGTTTAAGTTTAGATTTAAATTAGGGTTTGGGTTGAGGATGAGGTTAAAATTAGGACCAGGGTAGAGTTTGAGGTCAGACTGGCATAGGTTTTGCTTCATTTGCATAGCATATTAAATCGACTTCATTAAACATATCAATAATAAATCTACTTGATGCAAGTAAAGCATCAACAGAACCTCTTGAATATGTTTACTTCACTGCTGCTACTGCAATGAAATGTTGTTGATGTGTGACTGTGTTTAAGGTTTATTAATCATCTACAAAGGGCCACTCAAAATAAAGTGTTACCGACGTAGCTTCCTGGGGCCACTGAAATCTCTTAATGCAGAGCAGATCAGCATGTAGACAGAAGTTAGGAAATGCTCAGATCCATTTGGTAAGTTAAAGCAATGAGAGTCAGCTGGGACTTTTCAAATTTCATCCGTCTCGAAATAAAGCCATCAAAGAAATGTGTGCCTATGGTTATTCCCCTGTTTGAAAGGAAAGGGCTTTTAAATCTGACGCACCAACGGGCTTGCCTTGCTCTACAGGCTTCCTAAAATTGTTCTTCAACACAACACAAACAGAATGTTTGGGCCAGTGATTAAGGACATTCATTTCACAATGCATTTCTCCAACCAGTCCATAATATTAAAGATACTGGAGTCACGTTCTTAGATTGTTACTCCTTTGATCTGACGCTGTGTGCTCCCCTTTTGGATGCCTGAGTGTTTCATGTGCCCATCAGGCTCTCTCAGTCTCTTCACCTGAGGAGTTGTGCAATCGCCCGAGGCTTCCCCGGACTCATCAGCCTGCTGTAATCTGGAGGACTGTGTCAGAGCTACAAAGGTTTCTCATGTCTTTGAAGGGGCTCCTTGGCTAAGCCCCTCAAACTCCCAGGTCTCTATGGTAAGGACCAGAGTGGCAGCTTTTTATTTTAAAGGTTTTTATTTTTCTTTTTTTGCCTTTAAAGCTTGTCATTGGACTTGCTGGGTATTGTAGTCTGAGCTTGACTTTTAAAATATTCTTTTAATGCTATTAGTACAAGTGGAAACGTGGTTTGGAGAATGCAATAAGCTGGTCACGATATTCTGATCTATGTACAGGAATAAAACTTACTGGGTGAGTTTGACATTGTGAGACATATGATGATTCAAATTTCATGCTTGGCTGTGCATGTGATGGAAACAGGTACAGGGCCTAATACCTGTACCTGCTTGACTAAATAAGGTCACCCTGTTGTGCTTGCTTTCCACAAGAAGCGTTATGTTTGGAGAAATTAAAGCACTGCGTTCCAGCATAACAACCCACCCCAGTTGTGAAACGCAGGGGTGGTAGCATCATTGTTTGGGACTATTTTGCTGCATCTGGGCCAGGATGGCTTGCTATCATTGATGGAATGATGATTTCTGAATTATACCAGCATATTCTAAAGGAAAATGTTAGAACATCTGTTCATAAGCTGAACCACAAGAGAATGTGGATCATGCCACAGGACAATGACCCTAAGCATACAAGTTGTTCTACCAAAGATTGTTTAAATAAGAATAAAGTTAATGTTTTTGACCAGTCCAGTCAAAGTCCTGACCTTAATGCTGTGGATGTATATAAAGCAAGCAGTTGTTGGGAGGAAACCCAATAATAATGATCAGTTACTGGAAATGGTTTATTGGGGAGTCACACCCTATACTGGAAAATAAGGTTCACATATTTTTGCCACTCACATATTGTATATGTAATATTGGCTCATTCTCATCAATAAATAAATGAGCAAGTGTCATATTGTTTGCCTCATTTCTTTGACCTAACTACTTTTAGGTCAACTTTATGCTAAAATATACGAATTATTACATTTCTTACTAATATACAGCAATATATCTTCACTTTTACAGAAAAAAAAATATTTTTAATAAATAAAATTGCTGCATAATTTCCTTTGTGACTAGAGATTTAACGTAGAAGAAAAAAATACACATATATATTTTAACTTCATTCGATGATGAAGGGGTTAAATGTAAATGTAGATTGTTATACGGTGTTGTATGTGAAGTTTTTGGTAATGAGGTAGGCCACAGCTAAAAATGGGAGAATAGTGTACAGTAATGTATGGTGACAACTGGGACCTTTATTAGAGGACATTGCACCCTGCCCTCCATCAGTGTGTCTCCTATTGCAGGTGATGCTTCTTCCTCCAGCTCTGCCTTTTACACTCACCTTGACTGTCAAGCTTTATCTGCTTCACCCCGGCACAGCCTGCCTCTTTCTGTCCCTCTATTTTAGTTTATTTTTTTTCTCTCGTTGTCACTCTCATTTACGTCCTTGCATCATTTTATATTTTGTTATTATAACCAGTTTCCAAAGGTCCCTGTCCACTCTTCTTATGCGTTGTTTATGCTTAGCATTCTACAGTGTTCTTCAAGCTTTAAGGATGTCTAATGTCATTTTCATTAAAAGATTTAGATAATAAATATAAAAATCAATATAATATTTATTTGTATGGTATGAATATACACAGATCAGCCATTATATGATGGATTTATGTGTGTGGCATTGAAGTGAAACAGATGCAGCAGTGCTGCTGGAGTGTTTAAACCTCTTAGTGTTTCTCACTGCTGGACTGAGAACAGTCCACCAACCTGAAATATCCTAAAGCATCCTATAAGCACTGTTGAAGGACTAAAGGATGACCTACACAAACTGCAGGAACAGATGAGCTCTTGTTTCTTGCATCTACACATAGAAGCAACTAGGCAGGAGTCTGGAATAGAGGGGTAACTCTGTTTAAACACTCCAGCAGCACCGCTGTGTCTGAGTCACTTGTACCAGTGCAACAGGATAAGAAAGTATTGATCTCATATAAAGAATAAAGTTATATAAAATATATTTCCATATATGACGTTTTTATTGATATAGTCATATAATAAGCTGAGACTTCCAGTAAACTCTGAAAATGTTTAAACCAGCTGTTGCCTAAACTTGAAAAAAAAAAACTGCTATTGGGTTGAACGGTGTCAAAAATCATGACAGTATATGCCAAGCGAGAAGAACCTGCCTCAGGCAAAAGAGAACGAGGATGGTAAGTCAGGAGTCAGTCACGGGGAAAGACAGGCACTGAAAAAGGTCAGTCCCTAAAACTGTGAACTGCAGTCTTAGATTGTCTCAAAGTTTTCTACTTCAAATCGGATCAAATCAAATCTATTTGTGTTGCACTTCTTACAACTGATGTTGTCGCAGAGCATTTGATTTACAGAAATCAAGAAATAAAAAGGTTAACAGCACATGAACAAAGAATAAGATATGAAACCAAAGGGCGACGGTGGCAAGGAAAAATGCCGTCAGAGCTGGAGAAAGAAACCTCGGAAAGGACCAGGCTCACGAAAGGGGGACCGTCCTCCTCTGGTCGAACTGCTTCTACATATTTAATCCCAGAAATGTGTAATTAAGAGCTGAAGATCTTAACCCTTTGAGACCTGTCACACCTTGTCTTCTCAGCTTTACAACCCAGGAATGCCTTCACACACCAGCACGACATCCATACGGTTAGAACCCGCATTTCTGAGTAATTAATTGTGGAAAATCATGACTTTATTATAAAAATAACTGTTTTTATAAGCTGCTGTTTGTAGAAATTCAGTTTAGTAAGGTAGATTTTATTACCTGGGATGTTGGCTATATTACCCCTGAAGAAAATACTGCTGTGACCAGCGGTTTTAGAAATCTGCATGGAACCCAGAGGTGGGATCTTCAAGAAAAAGAAGTCCGTCTGATGATACTCATAGTTTGTCACAATAATACACCATATAATAAAGTTTCATTCTTTATTCTCACTTGAAAGACACCCAACTCTAACCATTTTGAAAGGCTCGAGTTGGGTTTAGAAGATCTAAGGTTTAATTTCACTTTCAAGCCTCTATATTCGAGATTAGGTTGCAGGGACACTGCAATATACGAAAAATATTAACATTCATATTTGATTAATGTAGAAATAGTATATATACGAAGATAAATATCACTGAAATAGAAAAGGGCGGCCCTTAACACTAGTGTTGAGTATCATTGCTTGTTTATTTTTTAATGTAAAACAACAAACAGCATTAAAATGCAGTTAAAGAGATAAGATGTCTCTGCACATGTGGCCTAGAATTTCTGTGGGGGATTGCTTCCACCTTCAGCCTCAAATCTGAACATCTTTCTAAACCGGATTAACCCCAGTGCAATCTCTGCTCTTGCCTGATCGGAAGCCTGGGAAAAAGTCCCACAGCCTGACACGAATTTCATCTTCGGGTCTGCTCACTTATTACAGGCAAAAATCTAGTCTTAATTAAGTTTTGAAAGAGCAGGACTCGGCACGTGTTCTGTCCAGGGCATCTGAATAAATCCAGTCTGCTGAGATTACTGTTATCAAGAGTTTACAAAGTGAGGCTCAATTGATGTTTAAGGCAAATTCACATTTGTACACGGTAGTCCTACAGGATAGAGAAGCACAGGAAGGCATTTGTAGAACAATTGCATTTTTTGGTGTTTTTTGAAGACTTTCTTCTCTTTTCTTGGCACGAGGGCTTAAAGTCAATTCCTGTAAATCTGCTTTTGGAGCTGAACTTAGACTGGATGGAAAATGCAGAAGGAGTAAATGTACTGAATGGATAAAGGAGATATCCAAGATCTCCTGGGATCAAGTACTTTAGGTTCAAATTAATGCACATTCATTTTATAGAATTTGCATTTTGTAAGACTTTTTATTTGTCTATCAGTCTGTCTGTAAATGTGGATTCAGATCCCTAACAAGCAAGGTGAGGTTAAAATTGGAGGAAGAGAGAACATGAAGAAACATGTTGAAGAAGCTATATTTAGCTCATTGTTGAGAAATGTAAACAACAATAAAATGAGGTGAATAAAAAAAAAGTATGTTCAGTTTGAAAGACATTGAAATTAAAAACAAAAACCCCAAAATAACATCAAAAATAAATTAAAATGAGACATGATTATGTAGAATATTTATTTTCAATTTCATACTAAATCTTTCTAAAAAAGTTTCAAGCAGGTGAGAGTCAGCTCATGAACAAATATAAGAGGCTTACTTTAACACCTGATGAGTTTATAAAAACAATCAAATAAAGCTTTACAATCCAGTTTGGATGAGAGTTGAAGTGAGGTTAATAAAAGATGTGACAGAGAGCGATGTGGAAGTGTGTCACTGATTTATCCTCTAGAACGTTCAAGCAATAGACCAACACACTAAACTCCACCCACTCACTGCACAGTCTGCAGCTCCTTCTCCAGCTCCTTACACACACCAACACATTAAACTCCACTCACTCACTGCACAGCCTGCAGCTCCTTCTCCAGCTCCTTACACACACCAACACATTAAACTCCACTCACTCACTGCACAGCCTGCAGCTCCTTCTCCAGCTCCTTACATACCAGCACATTACACTCAGTTTCTCACTCACATTGTTTTTCCATGTCTGTTTTTGTTTGTTTGTTTGTTGATTTGTTATTGTGTTTTCTTGTTTTTATATTTTTTAGTTTAATTTAAAGTTATTATTGTTTCTGTTTTTCTTTTTGCTCAAGGCGTTTGTGTTTCTAATGGAGTTATTTGTGCTATGACCTTAGCTGTGGCATTTGTTTACAGCATGGTTAGCCATCAGTCAACAACTCGGGATGGAAACTCAAAAGACATAAGTTGAAATATGTAGCCCTGACTCAGAGCAGTGTTTTATATTCATAGGTAAACACATCAAATCTACATCAAACTTGAGTCAATATCAGTGATGAGCTTTGTAGTTAATTGCATTTCTTGAAAAAATGATGAGAATTGCTAACAAATCTGATTATCACAGTGTAAACTAGAAGGTGATGCCATGCCTGTGTTTATATAGAGCGATAAGATGTGTGGTTATTAGTTCATTTAATTTATGAATTTAGTGAACTAATAAATACATGAATGGAATACGAAATATTTATAATATCTCCTGTGTTTAGCAGATCATTCTACTCTTTGATGGGAAGTGAAATCAGAATGGAGATTTCAGACCGGGCCTTGGCAGTAAGCGGCAGAATCAAGATTTGCCTCGCCATTTTTCACTAAATTATTTGATACACAGGAACGTTGACTCCAAATTTAAGGTTGTAAGATACCCCTTGTAGGCTGAGCCCCCAGGCTGAGGGCAGTCTGATGATGGGTTGAGGTTAAGATTAGGGTTAGGATTGGGGCCAGGATGATGGTTAAAATTAGGTCTTTAATTAAGGTTAAAGTTAAGATTAGGTAAGGCTTGGCTAAATTTTGCATGTTGGAAATGAATGGAAGGTGTGTGTGTGTGTGTGTGTGTGTGTGTGTGTATGTGTGTGTGTGTATGTGTGTGTGTGTGTGTGTGTGACTAATGTTAGCAGGTTAGTCTGTTAACCTGACATTTCCAGCCATTCACAGGGTGAAGGCATTGAGCCCCCACAGTAATTGATTTTGCCCCTTTGTCTAATCGAACCAGCCCCTGGCCCTGGAACGTCAGAACCTCCAACACCATCATCATGATCATTTCTTGTCTTGATAAAGACAAGTGGTCAATCATGTTGAGTCCACTGTTAAAACATCATGCAGAGCATGTACTGACTCATACACAGCAAAATCCCCAGTGTTTAATTATTAATTACAGTGTTGAATTAGCACTTATGGTGTTAATCTGCGTTCAGATGGACATAAATGAACAGTGCTGTGGTTATTTATATTCATACGGTGGAGGCAGTGCTTTGTATTTCTCTTCCATCTTCATTAGACCTGTTGTGTCACTTCTCATCTGAACAGCATCAGGAAGCCCAGAAAATCAACATCTACTGGATACTCGTAAAGAATTCATAGTTTTATAGGTTTTAAATACCTTCTACAACCCTTCATCCCATACGCTCTCATACGCACCATCACAATCACTGTCTTAGCGGTAAACAAAGCAATTCAATTCATAGCTGTTCATAACATAGTTTGTATGTTATGTATATAGTTATGTACTTTAATTAATCAGAAATTACAAATGAGTTTAGAGAAAACAGTCACACATGCCAGATCCACATTTCTATACTCAAATGTGTCTTCTTTTCAGCTGGAAATATTAGCAGAATTTAGATATTTGTATGATTGCGACCATGTTTTGATCAAACGTTTACTAGAATATCTCCAGATATATCATTAGTGTATCACTCAGAGTCTTTTTAAAATGCAATAATGTGGTTTTGTAATGATTAGATTGACTATGATATTTATAATATGTTTTTCAAAATACTTGACAGTGGTCCAAATGAAATAAAAAACAACCTGAATGTCCATTATTTTTATTATTTATGTCTCAGCATCATCCCTTCTCACAACGTTTATACTGAAATTTGAACACTGAGTGAAGAAAGAGAGCAAAAAGCCCTGCCCTTCTCTTTTTCCTCTATAACCCAATATCTGAATCAGTGTCATCGATAGTCCCACCCGCCACACTGATCAGTCACGCATGCAGGTTGAGCATATACACATGCACAAAGGAGTAAACATGCACTGGAAGCACCTTTGGCATTAACCTTTTTTGTTGGAAATGAGTGAATTGGAGCTGGATTACTCTGATAATTCAGTATCTGTAGGTTACTCAGATCCTGAGTTAGAAAACGGCCTGTAACTGCCCGCAAAGTACGGATCTTGAGTTGTAAGAGAGGAATTCCTAATTTTAAGCGTATTGGTATGTCTGTCTAGCTGTCTTTTTAACACATGCCATGCCTGAGCACCACATTTCAGATGCATTTGTCTCTTCATTACACATACACTGTTCCCTGGGGCATCTATGATGCAGAATTTTTCTTTTCCCTCATGAATATCCCCTGCTGCCACTACAATCCTCACTCACAGACACACACACATAGTTTATGTTATATAAGAGAGTCTGTATTGAGCAAAAAGTTCAAATTTAACAAAGCAAGTCATCCAGATCTGTCAATTATTTAAGTGTAAAGTACATTAAAGCACAGTATCTGGATTAGTCCACTATAATGCCTGTGGGTACTGTTAGTCTACTGTTAGTATGTAGCATCTGTCGGCATTCCTCAGCTTAATGTGGTGTTAAAGAATTCCTAGAGCCCTGGTTGCCTCTGGGGGAAGCTGTCCGGTGTGATTAGAAGCTGCGCACTGATGCCTGTCCTCATTTATGATTCTTTTTTAATCCAGGCTCCATGAATCAGTGCTCTACAGTCTCCTACTCTGGGCAGAGGGATACATTACTGTGCCATTTCTAACATAATGCCCGTGACATCCCAGTCAAAAGCACAGTTTAGCCCGCATGGGGTCACTTGGGTTAATTGCTGGTTAGAAGCCACGTCAGTCACTGAATCTGTACCAAAGGCCGGACCTAGTTCAGCCGGGGAACACTTAATAGAGTACATTTGTGCTAAACTGCTGCCGTGCTGCCCAATCGGAATGCTGTCCTCAATGCCACATGACCAGGCGGAAAGTGATGACATAATTTATATTGCAACCTAGCGGCCACCACTGTCTAATGGGCTCATCTCATGCATGGTAGGCCTTGTTAGTAATTGAGAGCTAGCTCTAATAACACTCTGTCACCAGGCCTCTCACACTCCATTATTCCAGATTGCCGCTGGAGGTTAATGTGGTGTCAGGGAGATGTGCAGACGATGGCTTGAGGAGTATAGAAAAGGAAGGGAGGAAGAAAAGATAGAGAATGCAGGTAAAAGCAGATGAAAAGTGGCCCTAACTGAGACTGACAGCTTGGACAAAAGCAACCTCCTATAGTCTCGCCAAGGCACGGTGCCACTCCAGCCCCTGGAACCTCCTGGGAAAGATCACTCTCAGTCCAGCCACCTATATGTTTATCTGTGCCAGCTACGGTTAAATGAAACACATCTAGAGTTCCTGTAATGAATTTCACTATAGATGTAGCCTGTGGAGGAGTACTGAGCTATCAGCCGTATGGTCAAACCCAAGTCTTTAACATTAACATCAGAGAACGAAGCCTCCCACTTTGTGAAGCTTCAGTGAGTAAGCTTGTTTTCAAATGCTTTGATGTGCATTTCATCAGCTGTTCCCTAAGGCAGTAGTGCAGGGAATTGGATTTAGAGACATTTGCTGATTGGAATGGTGTCAGTGGTCTCACCAACCAGGCATTTAAATGGCCTGAGGATACAGGACCACACAGTAGGGCAAAGAATAAGATTGTGATTGAGTCATGATAGGCCACGCCCAGAGTGCTGGATGTGCTGTGAGGGAAATGAAACAGGTCAGCTGTGCAGGACAGGTTCAGATTAGAAATGGGCCTCAAGGAAAAGCTGACTCAGCAGTAAATGTTGTTGATGAAATTATAAAAACCACCAGAAAAAGCCTCCAGAAGTGACTGATGAATAAAGACCTCATTGACTGGCTTTTGGAGTTAAATTGACCACTTTTATTTACATATTTTTTATTTACATTTATAACAAACTGCTGCATGTAGGTCAACAGTGTGATGGAGACGGTACTGAATTAACAAAAGGCAAAACAGCCTCTATATGGTACAGAAAAGAGGTTCTGGTAACAATAAAGGAATCCTTTTTGGTGCTACATAGAATAGTTTTCCAAAATGTCCCATAAAGAACCATCTACACATGGTTTTCCACCAGTGTTTTGCACATTAATATTTTTCATTTCTCATCAAGGTAGAGTGAAGGAACAATACCTGCGATCAAATTTCGGAACATTCTCTAACCTTTTCAAACATAGTACACTATAAAACCCAATTCCATTCCTTAATGAAATACACACATCGTCAAAAACATACTTGTAGAAAGTGGAGCAAACAGAAGTCGTGTCTCTCAGTACGGCGTCGGGTTTAACGCAACACGCCAGACGTGTCTGCATGGAGGTGTAGAGGTTCCTAATGGTGTCCTGTGATCATCCATCCCATGCAGCTTGAATGTTCTCACTCAGTTCTGCAGATGGTGCGGTAGGGGTGGAGTGTTGATAGAGCGTCCAATAGCGTCCCACACATTTTCAATCAGGGATAGATCTGGAGATGAGACCGGTCAGGGTATAGTTTCTGTGTCTTCAAGGTGAGATCTTGAGACGGCAGCAGTACGTGGACGATACTGGATGTGGATGTATTCTGGACAGATCTCCACGTCAAGGCATAGAACGTGGTCCTGAAATCAGTGGTCTCAGGTTCGCGTTAAGTGGTGCCTGCATGACTAAAATCACACCTTCTCAGTGCATGGCTCCAGAAAGTGCTGTTCTTCAGTGTTTGTATCCAAGGATAAAGGGGTAAATCTAAGCCTGGCCAATTGCACAAATGTGTGCGTGAACGTTTTTAGGTTATGTGAACGCATCGTTAGCAACGTATGCTGTGAAATAGTGAAGCGTGTTTTCGAAAGTGGGACTTTTATCACCACTTGTTCAAAGGCACGCATAAAGTGGTACAACTTGCCCTGTTGGCAAGCTTAGCATGCCCAGTGCCTTCATCAGCGTGAAAAGGTTGAACACATTTCACTGTGAATGCCCTCCAAAAGCAGCAGCTACCAGTTCTAACTCCCCTCCACACATTTATCCCCCAGCAAATGCCAAGGAAGTAGGGCAGAACAATGTGCCCAGTGGCCTTCCTCCATCACCATTCACATCCAGCTGCAACAGCACGCACACACAGATTCATTCACACATGTACACACACGGCAAGTCTTAAAAACAGTCCTCGGAGGCTTCGGTGTACTTGTCTTTACTGTTTCATATCAATCATATTCAGAAAGAAGGCGGTATTTCCATTTCAAAGTTACAAGCAAAGCTGGCAGGAAATGTCACCACCTTTCTGTTCTTCTTAGCTTGGCAGTCGGTTCTGCAATGAGAACATGAACATATGTTCTTTGACTGCAGTGAGGACAATAAACGGGGGGGGTGTGAGACAAACACTAGTTGTGCAGTGGAGGAGCAGGGTAGTTGAACGGTGATGGTCCTGTTTCCAGTGGGCCCATAATAAATGTCCCCAGGCATATCACATCTCACACTGACAGACTCATTGACTTTTGCTCATTCATCAAAGTCAAAGGCAATCTATTGCTCTGTGTTAAAATAATAGATTTCTTTAAAGGAATCCATTCCTCATCCTGAGTGTTATTTAACTTTCTTTATTTTTCCGTGGAAGCACTGAAGCCTTGTCTCGGTTTGTCTTTGAGTGTCCCCATATTCCTGCATCACGGTACTGATTCTGCGACACATTCTGCTTGGTTAGGATGCTGATCACCAGCTCCATCCTACCAGCACCGCCTCCGTCATCACGGACAACCCGTCTGCTACAAAACTGAATATGGTTATTCGTTCACAATTTCATTCAAACTGCCATTTTTAAAGCCTTTCTTTGTTTTGCAGTTGATCAGTTTGGCTTATGACAACCAAAAATCCAGAATCTCAAAAGATTCTACATTTTTAATTCATATTTGACTTTAACACTTAAAAGCTTGAACTATATCACTTTAAATGTAATGAATGAAATATATATGACCGTTTAATATTTCTACTGAATTATTCAAAACCTTTTTCACAGTATTTAACTTTATTTGAGATGTACTGTTACTAATTGCACATCTTATTGGCCCACCGAAACCCTACACTGCTCTTAGGCCTCGTCCACATGGGTGTATTTTAAAACATAGCTTTTTCTTTGTGTTTGGCCCTCCGTCCGCATGTAAACTGTATTTTAGGTCACTGCAAAACTGACCTTTAGCAAAACTCGAAGGTGAAGGAGTGTTCTGTTGAAGAACTCGGTTCTCAGGGTTGTGTGGATGGGGATATGAAAAAGCTAAGGTCACACATGCATGTTTCTGGCTGAATCTCAAAAACCTCATGGTTCCCTGTTTGGTAAACTACATAAACTACTACTAACATCTACATGCAGATCGAATTAGATTTGACATGAGACTAATACACACACACACACACACACACACACACACACACACACACACACACACACACACACACACACACACACACACACACACACACAACCCAGCATCAGCCAGGCAACAGGGGAAGCAGTGATTTAGTAGGGATAGCAGTTTAATTTGAACACAGTGTTTCTATTTTAAGTCATGTTGTTTGTTCCTGTTTGGCCTTTTTCTATTTTTGTCCAAAGTCTTTTTTATGCACACATTGCTGCCCTTCTCTAGCCTGTGTGCCCTGATTTCAACCTGGGAATTTTTTTAGATCGTGTTTCCCATAAAACATGTTCACCTTGCGCTTGTGTCCTGCCTCTGTGACTGAATTATTTCACGTTGTCTGTATTTAATCCACTTTACTTGTTTTCTCCTGTTCCTTTATCCATCATTCCATGTTTAACCCTCTGGGATCAAAGCCATTCTTGGACCAATTTTCCATTCATTATAAAATCGTGTTTGAAGTTTCCCCGTGGATGCAGAACGCAACTTGCCTTTCTACAACAGTTAACACCAGAGTTACTAAAATAAATGTAAGATGAGGGTTGTTCATTGTGCTGACAGGCTGAACGACCCCAGAGGGTTAACACATGCTCTCTCGCTCACTCTCTCTCTTTCTCTCTCTCTCTCCCAGTCGTGGCCCTTCCATTCATGGCAGTAAGTTAAAGAACCTCGTTGTTTATGCATAGCCTTTGCTCACAAATACAGAAGCTGAGTGAGGATGTGGAGAGGATGTTCATCATGCTGGAGGCATCCTGTAGCTTATCCATTTTTCAGAGGCTCTAACATGTAGCAGTCATTAGTGGCCCATTATAAAGCCATGCTATGCAGGGTGAGCTCCTCTTGGAGCATCTTTTCTTTTAATGGCAGCATCTGTGCTTGTACATCTTTTCACTTCTCCCATGCTCTTTTAACTGCTCTCTGCTCTCCACTTTGCCAGTTGACACTTGCTCATTTGTGCCTGCCAGTGGGGCAGATGGTGTGGGCTGTGCAGAGACACAGTTGTGACGCTGGTGAGGATGATGATGATGACAGCGTGCCATGTACTGAGGAGAATTTGTCCTTTACAGACTTGGTTTTTGACTGTACAGTTAACGTGACATTCGTTCGAACACTTATTGCTCCAGAATGGAAAGAAAAAGCCCAACTTGGTCAGCTGAGCAAAATAAATGTAGGATCTTTCATTGTTAACATCATCTGATTGACTCTCTAATGTCTGTACTAGAATACTAGAGAGACAGGAGCTCGCAGAATGGCATTTACTGAGTTTTCAGTTGCTACAGTAACCAATCTTTACATCCCGATACCTAAGCATGTTTAATAAGAAGAATCATAAAATAGACAAACCATGAATAGATAATATTTGTCATTTTTTTAGCTATTTTATTTCCTTTTATCAAGTGTAATCATAGAGAAGTCCTTTTCAGACAGAACAGAGGCATAAATATTGTATAGGGTAGTTCACGGATTTCAGCACTTACAATCCCCAAGAATGAAAAGAAAACAGATGAACATACATTTAAAACGTTCAATAAAACAAGAATGTTTTCCTTGAACCTGAAAATGAGAATAATTTTGTGGAATGTTTTTGTAGTTTGATGTACTTTTGTTCACCAAACAATTAGAAATGTTTTTATAGTAGATAGTCACACATGCTAGGTAATATTTCCAGGAGATCCTCGGCTCCTCATATATGTCTTCTTTTGAAATGTACATATCAACAGAATTTAGATATTTCTATGAAAGCTTATAAAGTATTTTGCATATAAAGACTAAATACACATTATATCTGAGACATGTCTTAAAATGATAGGATTTTCCTGAATATTCTTTATTGTTTTTGTTATGTAAGTATGAATCAGTATTAGCGGCTCTCAAGACTTTTATTCTGAAATTTGAACACTGTGTAAGCAAAGAAAGTGAGCAAACAGCCCCTCCCTTCTTATTTTCCAGTATAACCCAATATTTGGGTCAGTGATGTCACCAGCCCCGCCCCCTCTCTCTGATCAGTCAGAGTCTGTATGCAGGTTGATCATGTTCACGTGGACAGAGCAGTAAACATGCACTGGAAGCTCCTTTGGCTTTTAAACTGGGATTTCATGATTCAGATGGAAAGAGTTGGAATTTTAGCTGTTCAGCCCAACCAGATGTCATTATGTACAAAACAGTACATAATTACACAAAAGTCTATTAAAAAAACACAAATTCTATATTAATTCTAGCTTTTAGAAGTCCAATGTCATCAAAGGTCAAAAGGTCAGAATGGTGTGTGACCAGACACAAATGCTACTGCTGTTTTTCTCTCACTCACAAAGACACATACACACATAGATTTGTGTGACAGGTGGCTCACATGACAACATCTTAGAGCAAAGCTTAACACTGAGGCAGGTCTCAAGTCTCAAGTTGAGTCAACTAGGGATGGACTGGCTGGGAAAACTGGGAAAATACCAGTGGGCTTCAAAGGATGTGGGCCACTGAGAAGGGCAAAGGTGCTGGTCTAAGAACCCCAACCCGGTTGAGAAACTGAGACCGATCACAAGGGGCCGGGCTGTGTGTCTGGTCTTTGGTATCAGCAGTGAAGAAGACTTGGAGGTGCAGGAAGCAATGGCAGGAATGGCAAGATAAGAACACCAGCTCTCGGGTCATGCAGCACAGCCAACAGACTAATGAACAAAATTATGTGATCTAAAACTTTTGACCGGTAGTGTAATTTTCCACTCTTCGAGGCCTGTACTCTGTCACTGTACTCTGGCCTCACAGGCATTTAGCTGACACAAATGTCAAGGTGTAGTCCTGCCCATCAAATCTGTCCTGCCAGCAGGACTTCCTATTATCAATCACACCATTCAATTGCAGAGTCAAACTGTATTGTTCCCAGCTTTCATTGCAGAGGCTGAACTGGTGAGTTAATCGAGTGTTGCTACACACTGTCATTCTGCCTGGTATGTGTCAGCTCGGCCCACTGACCGCCACAGCAGGCCCCCACAGTGAGGTTAAAACAGACGTTAGAATAATAACCTGTCCAGCCTAGATACACATCTCCTCACAGTGCATTTACACGTCCACTCATCAGAGCCGCCTGAACATCACAGTCGTGTTCTGTCTTCTTTCCAGCTCATCGCTTATCTTGAATTTACTTCTCTTTGACATTCGCTGATAAATATTAAATATATAAATGTATATCTTGTTGAACAGCTTTAAAGCTGCTGGAGACGAGCTGAGAACAGTTTTATTTAAATGCAAATTTGTCCGACAGAAAGGGACAGAAATAAAAGACCGTGGTGCTGCTTTTTCGGGGCTGTGGGTTTGAAGTCTGAAACAGAAGGTAGTGGAGGTGAATAAATTCATTCATTCACATTATTAAATACACCTGTGAATAAACAAACTATGGTCTCACTATAGAATTGCATGCATTTACCTTTACTGTAAAAAAATAACTGTCAAATTTACAGTAAGTAAAGTGCCTATTTCTTGTACTTGTTATTCACTTTAATCTAATTTAAACTAATTAATTAATACATAATCATTAACTGTCAAAATGGAGTTGCCATTAAAATTTTGGAAAACACAGTAATTAACCACATCCTGTAACTTACATCCTATAAAAATTAAATTGCATTAGATTTTTTTCACAGAGCAAGAAAACCAAACTGTTACAAAGTCAAACATTTATTCAAAATTCAGATATTTCATATATTCAGATATTTCTACAACATTTTAGAAATGTTAGTTGCAGGTCCTCTATTATCAGTTGGT